>CM037155.1:50270709-50562531 GCA_020921065.1 Vaccinium darrowii
GCGTTTAGGAAGTTTTACAGGACTATGGTCGAATTTAGTGCTTCATCCTGACTAGTCCTGAAACATTGTTGTTTTTGCAGTTAATTATCAGATCACATGAAGGTCTTGATGCAAGGGACAAGCGACCTGGTCGAGAAGGAATGGATGTAGGGTACACAATAGATCATGTTGTGGAGTCTGGGAAATTGATTACTCTCTTCAGTGCTCCTGACTATCCCCAGTTCCAGGTAGTCATTTTTGTAACGGCTAGTCTTTCCTAAGGCTACTCTAGTTGCATCCACACTTTAGTATTGGCTCCTATGTTGTGACTTTTTATCTGTATCTCCTTCCAACATTTGATATAGCCTATTGGAAAAAGTTCTCCATCTATTAGCTTAACACTTCTGTGTATGCTTGTTCTATATTTGCTAGATCTAGAGTTAGATGTGCAAAAATGTCATCCTGAAATAACAACCATTTGAGGTGGATTCATTCTTGTTCCAGTTTTAGTGGGGCTACATAATGGAATAACATTTCGTCTGCTCTTTTTAGTTAGTTACTGGTTTGCAGGCTTCCTTATTCTTCTTGATATAATATTGGATATGGGCCTTATTTTGTCATACGATTGTGAGGATACTAAAAACAACGCCCATTGTGAGAAGTTGAAATTGGCTCCAGGAAGTGAATCTTCCCCAGAGAAAAAACTTCGCAGAAGTTCTATAGCAGCGTTTTTATAAGACCAGCTTGATGATGCATGGATACGTGGCCCCTGTTTTGAAATTCCCTCCAAGTTTTGGGAGTTTCTGTCAAATGTTTTGAGAACAAAGATATCTCTTAATCTACAATAAGACTATTGTTTCTTATTCAAGATAGGAATCCCTTCTAAATGGTATCAGTGGAAACCTCCTTTCCGGTTATGTGTTGCACATCTCATCATCAAAGAAGCTTGCATCAAGAAGGCATGGAAAAATGGCAAATGCTGCCAATAAAAGTTACCCCTAAAAAGGCATAAAAGAGAGCTATTATTTGACATGTTACTTCTTAATAAATTAGATTTTTTCCTTTGAAATGCGATACTAATTGCAAGTGCCCTGTATGAGATGTCATTACAAAACACCGTTATTTTTGTTCCTTGATGCATTTTCGTTTTAGAAAAAAGGTATCGAATGGACATGTCCAATGCGGGTGTGGTGTTAGACGGAAGATCTTTTTTTCCTTCGTTCCTTGTCCTGATAAATTAGGCGGGTTAGCTTTTTCATGAGTACTTGTTATATTTTCGTAGAAGATATTCAATGCCCAAAGCTTGGGGAATATGGGTATGGCACACAGAGAGGACCTAAACCAAAACTGATTTCTGTTTGAAAGCATAGATGATTTGCTTTTATTCAACGCCTTTCTATTTCCCTCAACGTTACTTCAGAAAGCCAAATCTTCTTCCTGGAACCCTAGCAGAAAGGAGTCATAGTCCTTTGTTTAATTACGCTGATCAAGTCCTTCAATGGACCTGAAATTTGCACGAGCTCAAACAATTCCAACTTCGACTTGACATCCGAAGACTCACTTGTTATTATAACCTTTTAAACTTGCTTTTGCTTTCTGTTTTGTGTCTCTTATGCTTTGCTTTGGTGGTTTTGGTTAGGGCAGAAGTCCCGCTTAGGCTGTTTTTTGGTTATGTGCGTCTTTGGGATACTACTAGGTGGTCCAAACCACAAGTCTCTTTACTCGACCATCGGAGATTTAGTACTATCATACTCTCCTAAATTATCGCTCTCCCAAATCGCCTATTTCCGAGAGATTCTTGGACCGTAGTTGAGATACTGGAAGAGGCAAAATAAGCCATCCGCCGAAATAGATTCAAGGTAGGAAAGAGTGGAAAGGTAGATCTGTTTTTCAATAGATGAGCATTGTAATGGCCAACTGGCCAACGCTGGCCTTGCCTATCTCTCATCAGACTCTTTTAGGAAAAAGCAAATGTTTCCATCTTATTTGACATTTGATTTTAAAGGCTACCTAGCTAGTGCATGAGGCTCCTGCTACTACTGGATGTAGAGAAGGGTTGGATGTACTTAGCCTTACCGTAGTGTCAGGGCCACCCTTCGTGACTAGGAGATGTGATTTTCCTCTTTTTAAATAGCTATAGGTGATGGAAATTGGGTAGTAAGGTAAATCTGGGTGTCAAAGTTCTGGTAGAGAAAATCAGCTACATATCATAGAAGGAAATGGTACTTAAATGTTAATCATGACAGTTGACTTTTTGCTCAATCCAAATATTTTCTGAATAACAAGCAAGAATCCCTAAACACTATCTCAAAGGGAATATATTGAAGCATTAGTACCGCCTATTTGTGATGTCTGAAAACAATATTGATAAATTTCTTGGATTGTATGCATGTGACATTGAACATGTTCAAATTATCCTAATGTATACAACAAAAACTACTTCCTTTTTGGGGGTAAGTTTTGTGGAAATTAATAGTTACATGTTATGTCTCTGTCTTCCTTGCAGGCAACTGCAGAACGATACAAGGATAAAGGCGCTTACATTGTTCTCGTACCCCCTCATTTTGATTCTCCAGTGTTTCACAGTTTTGAAGCAGTTACTCCAAGACCCGAGGTACAGATTTTGCTAATCTCTACACTAGAGAACAGTCATACTCCATCGGTCCCTTCCTCTTGTCCTTTTTTTTAAAGTCATGCCAATTTCGTACCAATTTAAAGATCTCACTTGTACTTTTATTTGTTGCAAAAAGATTCAGAAAATTGAACTCAGAAGCGCTTTATTTTTTAATTTGAAAAATGATATGACTTTTCAAGAAGAATAAAAGATTATGGGACGAAGGGAGTGAAATGAACATAGCTAAGGATTTTGAGGAGAAGTTCATCCGGAAATGAAAAGGTGAAGCAAATATAAGAAGATAATGAAGTAAAGAAGCCAAATTTATTTATCTATTACTTTGTGACATATAGGTACTTTCTTATGTAATGAACATGATGTAATCTGCATGACAGGCGAATCCTTATTACGACTATGAGGATGTGATTGACTCCGATGAAGAATTGGACTTTGAGTCAATGGGGAAAGGATCTTCCTGGAAGATTTCATCACCACCCAATATTGAAGCTAGCCATTGTCGACACCCTCTCTCCCTCTCTCTCTCTCTCTCTCGCTCTCTTGATATCATCTTCTATCTTCCCGCCCATAGTTGCTGCAGAACAGCCTTCCATGCCCGATTATCATTACCCTCTCCATGAGTGTCATTGTTTGCAAAACATACTAAGGTACTGATTTGCTTGTCATACTTTGACTAATGATCTAGGTATATTGTTAGTCTTTCCACTTTTGGGACAATGTGTACTTTTTTTAGATGTTGATTGAAGGTTATTTTTCTAGGTACACAAAGCTTGCATAAAACTACTGCAGCAGAAATGGAGATTAAACAAAAGGATAAGCTTTTTTAGTTTTTCCCTTTTTCGGGTACTTCAATTGCTTTCACTTTGTTCACTTCACATTTTCAAAAAAAAATTCCAAAAGATTTTTTTCCCATCTCTCATCTCTCCAATCATTGATCATATTTTTCTCTCTACTCATATTCCTCTATCCAATCATTATTCTCATTTTTCTCTCTATCTCTCTCCAATTATTACATCTCTCTTTAATTATTACTTTTTCCAAAAACCCATCAAAACACTATCCCAAAAATATTTCTCAAAATATTTTCTCAAAACTCTCAACCAAACACAATGTTTGTCATTTGCTCAGTTTCATTTTTCAAGTGTCGGGAATTGACTTGGTTTGTAGTATGTTTTCAATTTTCTTCTTTATGAGTTTGATGGGCTTTTGTCGGATTGTGTTTGGTTATTTTGCAAAATTTAGGTTCCTTTGATATAGGAACTTGAGGCTGTTATATGAGTTTTATGAGGTTATTAACAAAGTTATTGGGGCTCAAGTTTAAGTAGCGGCTTTCAAGTTTGGTTATTTTGTTGAAATTCTCATATTCAGAAAGTTTGGGTGAAAGATAGTGTTGGGTTCTGGTGTTAAAAAATTGCAGGGGAGGCTGCACGTTTGTTATTGGTTGATACACATCTATGAAGTTGTGAAGTTCTAGTTTTTAGCAGAGGCAAAAAATTACTGATAAATTTTTTCTCTTAAATTCTTCCATCCTTTTAAGCCATTGTGTGTATTGAGCCTAAAAACAACAGGGTTCTCATATGAAGGGATTCTGACTGTTTTATTTTATTATGTTATATTATATTATTTTTGCATGTAAAATAATGTTAAGGGCTGGGGAGACATCAAGTGGTTGAATTTATTTGAACCAGACCCTTTCTAATGTATTTTCTAATTGAGCTAGCGATTGTGGTAATTTTCTTATGCGCCATACTCTATAAAATTGATATACGATCACACATATTAGTTATGGAGATAATATAGTTCACATCTTTAGTGTCTCAATCAGGTTTTCTCTTACGATTTCCATGTGTAACTTGCGCAATTTATGTTCTAGGTATGTTTAACATCTATCAACAATGGCAAGGGTAGGCTCAAGCTGTGGTTGCACCGGCGGCAATTTGTCTTACCCTTCTTTTGATTGTCCAGACAGGTAATCCGATTCTTACTTTTTCGAACTCATCTTTGTCATCCACTTTTGTCAACTTGTGATCCATAGGTGTTCCTTTACCTCTCCCTCTGCATTCATGTTTCCAAGACAAGTGAAAACATGAAAGAATAGTAGATTTGGATATGGTTTGAAGGGCATATTCTGGTCCAAAGTATTTTTCCTGTCGATTACGAAAATAACGTCTGTTGGAAGAAAATTTTGAAGCCTGCAGCAATGAGACTTGAACCCAAATGACATGTCCGTTAAAAGAGGAATGGGTCTAGTTATCGTCTATTTTGAAGTTCAAGTTCTCGTACTGTAGATAGCATATATACCCTCTTTACTCGTAATTGGCCATGGATTGGCATGGTCACCTAGGATTACTAGCAGCGGAAGTATGCTGCTTACAATTGCGATATTCACTTAAAAAGTTTTTCTTACTTTTCTCTCTCAGTTAAACAACAAACAACGTGGAACAATTACATCCAATGGATTTGCTGAAATTTTTTGTTGTCCCAAATATAAAGTGTTGGCAGGAAAGTGTGATCTGAAGTACCTTGAGTCCTTGATTGATATTCCAGTGTAATTCTTTGGATATTTCTTCTGATTTTTTACTCAGTATAAGCATGCATTTGACTATTTTGCATTGTTGAAAGTAAGGCTTGTTTAGTGTTTTGCACCAATTAGGTGCCTTGAAATGCTCGGCGAAGGAGGAAAATGGAGGAAGTTACTACCCTCTTCGGTTAAAATAAGACTTGCCTTTGGAAAATCGCTACTACAATGGAGTTCATACCGATAGGAACCATCTTGACTAGATTTTCAACTTTTATCTTGTTGACATGATATAATATTTCCAATATCAATAAGGTCTAAAATGGTAAAGTTTGTATTTTTATTTTTATGGTACTTGTTTGACGTTATTGTCAATTTTTTATTTTTTTTTGTTCAGAAAATCTACACGGCTTTCGAAACCGGTCGGAAGCACAACAGAGTTTGTTCTCCAAGGAGCTTTTCACATTCCTTCTTGAGCTAAGGAAATCCCGTATGCCATTTGCAATTGCTTCAACCACCAGGATCTGCCCCTTAGCAACACCTCTGAAGATTCCACTATTCCTTTCTTGCCACAACCAATACACAGTTGCTGCCAAGGTGCAATTGAGAATGGTACAGCTGAAACCATTACCCTTGGCATTGGAGTAAAACCAATCAAGCACTTCCCCCAGTCTACCGGGGATCCCTGCACTCTAGTTGCCAAACAAGAGAAGAAAAGGATCAATAAAAAAAAAAAAGATGATGGGGTGATTCATCTTCAGAGGCACGGAGACAACAAACTACATCCACCTGCATACCCCAACTCTGGAATCTGTGATTTCTACACACTCGGATAAGAGCAGCCAACCATAGTATCAAAGACCATCTAGGTACATTATGCTGACTCCTAAAAACTTTGCACCAAGGTTGAAGTGGTAATCTCTCCCTATTCCATGCCGACTTAGCTGTGAAAATACCACTTGGTGAGGCAACTGCAGATCTGAGTCCTCCACCTCAGGATGTGGGACAAAACTTGGAGGAGTGTGAGCAATAATAGTTTGGATAAGAGGTTTCCTTAACTGGGCCAACGCCAAACTCCTTGATCAATGATTGAAGCAACTCTAGCCCTCAGAGACATGCCCACATTGGTCACCACCTTATCACCAAATCTGGCATACAAAGACCCAAGAGGGTACCAATTATCCAGCCATAAAAAAAGTTCTCTTAGATCAAGGATTTTCCTCATGGTCCATGAGGCATCATAAAGAATTTCCATGGTCCAGATGTAATCTCCAGCGTCAAAGTAGTCGAGGATACCAATGGTGATCGCACTTGTTCGCATGGAACTTAATGAACAAACATAAGGCTACTTGGCGAAGCAGGAGTGTTACCTCCTTTGCTTGAGATGGCATCTGGAAACAAAGAATCTAAAGAGTTGGTTTTGTCTGCATTTGTTAAGCTACTTCCTCGTCTTCTGAACATAACATTCTCGTTCCATAACTTCCATCTACGCACGTCAATATTGCAACATGCTCTGGAGTCTTTCAAATGGCAATGGAACTGAATTCTTTGTTGATAAGCTGGGTGCCCCAACTTGAATTACTTCCCATTATCACCAACTTGTTAGTTTTGCAATGTAATCCGATCACCTCATATCTTGTGAGGAGATCTGCCTGGTGTACACTTCTTAAAATCTGTTAAACTGAAGCCAAATTTGTTGGGACTTCTGTTCTCACTTCAAATGGGGTATCACCAATCATTCCTATTCTTCATGACTCTGACCTTGAAATAGGATATCATTAATCAAATGAGGCGTCACTATATTGCATTAGCAGAAAATTGATGGATGATCCTGTTAGCCTTTGTACTGGTACTGCTTGTGAGAGGACAACACTTGAAGCTTGGTTTAAGCGTGGAGAGGTAACTGATCCAGAAACAGGTGATCACCTTGAGAATTTTCCTCATAGTCATAGGTCTAACATTCAACTGAGACAGTCAATTCAAGAGTGGAAAAAGCTTAATTACTGTTGTGAAATTCAGGTCATGTGAGGCAAACTGTTGCCAGAAATTGACTCAAATGGGGGTGACCGGATGCAGGAGCTTATGAAGGAGAGTTCTGTTAATGGAGACTAGATTGCAATTGGGGGTCTTTCTATTTTGCTGTCTCTATAATGGGAAGTTCACACGACTGAAATGTGAAAGAACAGATATTGATTACCTTAAAAGATCTTGTAAAGGGTATCTGAGAAATAAGGTAAAAGCAGTTCCTTAAGCCAATTACATAATAGAAAAATAAATTGCATGCATTTGAAATTTCTGCTCCCTACTTTTCTTCGTTTCTTTGCATACATAAATGTGTTCAGCAGTCTGGTGCCTATGTTGTTGGCTTTTGCATCAAAGAATTTAGTGCAGCAGTTTCAGGCAGACCCAACGAATTTGTTCATGGTTATTACCTGATATTGTCGATTGACATTTCTTATTTTTGAAGTGGTACTTCATATACGACTCTTGGCATTCTCGTACTTTAGAATTTTGATTGATTTGGAAATGGATTTGCTGTTCCAGTTAAATTCCATAGTCACAAATTTGGATTTTCGAACTTGTTTTGTGAGAGAGAAAAAGAAAATTTACTGCTCAGTATTCTGAATCTTGTATTTGAAACCAAATTCCACAGAATGAAGTAGTAGAGTCCGAGGGGTTTGATCACATCATTCCATGACGAGGAATTAAGTCAAGCCTGTCAGAAGTTGCAGTTGAGCTGCTTGATGAGTTACTACAATATAGATATAGATGTGATACATCAGTTTCCTAGAATATTTCTTGCCAGTCAACATAGAAAGATGAAGAAATCTGATGAAGCTCTGTAATAAAGATGGAGAACATCATCCATGCTGCTGAGGCAGACTGGTGCCAACCTCTTATTAGCTGTATAATCAAGGTTAGAGAATATTTCCTTTGTGATTCTGGGATTATCTATTGTGTGCATTTATAGACAGCTGATTGACCGAACAGTGCTACCCGTACAGAATGGGGGGCACAGAAATTGCACAGATCGCGTTCGGGGACCCACTTTTGGGTCCCACACGAGTGATCCGAACCGTTCATTATTCTTAGAACATTTTTCCGAAGCGACCCACAAAATTTCAGCTCAATCGGATGGTTAGAAGTGGTTCAACCAAAGCCCCACCGTTTCAATCGAGTTAAAAATGTTGTGGGACCCAAAAGTGGATCCGCGAACGCGATTTGTGCAATTTATGTGCTCCCCATTCTGTACCCGTAGGTTTATCCTGATTCACCATGTTCAAGGTTTGGAACCCCTTACCTCTTAATCTTGTAACTGGGAGTATCTATGAGGTGAACTGGCCTATGTAATTCGATCACTTATCTGATTTGGAATATAAACATTCTCAACATGAATGCCAATGTACACCCATACACATATTTATCAATGCCTACATGGATATATAGGTATCGATGAACTCGAGTTTGTACATGATCCTCAACCTGTGGAGGAACAAAGAGTCGAGAGAAATTGCCACAAGATACATTTTGCAACCTAACTTCTAATAAAAGTCGGGTTTTATTTTTAACATAATTTTCGCGTTGGACAATGCCAAGGGGATCAATATTGCTGCCAGTGGTATGGTAATTGTTCTATTCTCTATCGTAAGGACTCCCTAGGCCCAGAAATGGAATGCTGTGAATGACTAGCTTAGGTTGTGTTTGGACATTGGATTTTTGTCCTTCTCTACTCACCACAAAAAAATCCTTCCTTAAATCCAAGATCCAAACACAGTCTTAATGGAAAAACTGCATGCGCCAAAGTACTTAATGCTGCTATGGGATAACGAGTGTTTATCTGTTGAATTCATCAACATTAGGTGTCACCAAAGGCACCAAGCTCTTGCCTGGTTGGCATCAGATCATTGCCCTTCGCTATGAAGCTCATATATGCCTTTGCGTTTTGTTCGAGGCATTTGAGGGTGGGATTGAAGATATGACCTTGTGAGCCCCAAAAGTCCGGTGTTTGCTGCCGAGACTGTGGACATGATTACATATCCCGACATAGCTCATATATATCTTGTTGTTGTACTCCATATAATGTATAGTTGAGGCTGAATTTCATACAGTGGATCTTGAGAAAGATGTAGTTCTTGCTTTTCCTATTAATTTTCAACTTCTCAACTGTTGCAATGGAGTTTCAAACATAATACCCACTTTAACCATGGCCAATTTTTTTACTTTCAAAACAGGTCTATGATGGTGGCTTCGAAACTGCATGAAGGAGGATACAGGAACCTGGGATGGTTGGCTAGAGGGTTCATTCGCACTAAAGATGATGATTTCTCTAGGGTCGAAGGGCCTGAAAAGTTGCAGTATGCCACAATTGGGGGTTTGTCCTACAACTTCCTTAAGTTAATCTTAGTGTTACAAGCTATAGGAAAGAAGAGCTAAATTGCGAATCTAAACCTTTTGAAATTGTGCTAGTGCTTACTTTTGTCTCATGCTTTCTCATTTGAAACAGACGAAGGCGTTTTTGAATTTGTAAATTTCTTGATTGCTATTCTACCCCTTCCTCAACGAACAAAGGGTTATTTTTCAAAGGCCATAACCCCATATCACATAGTTCTTCTTTGTACCACTAGTGTTACGCTTCGAGCTATGCACGAAATCGCCTGCCCAGTGGTATATTTTCAATTGGTGGTTGCAGTTTTTTTTTTTTTGTTTTTGTGAGAAAGAGAAAGGAAAGAAATTCAATAAATAGAAGGCAGTTTACAGGAAGGAAACAACATATAAAGCTACAAATTATCATCAGAATAATTCGTAGCTCTATCAAAAGGTTGTTCTCATCTCCTTTATTGAATGGTGAATGAAAGAAATCCGGGCCTTCTGGGGTAGAATGTGAACCCTTTGGACATCCTTACGCGAAACCTTTGAGATCCTACAAAAAGTAAGCTTTGAAATCTCCATTCTGAGGTTGCGTAACAAAAAGGTGTCAGACTAGTGACACTCAGATCTCCCTGCAATTTGCATGACGGCATTCACCGAAGGAAAGGTGGTGAGGGATCCCTCATTAGAACCTACCTGTATATATGTAGCGGCCCCTTCTAGTGAGGGATCCCTCACTTTGCTAAAGTGCGAGACTCCCATTTCCTGATCAATTTTTGATGATCCTAATCGATCAATGTATTTAAATCCTCTTTTTCAAGATCCCTGTGAGGAATCATAAATAAAAAAAAAATGACTGGGAAGGGCATGATCCGAGCAGTTTTCGATAAAATTATATACGTAAACATGTTTTTAAGGGTCCCCACGAAGAATCATAAAAATAAATGACCCTGAAGGGCTTGATCCGACCAGTTTTCGGTAAAACTGTATATGTAAAACACATCGAATGATTCGGATCATCAAAATTCAATTGGAAAATGGGGGTCCCGCACTTTAGCCCATGTAGGACTCCTCATAGGAAGGTGGGTGTATATATATATATATATATATATATATATATATATATATATATATATATATATATATATATATATATATATATATATATATATAAATTAAAAGGTCCTGCAAAAATTGAGCTCAATCGGATATCGGTAAGTGCTTGATTCAAACAATTTTAAAAACACTAGTTCCTGTCACAGTTTTTGCAAAACTGTTTGGATCAAGCACTTACCGATATCCGATTGAGCTGAATTTTTGCAGGACACCCTATTTTACTTTAAACGAGAGCAACGGTTCAGAACATCATAGTGGGGCCCGGAACAAAATCAAGTTTTTTTTATGTATATACACTAGTTAAAAGACTCCGTGCACGCACGGAATGTCATGCTCATTGTGTGCGTGTATTTTTTTTTCATACTTGACGTTTTTCGTGGGTGTTATTGATATGTATGAACAGAAGTTCATATTTTGATGGTTTTAAAATATCAAGTAGTAGAAAAACTTTGCACATGTTGGTGATTCATTGGACTTGCATATGTTGGTGATTCATTGGACCGTTTTATATTGTTTGGCCTGCTTGAAATAGGACTTCTTCTTTCATTGGCTCATTCATTTTGTATCAGAGTGTTGTACCTTGGTCCAATTTGATTTCGTTCCTTTTATAATGTCCCAATCTCAGTACATTGGGCTACGAGTTGTAGACTGGAAGCCCAAGAAGCGGTAAGGAAAAACAACTTTCGGTCTGTGAAAAATGTTGGAACAAAATGATTTCGTAACTCAAGCCAACTTTTAAAAATATACTAAATAAGAATCCCATGTCGCTGTTGATTAACCAAAGAATTGCACACAAGCTTAACGAGAGATCACTTAACTTGAAGAAACTTGTTCGCCTTTTTATATAAGCAACGATAACGATAGTGTGGACTTTGAGTAAGCTACTTCAATATGAGATGATGTAAATCATATTGAAGTAGCCTGAAGTCCGAAGTAAATCCATTTATTTTAGCATAAGTAAATTCATGCTGCAGGACACCGTTGGCTTGGCATATGGTTGCCTGGCATTAGGAGTCACATTCAAGAATGTAGCAAGGCTTTAAATAAAAATCAGTCTCTATCAGTCTAAGGGTGTATATCCCATGGGTGTATTCAAGCACTATAACCATCCAATTAGAATAGGAGAGAGAATAGTATATGTCAGCTTCATTTACCCGTTATTAACCAAATTCACATTCACAATGGCTAAATTGTCGGGAAGAACCAAGTCCTCTGTCTTGTCATTTCCAAAAGATCAAGTATAATTCTTAAAAAATCCAAATTACTACTCCGTAATTCTCTCTCTCTCTCTCTCTCTCTCTCTCTCTCTCTCTCTTCCGAATACATGGTTTTTTACGTATTTTACGGAGATTTTGGGAACTTTCACCTTTAAATATACATCGATCGGTAAATGCCATCAGCAAGTGGCCTGGCATAATCAAGGACAGCAGCAGCAAGCACCCTAGAATTTTGGAAACTTCAAATTAACGTCTGGGGCCACGTCAGCAAGATACACATCCACCAGATTGGCCACCATTGTTATCGAAGTCAGTGAACGCTGGTCCCCTTCCATGGACCGTTCCTCTTCAACAATGCAAGGAGAATAAGATGCAGCTGCAGCCTAATCCATCAACATGAAATGATCCAAAATCCTCTGACGAAAATAAAAGGATTGATGAAAATAATTTTTTTGGTCATGTTCAAAAAAGGATTCTGGCTGCAACGAGAATATTAGGGTGGATTATTGCATAGATGGGCAAAGTGAGGATTATAAACAAATGTGATAGCAAATTGGAGAAAGTTACAGGTTGGTACCAATTAAAGATTGAATGGGAGAAATTCATTCAAGATACTATGGCTAAGTGCAACATAGACACAGGTGAAGTGTTACCACATTACACAATTGCTTGTCATATGAGCAAGTGCCTTTTAATAGGAGAAATCAGGTAAAATAAGTCATTCCCCAAGTTAATGTGACAAAGTGTTATGGAGTAGAAATGCGACTTGTAAGAAGGATTCACGTTTGCATATGCCAAAAAAGAAAATAATAAATATCAAAATAACTATACGGGAGAACAAACAGTAAATAAAATAAATAAATAAAATAAAAAAGAAGAAGAAAAAGTCGCAGCACTATTCGAGTGATCTTTACATCACTGAGGTGCATAGAAGAATACTGCCTAATTGCTGACAATGATAAGCAATGCATTAGTGAAGCAATATTGGAAGTTTTCAATAACATTCTTAGTTGGTAGGAGAGGCAAAATGAAAGGCCATTATCTTTGCGGAACCAAAAAAATTCTCACCTAACCACCCGTTGCGTGAAATTTCATATTTGTATCATAATAAACTACCATCTCCTTAAATGAATTAAAAATAATTTACAAAGCTTCCTTGCAATCAAGCTCTCTAATTGAAGTATCAAACCCTTACATAAGATCCTAGCTCAATCAACACACACATTTCAGTAGACACACAAGCAACAAAAACCAAAGAGCATCACATTCCAAATTCATGTTATAACTCCAAATAGTTCAATCCCCAAATGCAAAAAAAAGGACAACCCACATCACATTTTCCAAAATTAAACAGAAACCCACGTCAAATGAATGCCTACAATCCTAACTCATTGAGTTAGCATAAGAAGGTGGAATTCAATTCAAAACTTTGGCTTCATTGGCTGGCATAGGGAAAAAGAGGGGAAATAATGCATAGTTAGTTACCTAAAGACTCTGACTAAAAGGTTTTCTGTAGACTCCACATCATATGGACGAATTGGACCAATTGGTGGTTGTGGTTCCAATGCATTATCAGCTTGTCCCTTTGGTATTTTCTTAATACCTTGGTGCCATCCGGGTTCACCCATAGGGAACAAGAGGGGATATTGCAAAGAGTCATAGCATCCAAAATGGTAGCGTATTCTTTGTCTCTGTCCATCATGTTGCTGGTCCATTATATCTCTTTCTTTGAAAACAAATTGTCCATCATTTTCGCACCATATAGCAGCAACCTGAGATGTTGGCATAGATGAAGTCCGGGTGTCTATCTTGGGATCGTCACGCAGCATTATTTCATGTGTTTCTAAATCCTCTATTTGTCGTAAACTTCGGAAGAAGAGCGAATATGGGTTAAGACTCAGCGCATCTATCAGATTTTCAAAAGTGTTGGGGTGTAGATTCTTTGCGAATTCCCTCCTATTTTTGACCTCGTTTTCATTGTCAAAGAAGTACAGCTGTAAATATGCAGGCGGCTGAGTAGATGGATAAAGGCTATTGAGGAAATGGTAAACTTGGCCTTGGGCATGAAATGTTTATAGTGAATGAGAATGCATTGTTATAAGGCCTAATGTGTTTTCGAAAATCAATTGATTCAAGAGTTTGGCAACTATAAAGTTGTACGAGTGATTCAGGAATTGTGTTCTCAAAGAGCCGTACTTCACCTCTACCAAACTTGGAAATAATATACAAGAACAATAAGTTTAAAAGGAGAGTTGAGGATTTGGAACTCACTGCAGGGGTCATCACCAAGGACAAGAACGTCATTCTCCAGATCAACAAATACAAGCTGCCAGCCTGATCTCAGAGAGTCCTCCAACTTGCCTTCAAGGCCAAAGAAACGAGCAAGCTCACTGCGGGTATGCATATTGGACTCCTTGCAGCTGCAACTCATGCTGCTGCTACGAATAGCTGTTTCACAATTTTTTATAACCCAAGGTGGCAGTCATTGTTCAGATTTACTTTTGGTATCTTTTGTCCTTACATCTGTAATGATGTCTTCTTTTGTTTCAGGGCTAGTCCATCTGAATTTGTCATACCCCTTGCAAAATATATTAAGGCGGTCTATCATACCCGCATTTCTGTTGGCATGGGTTTTCGAATGATTTTTTAAACTGAAGAATCAAGTGTTCGAAGATATGTAATGATAATTCAAATCTTTTTCTTGGTTCATATACATATTTGTATCTGGCATCAGGTAGATCTCGTTAAATAAAACAGATGATGGCATCACAGCTTGTGGTCGAGTAGCACCGCAAATTCGTAATAGGAGCTGATTTTTCTCATTCCTCTTTCTCTGAATAAAAAGGTAATTAGACACTGAAACAAATGGCCACTCAAGAAGTCATAAATGGCTAGTTCAAACAAATGCAGAAGTTGTAGAGAACAAATACCAGATAAACAAAACAGAATATCCAGCAACAAGTCTCTTAGCACTAACAAAGACCCTCCACCCTGTAGTAAGAAGATGCCGTTTAGGCTGTCCTGCATACATGTCAGTGGGATTGTCTACTTCAGTATATGTCAGTGGGTAACAATGTACTAATATTCATCTAATGTCCACATCCAAGGACACATGGACATTTCTAAATTTCACAGTTGTTATACTACTTTTATTATTAAGAATACAATAGTATTTGCAGACCAACATAGAGCTTTAGGCATAGACGGGAGTCTCGCGCATAGTTTCTTCCAGGAATTGTTTGGTTCAAGTTCAGTTCATGCTTCTATATTCTAATTTTACGAGCCTAAAGGAACAAAGACATTTGCTTGCATATTTTTGAACTATAAAGGTTTGGAAACTGTTTCAAATGAGTTTAAACAAATGAAACCTGAAAGAGCCTTTTCCACAATTTACCAATAGAAGGGAAAATGAGTGCATCGGAAGCAATGGAAGACCACTCCTACCTTGAACTTTCTTGGAGAACAAACAAAAGTATGTTTTGCGTTCTTTAAGGCTTTTTTGGAGGTTTGGTTTTAACCCAGACACATGATAGAAATCCTCCAAAGCATCTTTAATTATCCTTATAAAAGAAGTATCAGCCCCCACCAATAAGAACAAATCATCAGCAAATGCTAGAAAAGAAATGGATAACGTATCACACTTAGGATGACAAGTGAACTTGCCATCATGAATTTTTCTGTTGGAGAATCGAATAGAAGCCCTCCATAACTAATAAAGAAAGATAAGGGAAGATAGGATCTCCTAGTCTCAGACCTTTGTCACCTTTGAAGAATCCTTACAATTCTCCATTCACAACTACAGAGTACATTGCTGAAGAAATACAGATCCTAACCCAATTAATGAATTGGCTAGGAAAATTCAAAGCTTCCATAACCTCAAAAAGGAAATCCCAGTCCACAGAATCATAGGCCTTTATTAAATCAATTTCAATAGCATACCCACATTAGAGTCCCTGTGACAGTTCCTAACAAGGTCTTGCATAAGTAGTATGTTATCAGAAATTGCTCTGCCTTTAACAAAGGCTGCTTGAGCCTTGTTAATAATATGCGGTAACACAGGTCGCATTCTTTTAGCCAAAATCTTTGTAATAACTTTATATAACACATTACAACAAGCAATAGGCCAATACTCCTTCATAGATTGAGGGCAACTAGTTTTAGGTATCAGAGTAAGAGTAGTTGCATTTACCTCTTGTGGGAGACATCCTGACTGAAAGAAGTGTGTAACAGAGATTACTTCATTGCCCACCACAAACCACTTCTTCTGAAAGAAACACGCATTGAAACCATCTGGCCCTAGGGATTTATCCCCATTAATAGAAAAAAAATAACATCAGTGATCTCAGCAGGGTAACAGGAGCTACTAGAGACTCATGAAAGGAAGGAGGAACCAAATTTGCAAATCTAATACCCCTGGAAGGCCCCTTCAATTCAAATTTAGATTCTTGTAGAATCTCAATATCCCCCTTAACAGCTTGAGGTTCTTCTAATCGAATCCCATTTTCATCACAAATTTTCAGAATTGTATTCCTCATTCCCCAAATTTAACCAATTGATTCTTGATTTTTGCTTGTACATTGCTTCTTCTGTCAAGCTCAACTCATTGACCTAACCAAGTGAAATTTCCCATAACTAATCAAAATAGGGTCAGAAGTTGTATTAGCACATAATTTCTGAATATCAGATAATTCTCCCCTGGCAACCCCTACCTTATTTTGAATATCACTGTAAAACTCCTTATTAAACTGCCGGAGACAAGGTTTTAGATGTCGTAGCTTAGTATAAAGAAGGGAAAAGGGAGATACAACACCATCAATAGAACATTAAGATAAGCATTTGATCTGATGAAAATAGAACATTAACCAGAGAAGTCTCACTATCCCAAGCAACAACAATTCTAGCAACTGAGGTAGCAATAGAGTTATGAGTAAAACACCAAACAAGAGGGAGACATTTCCTCATAGCAGAGTCCAAATTCTCCTTTCTTAACTTGGTTTCTACAATACCAATCAATGATGACCTATGAGCCTGAATAAAGTTCCTAATCTCCACCTGCTTGGTAGGGTTATTCAACCCCTTGATATTCCTAGAGGCAAAAATAGTCATTTCGTCTTAGGCAAGTTCTTTGTTGGTGTTGTGTGTCAAATTTTAGGTTCTACGTTTCTCACAGTTATTTCTGTTTATATTTTCACTTTGGGCTTGTATCATTTAAGTTTTGTATACCTTTATTTACCAAAATAACAGGATGCTCTCTTTTTTTAAGAAAAAAAAAAAAAACCAACATCAGGAAAACCCCCAACTACTTAATCCTTCAAGAAAGGTACGCAGATGTAGTACAGTGTAATGAAATACATATCAATATCTGAAGGGGACCGACCAATGTGTAAAAGAAATGGTCTGCATTCAAAAGCAGTCAAAGTGCTTAAAAAAACAGAAAAACAAAAGATCGGCAATCACAATGTTCACTATATAGATAAAAAAAAAAACTGAAACAAAAGAGCACCTTTGGGTACAAAATCTCCCTTCAAGCCTGCAAAATTCGACAGTTGTCTCATCCCTATAAGCATACACCATAGCTTGGAAGTTCTGGGGTGGAGCCTTAGCCTGAAAGGTGTTAAAGTACAGAATACTGCCAACATACCTGCCATTTAGTCTAATGACCTTGACAAACCTGAAATATTTGTGGTGCAATTAAAGAAAGAAGTTACACAGAGTGTTTTATAACAGGGAAAATCTAATGAACCAAAAGTGCATGCATTTGCGTGTTTTTTGTTGTCAACGTCAAGAGCTAACTTTTCCATATGTAATCAAGGTGTAGCGGCCGTGATCCCCACTGTCGTGGCAGCCGCGGTCCTCACCGTTAGCAGTCGAGGTCCCTACATGAGGGGCAATGAATGAAGGACTAATCACGTGGCCCTCGGCGGGACCTCAGAAGAGGCCACCTACACGACCTTACTCGCAGCCGGACAATTAAGGTCCCTTGATTGGTGTCTGCCCCGACGGCCGTTGATGCTGACCGGCATATCTTTCAGCAAATGGGCGTGCAGTCCCAAGCGGAAAGAGAGACACTGTTCAGGTCAGTCCAGTCTGCCATAACCGCAGCCGAGCAAACTTGAAGAACGGTGATCCGGAGTCCCTACCGGATTGTTAGAAGTGTTGAGGTCAACTAGAGGCTGGAGCCTCCCTGCCGAGGGGATGGATGCTCAGCCGTGCTGGGAGGATGAGGGCTCGGTCAAGTAGTGAACAGGTTAGGTGCCCCCGAGGGCTCGAGGACTTAGACTGGTAGGGACGTTGATTTGATGAGTGATGAACGCGATCGAGGTAGTGTCAGATGACGTCAGCCGAAGCGGCGAAGCACTCATTACTCGCTCACGTGCTAAGTCAGGTACGGACGGCGCGTGAGGGTCACGGGTAACGTGATGGACAGGTTTCCCTTTGCCTATAAAAGGGGAACTTGCCCACCTGTTGAGGCGTTTCTTCTTCTTCTTCTTCTTCTTCTTCTTCTTCTTCTTCTTCTCTCTCTCTCTCTCTCAAAACTCTCAAAGATATTTCACTTATTTCCCAGTCACATCACTCACCGCCGGTGACTTACTAGACCGTCGGAGTGCCTTCCTAGACCACCACCGTCCGGGTTAGGCGCTAACGCGGGTGTTACCTATGCATGTCTTCTTCTCAGGCGAACATACTAGATTTCAGGCGTAACCCACAACTCACCACCCTTTCCACCCGTTCCAGAGGGTTCAAAGAGGTCTATCGGAGAAGCAAACCCCACACAAGGTATTAGATTGTTCCTCACCAACTCATCTACAAGTTTAAGCCGTTAGAGAGAGGGGCAATAATTTTCTCTCATGCCCAATTTGTGTGACTTTAGACTTTCCTCCATAAGTGGACCATACATGCAAGTATTTTTGTTAATAGGTGGGAGGTGAGTTTCAAACACAGGATCTATTGACTGCTTTAATACCACATTAGATTGTTAGCCACCACTCATCTAAAAGATTAAGCTATTGACGAGAGGGACAATACGCTCTACAAATATAAGACACGACATCAGGATACAAACAACTTGCAGATGCTGCCATCTTGAGTAGGTAGAGTAGCAAGAACAACAGTTTACACCTAGCAATCTGTGCAACTGGCATATACAATAAACTACAAGTCAACCAAATGTGATGACCTGGGCACAAACAGTCAACCAAGATAAACAAAATGATGAAATAGCCAAAGCAGTTCAAAGTAAAATTACTAAACATACAATAGCAAGTATCAGAGCTGTTGAAGGTAAAACTGCAGTTCCCCAGGGACGTAAAGACCTACAGAAGGAATGCCCCTTGACACACATTTGCATTTGACACCCTGACAGGGAATTCCAAAGTTCACCGAGCACGTTAGACTCAAGAAATAAGGATGATATGGACCCATCTGCCTCTATTGCTTACTTTTGTGCTTTCAACACTTATCTCAGCCAACTTTTGTGCAGCATAGATGTTGTTCTACGCCACATCAAATGCTTCTCCAACAACTGCATCAAGCTGAAATAAGGATACAGAAAATGATGTGTTAGGTGCTAGAATTGTTAAACCACCACTCACAAATCATTGCTCAAAAGAAGGCTTTACACCTTGTTAGGAGCCCAATTTTCTCCTGCAACGGATATTCATTTGGACCATCAAATCTCATAACTTTCGCCATCTTACAGGTACCCTTTGTTATTGATTTCGGGGTGAACAGTGTAGACACAAAAAGAACTAAGCTCTATTCTTTTCTAGGCTGACTATGTCTTGGGCATCAAACCAATGAAACTGAGCTATCTTGTAGGGTACAACAACCAATACCCACAATATGGTGCACATAATTTTTTCGGACATTAGAACTCCAGTTGAAACAAGCAGAGAGAGAGGGAGAGACCTTTGCCGCATTCGTTCTCGTCTGATTTGCGCTCGTGCTCGTCTGATTCGTCGCGTTCTCGGTGATGGTGTGCTAGCCGGAGGTGGAGGTGGAGAGAGTTTGAGACCCCCTTCGGCGATTGAACAGTCACCATTGACGATGGGAGCGGCAGTCGACGTCGTTTCGACTGACCGGAGTCTCTCAGTCGCCGAAGATGATTCTGATCGGACGGGAAATGTACAGGGTAAATGGGAGAAGGAGAGAGTTTCACCGTTGACGTTGAGGGAAACATGAGATTAAAGTAAAACCAGCTACATTTACAACTCCTATTATGGTTTTGATTCAGTATATCCAAACCTATTTTAAGAAACACAAATTCATTCCGATCAAGTACTAATCCATTTTAAATTATTGTGAAATTTTTACATGATTTGTATTTTTCTACCTTCTACGATATGAATGTCTTAGATCATTAAAATATTACTGGGATAGATAGAAAACGTACTTAGAATTCCCCAAGAGTTGTTGATATGGAAGGAGATATGATTCAATGTATCTAAATCCATTTTAAGAACTATAAATTCATTTAGATTAAGTACTATTATGTATTTTATTTATGAGATATTCGTACATCATATGTATTTTAATAATTTCTACAAGAAGAATGTTTTGGATCATTAAATTATGGTCAATATAGGTAGAAATCATGCTTGTAGTATTAGAATTAAAAGGACGTCGTTTTGGGTACGTGACATAGGTTCAACCTATGTCATGACGTGGAAAATATTTTTACCGAAACAAAATTTTAAAATTTGAACCTCGAAACCCATTTTCATTCAATCTGTGTTCAGAGAAAGGGAGAGCGACGATCACCCGCCACGGCGAAACCCACCACCACCGGTTACCACCACGACCGGCAGCGCTTCCCGCCTCCCTCTCCACCTCCCCCTCTGGCGACAAACACACCATCACCGAGAACGAGCGCAAATCAGACGAAAAGTTTATTCTGAAGAGTTGAATTCCTAAATATTGTTTCAAGACCGAAGATTGATGTAGTGCTACAATTACTTCTTCATCTCATGGAATTTGATGTGATAGTTTTCATTGTTTGCATTTAGGTGCGCTTTGATGGATGTGCTGAGTTTTGGTCAGGTGTGCATACTTCCATCCACTCTTGCTGATTTGAGTTTGGGAATGAAGTTCTTTGCTATTGAGTTCGTCCAATTGAAAACCATTGTCAGACATAATTAGCCCGACATTTCTCTCTTGTACAATTACAATGTGCATATTTGCTGTACATTTAAATTATATTTCAGGACTGAGACTATGGCGACTAAGAGACTCCGGTCAATCGAAACGACGTCGATTGCCGCTCATTCGAAGCCCATCTTCAATGGTGACTCTTCAATCGCCGAAGGTGGCCTCAAATTCTCAATGGTGACAGTCTCCCCAGTGACATCTGTTCACGATTTTGGTATGAACCCAATCTTCTACTGAATAATTTTGATATGCACAATTTATGCTAAGCTGCCTATTCCAATAGCTATGGTTGCTTCTTTCATCTATTCCTCCGTCCAAATTCTGGTCAGATTCAGGGCATAAGGGAGTTATCAAATATCTGCAATAGATTTGCTGACCAATAGGTATCTTCACCTAAATAAGTGTCTGAGTTTTTCTGCTTGTCTATCCACAGAACTTATGGAAACAGTCAAACAACCCAACAATTGTGAAATTTACAGTTGTAGGAGTCTTTGAGTACTACAACTACACTGATTGTTGTTTGCTGTTTTTATGGGTTAAATGTGATCATGTTGAACAGATAAAGTTGAGGTGTCTTGAGGTTAAATTGATGGAATATCGTGAATCTCTAGAAGATTGGAGAGTGAAAAACTTGGAGGAAATTGCGAGGAAAGTTGCAGTCCATCGGAAACGCCTACAATCTGAATATGGATTCTTGTCTTCAAACGATGATGTTTCAGCCAGTAGTATGTGCCAAATCTCTGATCTTATGAGTTTGAGCTGAAACTATGTTTACAAGTTCATTTGACATGCTTCATATGCATTGTGTTTTGCGCCTTATTATTTTATTCCAATGTGTTCTCTTCCATTACGCATTTCTGTACCACCTTTTTTCCACCTTAATTTCAAGTTTGGAGGATTGGTATCTTGCCTGTTCCCACCTTATAGGTGAACCTATGAAGTGTTCAATTTGGGATGCTACACAGAGAGTCTCTCTCTCTCATTACTAAAAGAAAGAAAACAAGTGCTTGCTTGCCTTCTTTTTCTCAAGTATTGTGGTTTCTGCACTATAAGATCAGCATCTTCGTGGCTAAATCTGCTGTTAACTTATCTGCTTTCCAGCTGTTGTTTGGCCTGTCTATCAAATGACAATCTCTGCGAACGCCAAACACCATCGTCGCGTCAGATCCATAGAGGTTTGAAGTAATTCTTTAGGAAGTGATCTATCCATGTGCATAACATCCTTACCGCCCTAGCTCTTCGTTACATTCTGGCCTCTGGAATTTCCTCCCCTCAATAAGCTTCACCTGATCCATAATCGGCTGGAGACCAATATAGCTTCTAAGTCAGAGGTGGTTCTTAAATCTAGCATCCAACGCCCTTTTGACTAAGCTAATGAACAGATGATCTAAAAAAGTGTTTACTATTGCTTTATTTATGTAATTACTTGACTGAAACTGACTGGTTCAGTTTTGGATTTTGCAGGAGCGCGTTGTAAAGGTGACCTTGTTCATATTATCCTCGCAGGATAATACACTGCCTTTCCTAATCATCACCAAATCTTCCTATCTTTCCATGTGGGAAACTGAGTTCTCACAGCGCAAATCAGATATAAATATTGTTGTGCACAAAGGGAACAAAGATGTACGAGCTATTATCAGATGTCTAGAGTTTTACAATGAAGATGGTTGCTTAATGTTTCAAGTACTATTATCAACTCCTGAGACTGTTCTGGAGGTACTTCTCCTAAACCACGTAATTAATGTTGGCCGATGACCTATTTACTTATATTGTGGTTACAGTCTTCCGGTTAAAACACGTATTGGTCTTTTTCATTACTGGATTCTTATGGTGTGGGACGTTGTGGTGCTACGCAATCTTGTTCAATATACGCTTTTGGCCAACTAGGAGAATGAGATGGGTTTCATCCATGATAAATTTGAGTGAAGAAGTCAAACTAGTTATGCATAATCTCTTATCCAATTTTCTTAATCTGGATTCAAGGATATTAGATGGGCTAAATTCCTAAGAGACCCCCTCATCTATACTCATTTTCCACATAGACCCCCTAACCTTTAAAAGCGTCCAAACTCACCCCCTCATCTATTCGAAATTGACAAAACCCCTTACTCCGTTAACGGAGTAAGGGAAGTCACAAATATACCCTTGTTTATAAAAAAAGAACACACGCATTCTCACACTTCACTCCATCGTCTTCTTCTCTCACTTCACTGAGAGATCGATGACTCTCTCTCTCTAACTTTCTCATCGTCTTCTTCTCTCACACGTACCCTAAATCGATCGAAGATACAACATCGAAAGGTGTAGGTGTATCACTTCCTCTGTGATTTATGCAATCGTGCAGCTGCTGGGAACCCTAGTGGGGAACCCTAGATCGAGGTATGTATTGAACCCTAGATCGATTTTATTTGTTTTTTATGCCTTTTTTTGTTCTAAATCCATATAATATGTAGTTGATACAGTTTTTTATGCGTTGTTTACGTGAATGATTGGCCTAAAAGGTTTGTTTATTTTTTGTTCAAATTTCTGACACTGGTCCCCCCTTTCATTATTCAACTTTTTTGTGGTCCCCCATTAGTGGAATTGGTCCCCCATTACTGGGTGTGGTACCCTATTACAGAGGCAGTAACTGACCAATTTTGTTTTATTTTTTATTTTTTGGTTATCAATTTCAGTCATGGCATTTCAAACAGTTAAACTAGTGTTTTACCATGGAGGGTATGTATCTGAAGGACCCAACAAGTCTTATGTTGGTGGGAATGTGTCCGCCATTCCAGTTGACCCAGACCTGCTATCTTTCTTTGAAATGAAGGCTTTAATTAAGGAGTTAGGGTGTCCAGAACACTGTCAGGTTTACCACAAGTCACCAACTGAAACTATGGATGATGTGTTGTGATTATCATCTGATAAGGCAATTGTAGACATGGATACAATGTATAAAATGTATGGTGATGTGATTGATTTGTATGTCCATGACCCTTTACTTGTTCCCCAAAAACATAGTACTCAGGAGGGTAGTTCTTTGACTATGGAGGGTAGTGGACAACATGATGAAGAGTCTGAAGGAGAGTGGGAGAGTGGTGATGACACTGATGACAGTGATTTTAGTGACTTTCAAGAGTTATCAGAAGATGATGAAGAGGAAGAAGAATTGAATCATGTGGTCATAACTGAACCACCCATTGAGATTATGAATGAGGAAGGTGAACATAGTGATAAAAGTGATGACCTGCAATGTATGGACAATGAAGAGGGTGAGGATATATTGTGACGTGACGGCAATTTTATTAATGTCTAAGTTGATTTTAGATTATGACTTTGTTGAGACTAATTAGTTGGGTTTTTTTTTATATATTTGATCAATATGAGATTTGACACTCGGATTATGAATTTGATATGAGTGATTTATTTATTTATTTGAGAGTTGTAGTAGTGGGAGCATGGCGGTGGTCCCTAGAGATCATAGATGGTGAAAATTCGGAAACCCTCGCTGGATAAGTGTCCTTGTGCCTTCGGGTTAGCTGCCCAAGAAATGGGTTGTGAAATTTGGAATCCATATTAGGATGGTTCCCGTGGGGTGTGTCGGTCTACCAGTCGTGATTTTGGATAATAAATGATAAGCTCAAGCTCAGTTTGGCTGCGACCGGTAGTTGAAAATTTGGACTTTTATCATGTTGGATACTTATTATTTTTTATGGTTTGGCTTGATGCTTGAGAAGTAAATGCTAATATGTATTTGCTTATTGTTCTCTTTTGGGATTGCTAAAACGTATGTTTTTCTTAGAATACTGGATTTACTCATTTACAATCTGACTTGTTTAAAAAGAAAAGAAGGAAAAATGTATATTTGTGTTTTGTGCATTTTTCTTGCGTTCTCTAATTTTTCACCTTTAGCACATTTCCTATTGAGTTTCGACTCATGTTGTATAATATAATATTTTTTAGGTAATGACGAGAACCTATGAAGCACCAACACTTGCCATATCAACGTGTCGGACGTGGGGACACGGTGGGGACACGCCCAAATACGTGCGTGTTGTGTCCCTTGTTTTTTAAGTCTTTTAGCGGGGACACGAGGGAGACACGGATGGGTACACAGTGAATGTCAATTTGTAATTTTTTAATTTTTTCAGGGGTAAAAATGTTTGGATTAAATGGTGTAATTAATCCTTCTGTAACTACCTACAACGCCATACAGTGATTCAATCGACCACTTCTCTCTCTGGAACCTAGCTCGATCAGAGACTCCATTCTTATGTGCATGTGTGTATAACTGTATATATGTAATTATATTGGTGTATATGTTTATATATTTGACACACGAGGAAAAAACAGAGATAACAGATTAAATTACTGCATATTTATATCAATATACATGATATGAATATTTAGTTGTTGAGTATTTACATTTTGCAATTTAATTAAGCATGGGAAAAAAATAATACATAGATACATATATATATTGTCGTGTCCCCTAGCGTGTCTGTGTCCATTTTTTTAGAATTGTTGTGTCTGTGTCTGTATCCGTGTCCGTGCTATTTAGAAGACGAGAACTCCAAACGTTTGAAAAAGTCTAAGTCGAACAGTCATACCTACACTTATATCTCATATGTTTCATAGTATTTTGGGTATTTTTGTATGACACTCTAATTATTTCGTGGAGATTGTGAACTCTTAAGCATGTGCAATTTATTTGAATATGAATCAAGTTTATATTTTCTGTTGGGACATGAAGTAGGCATCTTGAGACATGTGGATGGAGGTATTGAACTTAGGCATTGAATTCTGTCTGCTCCATTGTCAACCTATGTTCTTGATTCAATCCATTTTAATTTATCGGGTGATTAAATTTCTTATTTATGTACCCCTTGTATGTACATATACACTATCATAACATGACTACTAGGACAAAAAGATTGGCCAAACATGAAAATCAGAAATTACAATGATAACATGTTCAAGAGAATAATACTGTAGACTTCAAATAATGTAAATTATTCAAATACTACTGCACCTTAAGTAACAATACTAATGGCAATTCAGGAAAATATAATCAGATAGGCCGTGGTATTGCATATACAGAGCCCATCCCACTTAGGTTGGACGGAGTTTGACTCTTTGATTGGAAATATAAAGGGATTCACTTATGTTGTTCACAGAATTCAACATCGATCGCGCCCGCTGCTCCAGTTTTAGAGTAATCACAGGGTG
Source organism: Vaccinium darrowii (assembly GCA_020921065.1). Taxonomy (NCBI): domain Eukaryota; kingdom Viridiplantae; phylum Streptophyta; class Magnoliopsida; order Ericales; family Ericaceae; genus Vaccinium; species Vaccinium darrowii. The sequence continues at coordinate 50,296,898 of CM037155.1, forward strand.
CGAGACACTGTACACCCGCAATAGTACGTATGAATACAAGTAGATTACTCTAGAGAAACTGCTTCACATCATTGCTTCCCACAAATGTAGTAAAATCTGTTATTTACTTACGGAAAATATAATAAAGAAACAAAACACTGTAAACGTATAAAACCTTTTTAATTGGCTCAGATTAGGAGAATGGGAATAAAACGAAGCTGACAAAATGACAATTGAGAAACCAAAAAGCCGTGAGCAATAATTTTCATTTTCCCTCTTTTCCTTTTCTCTTTAATTTTGTGTGTACCTCTTGAAAGCTTTCGGGGCTTGGCCCTTGTAATCTGTTTGTGCTGTTTGTAATAAATTTGTAATTTTTAAATTCTTGTTTCAATTTCAGTTTTATATTTCTAGTCCCTTTCAATTTTTAGTTTAAATCTGCTTAATTCATATTCTCCAAACTCCAAGTTGGGTAAAAATATCTCATATTCTCCAAACCCCAAATTTAACATTGAATATGGTAATGAACAAAAGTACGGGAATTGTTTGACATGACTAAAAGATGAGTAACTAAGAACAAAGGAGAGGGATATGGAAAGAATGAAGAAATGAAAGAGGAAGTCATTGCAACAACCAACAAAAATTCTCTAACTTCACTATTTGCACAGGCTTGACGGAGTTAAGTTGTCTGGAGGCCAAATTTATAACCACAAAACTAATTCAGGCAGAAAGAAGTCACACTCATACAGGGAAGAAGAAGTAAGCATTCCCCTACACAATAGATGTATTTGTTGACATGGTAAAACATATAGTCTGAGAATGTTTACCAATTCAATCCCCAGATTGGATCGGGGTAAATGCCTACGAAAAGATCGTTTGGATTTAAGAAAACGTCGTTTGAATTTTATTCATGGTTTGTTTATTTTATTTTTTAGCATAAAAGTCCTATTTCATTCAGATCTAAAATGAATTAGAATTAATAAATAGGATTTTTTTATTTCATTTTTTTATTTTTATTATAAAGAAATAAAATGTAAACCCCAGAGGTATGAACGGTAGGTCCAACGAATGCTACAGAATCTAACTCTATGCTCCATGAACTACCTAGGAAAAAAAATTGATTAAATCTAATAGTTGAAAGCTCAGTCAGTAGTCAAGCGTGCTAAGAGTAAAGAATACAATGTGCATAGAATAACAGTCACTAACCAATGGTTGCAAAGACATGGTTTAAAATAAAGAGGATCAATGGTTAGCTCAATGAATAATTAGAACAAATTCTACTAACCCAGTTTTTTGAATAAACTAGTCTTTCACGGTTTTTTATGTGATGTGCTGTGAGAGAATGACTTGTCTCAGTATTTGGAAAAAACAGTTTTTTGTTAGTGGAACACCCCCCGACAACAAAGTTAATGGCTCGACAAGTAGTTTAAATGAGATGAATAATTGATTAATGAATTATAGGAGCACTAATCAAATAACAATAATATAAATTTGTACCAATCAGTGCCCGAGAATATAAGAACAATGAAACAGCAACAACAAAGCGAGAGTCCAAATTGAACCATAATAATCACGATGTACTAAATGGCAAATGTTTTCTTCAGGACTTAACCTGTTGGATCCAATACCATACTTCAAGTTACCATAGGATGGAACTTGGGGATTTTTTCCTAAGCTGATCTGGAGTAGGGTGCAAGTTATTTCACAAGTCTTTTCCATATTTGTTGAGCACTACAGTTACAACGGGGCTTTCCCCTAGCAGCCAAAGTCACCACAATATTTCACGGGTCTTTCCAATCACAAAAGAGCAACAGTAAACCGAAGTCACCTGTACTATGAATGTTCCCAGTGCTGCTGCATAGAATAAAAAATATTATGCAGTCAACAGATATACAACAAAAATAATGGCAATCAATCAATCGTAAATATTATCAATAAACCTTGTATGCCAAAGGATATATCAATCGTCAATAAGTACGAGGTCAATGAGTTAGAATGACATTTTATCTAATCACAACACTAAAGGAACTGTCAAGACTTGATAGGCTCGAGGATTTCAAAGAAAGGAATCACGCGCTAAGCCACTCACCTCGATTGGAACAATAAATCGCAAAATCCAATGCTCTAGTACTCTGATAGTTTGAAAACAAGAATGCACATACCGAAATTAATTTTGATAAGAAAAGAAAGTACTAATTTAACTTACCAATACAATTATAACACCATAATTACTACTCATATTACCAACTGTTTACAAATCCAAACTCTAACTATATGAGTTATATATAAACCTATAAAATACATATCCAACAAGGAATAATTACACTCTCACTAATTGGCCCATCCTGAATTTTAAAGATTAAGTTTAACCCATAGTAAAACTAAGCGGCCCAATCATATGAAATAAATATACACATTCAAATTAGCTCAACGTTATATAGATATATACAAATAAAAAATAAGGAAGTTAGAAAATGAAAAGAATTTAAAGAAATAATTATTCGTTTCAAAATTATTTTTTTAAAAGGAAAAAGTCGGTTGTCACAACCCAACCCACTACATATTGGGTTTAAAAATACAATGCACAATGCTGTTAAGCGTTTAAAATCCAGTATAGTTTATTATGTAGTATTAAATTTGCTCCTAACATCCAATAATCTATAGAATTGTTTGTTTCTCTTGTTCAAATAATCATCTACTCTCGTTTATTGCTATCTTATTTCAAATTCCTTTTTTCCTTTCGGAAATGTTCACCCACCCAACCTGTCTTAATACGCGGTTCAAAATTGATGGGAAATTCATCGAGACCCATCGATTTTGAGACTGAGAATTGGTCGCGGGTAGAAAAAAATTAGTCAAACCCCAAGTACGTGTTAGTTGAAATTTTTTTTCCCATAACCCGCGGAAACTGACCCGTGCACATCCCACAAGCATGTGGACATACCCTTCCGGGGTCACTAACCTCTTAGGCGGACAACCATTGAAAGGTTTGACACTACAGATTCAGCAAACATTGTTAATCGAAAAAATCAGTGAGTACTAAATGAAAATTATCAAGTCATTTGTAGCTTCCAACTTTGCCCAGACCATATGCGGCAATCTAGTCTTCTGTTAATTGAGTGAACAGATTCCCATTCCTTCTCAACGGGATAAAAAGACTAGTCAAATAATCTTCATGTTCCGTGCTTAGATCCGACTCATACCACTTTAATGCGTTCCACCATTCCTCCTCTCCTTTGATTACCTTCAAATTTGTACTGGACATATCCATGGTAGAAAGCTTTTCGAGCTTTGGGCAATAAAAGACGACCATCCTTTCTAATTTCGGAGCAATGCAGAGGCCACTTGAGATGCTGACCAGTCCCGGTAGCTCAAGAAGTGAAATTTTATTCAAGCTTGGGAGGAAAAGCCCCGACTTTGAGCCGGAATTTTTGAGACTCACGAGACTGTCGATTTTCGGACAGTCTTCAACTATAAGTTCTTCCAAGTTTATGAGATTACTAAGCATGTCGATTGTGAAAAGGGTAGTCAAATTGGGGCATGTATGCAAGGCCAAGGACTTCAGACTGGACATTGACCCTTTTCCAACTGGCCCTTTCCAAATGCTCTCCATATTCTTCATGTAGCGAACAATCAACCTCTCCAGTGATCCAAGTACAATTGCTTCATCAAAATCCTGGAAATCTTCAGATTCAACTTGACCATCGTTTCTTTGATTAAACTGTCCAGAGTCAATGATGGTCCGAAACTCATTACATTCCATCACCAAGCAAAACTTCACTTCATTCAGATTTTCATGCCCAAACTCAGATAGGCTGTTAGCGGTCCAATGGCACTGTAGGGAAAAAGCATTGACATGCTTGAATACCTTGGTAATTTCATGTGGTATCCGATCTCCATTAACATACTTCAAGCCTTTCTCCAGTTTCTCCCAATTATTGAATTCCTCTTCATTATCACGAGGTAAACGGGAAATGAAGTGCTCTTCACACCGGCCAACTGTAAATCTAAAGTTCGCCAAACCTAGAAATATCAATGTGAGTTCTTCCAATAGTTTAGCTGTGGGTAAATACAATTTTAGGGCTCTCAACTCCTTTAAGCTACGCAGATCATCTATAATAGCTTCTACTTCAACATCCCACCACTCTCCATATGGAGTCACATCAATGATTAACTCGTTCAAGCGTGAGAGATTCGGCAAGACCTTCCTTGGAATTACTGTCTGATTTGCATATCCATAGAATGACACTCTCAAGCACGTCAACTTAACTAGCTTGGCAATCTCCTTCGGTAGACACAGAAGTTCAGTCCCTTCAAGATCAAGCACTTCAAGATTCGTGAGTTCTCCAATTTTAGGTGGTAGTTGCATTAGACGCTCACAGTTTCTCAAATACAATTTTTGGAGTGCTACTAATCTGGAAATCAATTGCGGCAAAGATTCTATATCAGCATAGGATAAATCTAGGACATGAAGGATAGAGAAGTGGGGAGAGATTGTTGGACGTGGGTCTGAAGGAGTTTCTTCCGACCACATCTCCTCCATGGGTTCCTCTTCAGATGAGTTTGAGACTTCATCAGTCTTTCTTCCTGTCAAGGATTCCTTGTCTTCTGGAGATAACTTCTGTCGTTTTGTGACTACCTCTCCCATTTCATTCGACCCCATCGATTCCTCCACGTGCGATACACCTCCATCTGGGGCAATGCCACTGTAACAGTGGTCACGCTGGAATATTCTAAATGTGGCAGGCCAATGTTGTTGCATTTGCAATTGCAAATGTTCCGAATCTTCCTCTCCCCTTGAGTTTGGATCTGGCTTGGATGAATTCTGTTTATCAGGTGATCGAAAGCCTGAAAACATAAAAAGTATTAGTATAGTGTGAGTGACAATCTGCAGATAACTATTATTTTAATGTTAATTACATCGTACTCTGATATGGTGGAGCGTACAGAGAACATACTATTATAGGGTCAAGATTTTATGATTCATCAAGTATACAGTTTACTACTAATAAAAGTTAGCAACATTAGCGAAAGGGAACTGGGAAGCCCGTAGTGAGCAACTCACTACAGGCGTGCAGTGAGTTTGGTCGAAAAGTGAGTTGCTCGCTACAGGCTCCCCGGTTCCACAAGACAAATAGCAGAATCCATGCGATTCAAAAAAGCATGGGACCAGCACGCGGAGGATAGAAAAGTAGTGAGCGATTGTTGCAGGACCTTGCATAAAGTAGTCCCATGGAAAATGTGTCGAATCTCTCTCTCCCCCTGACTTCGGATCTGGCTTGGATAAATCTTGTTTATTAGGTATTGGGAAGCCTGAAAACATTAAAAAAAAAAAAGTATTATCATTGTATGGAATATTGGTATGAGAGGAAATCTGCAGATAACGACGTTAATACAGAAACACTGCAAGGAGTTGAACACGTTATAATAGGGTCAAGATTTTATATTTCATCAAGTCTATTTCCAAATTAAAAACACCCCAATAACACCCCCCCAATTTCCTTTATTGAATTAAGTTGCAAAGGAACTTCTAACTACAAAAAGTCGGTTCTTCTATGAGCGTGCATGCTTGCATGTGCTTATGTGTCCACCACAACAATTAGAAGTGTTCTTTCATGGAATGATCAGTTCCAAATCTACTGGAATGGTCAATTTAATGGGAAAAAGTCTGCTGTTTGAAGTTTCTGAATGATGATCAGAACCTGGGAAATAATTAGACAAAACGTGTGACGAGAGATTTGGCTGAGGCTTTCTCCTACGTTCATTGTATCCAGCAAGACGCCTCCTGCAACTTCTCTGGCCTTCATCAAATTCTGCTAGTGAGTGGAACCTGCATCAACGATGATGGAACATTTGAGAAATTTCAGCTCTACATAACGGATATCAATCATACAAAATATGGAGTAACACATAATGCAGGAGTATCGCTGGATCAATCATAGCTATGTTAGTAACGAAGCCAAACCAAACCGAGCTTTATGATGTCACAATCAATTGGGATCGGCTACATGAATCCTTCTTTTTGCCGTTGAGCTCCCATAGCTATATTAGTATTAAAATGTTGAAGCTGGTCAAGATATGAAGAACCTTGGCTGAAACTATAATTCTTTGCCCTATATACCATTCGATAAAGATATGGTACAGACCCAATTGGTACCGAAATTGTACAAAGCGGTCTGCGAGGTTCACTTTTGGGCCCCACAACAATAATCCGAACCGTTCAATAATTTTTTAATAATTTTTGTTCCTGAATTCTGAATGAGAATTTGAAATATGTTACGTAATTCATAATTATCTTAAATGTTGGGGATGCATGTATCTACAGTTAGATACATTGTATTAGTGTGTTCTTATCACATTGGAAAAGGTGAAGTCCTATAGAGACTTGTGATTCATTCTCTAGTTTCTTCTATGTATAGTCCTATAAAAGGACATCACATGTTATGGTTTGTAATGTATCAACGAATCAAGTAATCAATCAATCTCATTCCTCTTTTATACCAAGCTCTCTGGTAAAGTTCTATCGAGCAGGAGCTCTGTAGGGCTCCGCCCTACATTTCCAAAACATCTTTATTTATTTCTTTAACCAAAAAAATATTGGATCATCCACTTACGCACATCCAATAGAGCTGTTTTTTTTTTTTTTTTTGAGGGAATACTTGAAAAATTATTTTAAAATTATTGACCGGTTCAGATCATTCGTGTGCGACACAAAAATGGACCCCGCAGACCATTTGTACAATTTATATACCTTTCCGTGGGTACCCTAGCAGGGTCCCATATTTTTCTATACCTAATGTCATTGACTGAATTGCGGTAAGCTATCAACCTAGAAACAAATGATAAAACATACAGTAATACTTATACAAATTGGAGAAAAGCATGAAGGGGTGCTTTGGCTAATAATCCAGATTATGGATTATTGGATTATTCGTTTTGTCTTTATTCAAAATTTTTTTGCATTTGTTAGTTTTGCGTCAAGATTTTGTGGTTTGCCAATAATCCAAGTATTTCTGCTTTTTTCAAAAAAATATTTGGTTTGACCATAATTTTGTACTTGTTAGATTCGTCTCGTCAAGAGGAATTCAGAAACCACAAAATCTTGATGCAAAACTAACAAATGCAAAAAAAAATTTGAATAAAGACAAAATGAATAATCCAATAATCCATAATCCGGATTATTAGCCAAATCAGGCCCGATAACAAACCGTAACATCAAGCTACTACCAGAATCCCCATGCTATGCCCTATTTCAATTGGAAGTCCAACGAATTCTAATAAACCTCAAATACCAGATAAGAACACATCCTCGCACACAATAAACTGAACTAAAACTCCTAAACGAACAAGGCCGAAAAAGCTTCAGATATACTATACCTGCTGCACTGCTGGCAGAACCGTTGCTTGTGGCCGCCAATTTCGACCTCTGGAGTCTTAGCGTGCCACTCACAGACCTTATGGCGCCTATGGTACGGCTTCCAGCCGAGATCCGCTTGGCACCCATCAACTTGGCAAGATGCTGCCTGAATTGCAATACTAACTGCTGCTTGAGCCCTCTTCAACGAACCCGACGCCATTTTCAGCGGTAAATTGTCCACAGACTCATTGCCAAAAACCACACGACCAAGCTTCGAATCAACTGAAAAATCCCCCTTATTCCCATGTCCTCCTAAACTGCTTGACCCACCAATTGGACCAGTATTGGAGTTGGGCTCTTGTTCAGATTCTTTGAAACCCCGTGAAGGTGCCTTCAAATTCCAATCCATAATCTTTTCTCCAGTACTTGTTTTTCAATGTTTAAATTTCTCCCTCCTTCACTTCACTCCACCCCCGATTACTAACGCCAACAGTTACTTTTCCCCTCTTCACTTCCTCTGATGCCACATGCTGCACAAATGTGTCAAAATTGACCAAAAAAATTCGTGAAAATGGACCCAGAAATTGAAATCCAGCCAATTTAATACAACCTTTTTTTTTTTTTTTGAACCAATAACAACCCATTTTAGGGGAGTTCGTATTTGCTAGCCTTAAAACATTCAATTTTCGAATAAGACCAAAAAAGTAAGACTATTTATAGATTGAAATATTTACAAGAAAAACAAAGGAAAGAAAAAACTAGAAATCAAAATGGATTTGCGAAGCACGAGTTCAACTCACTAAAAGGAAAGCATCACATGATGACTCAAGAAACTCACTGGATTTAAAACCATCGAGGACAGAAGCAACTTAGAGCAAGGACAATGGAGTTCCTTAATGGCTATAGCCATTTACATGATTTGGGGGCTGTGGTGAGGCAGTACACGCATATTGATGGTGATATTACAATAATAAACACCAATAACTAAAATTACAATGGACAAATTAACAGGCTGAGGCACGGACATTGTTTGTCCCCTCCTGGATACAACAGCCCCCCTACGGTAATAAACCGGTGAAGTAGAAAATCTATTGTTTGTCCCCTCCTGGATACAACAGCCTGATAAATTTTATTTTTTTTTGGGTAAAAATTTAAGCATTTTTTTACCTCATTAATTATTTTATAAAACCTAATTGTGCATTAGGACATTTCTTTCCCTAATTCTAACACCTGTATCCCATTGTATACACCCTAACACATACACACATGGATACATATATATATTCACCACCTTTTCCATCACCTTATTCCCACTCGCACACTCCACCTCCTTCCACACTCCACCCATCACCTCATACAAAACCCACACTCCAACTCCTGCCCACCCATTCCATTTTCTCCACTAAACACCCAATATTCTCCTCCCCATTATTTTCAGCAAAATTAGAGAGAGAGAGAGAGAGAGAGAGAGAAGAGAAGAAGAGAAAAGAAGGAGAAAGGGGAAGAAAGAAAGGAAGAGGCCAACTGCCACCACCTCCGGGGACCTCCACCGTCACGTCCGACCACCATCTCCACCTCCACCTCCTAACTTCATCTTTGCAAGTATAGCTCTCATCTCCCTCTTTTTTATCAATTTTGATTGAAAATATTCGTGTATTTATACTAGTACAGACAGCAGATTTCTTACAGGAAACTGGGTCACTGATTTTGGTCAATTTCGACCTTCAAGATGTTGGAATTTGTAAAACTCATAAACAGGAAAGTTGTAGGAAATTGAATTTTCTTTCCGGTTCTGCAAACCGTGCCTCAATCGGACACTCAAGCTAAAAGATATGGTCAAAATACTGAAAGCTGTCCAGATTCCTTTTCAATTTAGGATTGAATAATTTTCTTTCCAAATTGCACTTTATTTGGCTCATTGATCTCCAAATCCTGCAAACACATTATACTAATTAATCCACACCAAGTAACAACATAAATGGACCCACAAGTATAAGTTAGAGGGCTTAATTGAGTACAATTAAGCACCTATCACTCACCGCCAAAAATAGAACCAGAGTCCAGTAAAAATATGTTGGAGTCCTTTAGAACCATGCGTGCAATGACAATCTGTTGTTTTTGGCCTCCAGCGAGCTGAACCCCTCTCTCCCCGACCGGGATTTTGTACCCTTCAGGTAATCCGCTAGTAAAGGTATTCACATTTGCTGCTCCAGCAGCTTCACTGACCTCTGCTTCAGTTGCTCCGTCTTTCCCATAGGCGTTGGCGAAAATGCTTGCCACTTGGGACGAAGCTAGGATTTTACCTTTGTGATGGTGAAAATATACACTTAAAAAAATTAAAAAACTAACTGCATTATGAGGATAAAAGATAAAAAAAAATTAGTGGTGACGAGTCTATATAACTCGGGGATAAAAATTTATTTTCTATATAATAATTGTATTTTTAAAACATTGTAGTGGTGGTGGCCGCCACCACTTGTCTCCGCTTGGCTTCATCCTTGTTTGCTGCATAGAGGGCTGGTTCATGCGAAACCAATCCTGTTTTAAGCCTGAGTGACATTAAGTTCAACCGTTTGATGTCTTTTCCGTCGATCACAACTAACCCGTCGAAGGGTCATAGAATCGTTCTATCAATGCAATTACAGAACTCCTTCCAGATCCACTTGCTCCGATGAGGGCTTGGCTATGGCCCGCTTGGATCCTAAGATTGAAGTCATTGAAAATAAGAAAGTCAGGTCGCCACGGGTTCGAAAAGTGCACATGGCGAAGCTCGATTTCACCATTGTTCTTGTTTGCCCTTCGTTAGCTGACTCTAATGAAATAGGAGTTAATCAAGTTTTGAATTTAAATTGTTTTCCGAAAAACGGAAAATCTTGCCGCCAATATAATCAGAGGACTTTTTTTAAATTTTATAACGCACTTTAAACTTTAAAAATATAATTATTCTTTCTTTGGTCTCATTGTTTTAATTGTTAAAAGTATCTCAATGGCAGAAATGAAATTTACCGACTTTTCTTTGTTGAAAATTTCAAATTAGTCCTCTATTTTGGGATAGCCAAAAAAAGAAAAAAAAAAAGAAAAAGAAAGTAGATCAAACTTTTTGGTATGTATAAGTATAAAGTACAATATTTATGTGTGTGTCTTTTTTTTTTTTTTTCCTTTCACAACCCGATACTACAATGATTACACAACTCATTTACACTGGAATTTGACGTGCCGGTCTCCGGGGTACTTTGGCAGAAAAACCAAAAAGTGATTTTTTGGGTTTTTTTTTCATTTTGTCCTTATTGCATTTGTTAGTTTTGCGTTAAGTTTTTGTGGTTTATGGATTTGTATCGACGAGACGAATCCAAAGAGTATAAAATTATGGTTTTGGTTTATTTTTTGCTTTATTCAAGAAAATATTACTTTTGACCATAATTTTATACTCTTTGGATTCGTCTCGTCGAGACGAATCCATAAACCACGAAAACTTGACGCAAAACTTACAAATGCAAAAAATAAATAAAGACAAAATGAACATATGCAAAAGTACGTGTGTGACACATCAGCGTAATTGGGAGCCAATCAATTTTTAAGCTCCTTTTCATACCTCAACCCCCTCTATCCCACCAAATATCCATTTTTTTCTTCTGCCTCAACCAGATACTAAAATCACCATACAAATCATTCAAGGGGAATTGACGGGCCGGTCTTGAAATCCAACTGTAAAATTTGCCCTAAAGAATCGCTGCCGAAATTTGCCAATCAGGAGAGTGCATCAGAGAGGGAGATCGATCAAGCTTCCTAAGTTTTGATACCAAAACCTCGCAAACCTCAACTTTCTAATATATTTCACCAATAAATTAGGGACTGTACGAGCTCGAGCATGTTGCTCAAAAATATTACTCCCTCCGTCCCGCAAAGTTTGTCACTTTTACTATTCCAGCCCTATGAAAAAATTAATTATTTCTTTTAATCTGTAATATTTTATATAAGCAATATGGATCTCGTTTGATAGATTTCAATTAGATCTTTTGAACAAAGTTTTGAAAATCACATAAAACGTTATGAATTGAAAGATATAGGCAATTTAAAAATGGCACGCACTCCCGAAAGTGTCAAACTTTGTGGGACGGAGGGAGTATTTACTGACTAATAGAAAAATGTGACTTGTGATTTTATCCCTTGTCTTTTACAGTTTGAATTATGAAATTTAGGATATTAACTAAAACAATTTCTTAAAGTCTTAATGCCCATAACTTATGAGAATAGGAGAACTTAGAAATTTGGGTTCAGTATGGTCCTGTTTTTTCAAACACACTTTTTCCACCAATCAAATTTTTATTTTTATTTTGCGAAGGCACCAATCAACGACTATCAATCAATTGCTTGCACAAGCGATATTTTTGTTAATGCAGTCCTTTGGTCCTCGTCAAAGGTGGCCATGGTGACTCCGTCCCATAAAGTTGGGGCCTGAAAAAGTACGTGTAATTTTTAAATTAAAAAACAATGCATTTATTAAAATTTTTTTTGAAATTTTTTTGCACTGTCTAAAAGTTTTCAATGAGATTTACCAAACAAGATCCATATTGGCTAAAAAATTATTTCCGTAAGTACATTCATTTTTAGTTTGAAAATTGCACGTAATTTCGAAAGGCCTCAACTTTATGGGACGGAGGAAGTATGTAATAGAGTCCGTTTTGCCCTCATAAGAGCTGGAATGTTGGTTTTCTATTCACTTTTGAAGTATAAAAATTTTTACTTCAAATCAAGTACTATAAAACTTCTCGCAAAAAAAAAAAAAAAGGTAAATGGGACTCCAAAAACAATTACAACTTCAAACAACATTTTTGTTTTTTCTAGCTATTTTTGCGAATGTGGTGGAGCTGCAGGAGTCTCGAATAAGCCCCCTCCGGTCGGCCGACTAGCTCCGAATGGCTCCCTTGTTCCACAATCCGACCGTCGTGGATCACTGCAATGCTATCCACTCCCCTAATCGTCGACAACCGGTGAGCCACCAGCACGGTGGTTCGACCCTTCATGAGCCTCTCAAGTGCCTCTTGCAACACACTCTCGGATTCTACATCGAGCGCACTACTGGCCTCGTCCAGTAAAAGTATTTTGGGGTCCTTTAGAACAGCGCGCGCAATGGCAATTCTCTGCTTTTGCCCTCCAGAGACCTGAAGCCCTCGTTCTCCAACCGGAGTTTTGTAGGCTTCGGGTAATGCGCTAATAAATTCATGCACATTTGCCACACGAGCAGCTTCAGTGACCTCTGCTTCAGTTGCTCCGTCTTTCCCGTAAGCAATGTTGTCGAAAATGCTTGCCGAGAAGAGGGCTGGTTCTTGCAAAACCAATCCTATTTGAAGCCTGAGTGACTTTAAGTTCAACCGTCTGATGTCTTTTCCGTCGATCATAACTGCACCTGCCAAAGGGTCGTAGAATCGTTCTATTAATGCTATTGCAGAACTCTTTCCGGACCCACTTTCTCCGACGAGGGCTTGGCTCTGGCCCGCTTGTATCCTAAGATTGAAGTTCTCGAAAACAAGAACCTCCGGTCGTGAAGGGTATGAAAAGTCCACGTGGCGAAACTCGATTTCACCACGGACCGAGTGAACGGTGTCGGCGTGCGGATCATCCGCGTCAATCTTGGTCACACGGTCGATGATGGAAAATATGGATCTGATGGTTTGACTGCCACTGATTATCGCAGGCGTGAGACGAAGGGTTTCGGCGACCGAATTGGCTGCCAATTGTAGGATGACAACAATCTTGACGATTTGTGAGAAAGTTGAGATGCCTTTTCGGACAAGGTGGGATCCGTACCAAAAGAATAGGGCCTGAGAGCAATAGAGAGTGAGCTGAGAGAGGCCAAAGAGGACACCAGACGTTTGGCTGCGGCTGAGGCTTTGGAGCTGGGGGACGCGGAGCTCGTGGCAGAAGAGGGAGAAGACATGGTCTTGGGCATTGAATGCAGCAACTGTTCGGATATTGCTCACAGCTTCCCCTGCTATCATGCTTGTCTTTGCATGTGCCTTGGCTGTGTCTCCGGCAAAGCCTTTGAGAGAGAGTTGCTGTGTATTGTGAACAAAAAAAAAAAAACTGAATTAACTGTCAAGGCACTGTTTGATTGAGCCAGAAACAGGAAGAAAAAAAAAGAAGAAGAAAGAAGTCTGGCATTACTGTAATCAACTATTATCAAAGAAAAAAAAAATGATAGTATGTTACAGACTAACAACAATTTTTTACCAATTAAATGCCAAGACGAGCAGCCAAGATGTGGACTTTCCAATTCAGTACAAAATGAGAAGTGGAAAGGATCCGAACCCTTTCTAAAATTACCATTTTAATCTTTCTGATTTTTTCCATCAATTTATAATAACGACAATATGCTTTAGTTATTTGGCATCAAACAGATGTCAGCCAGATATCAAGCTACATCTCCAGATCTCGTAGCGCTCGACAGTTCATTAGCATATCGATCAAGCTTGTCCAGCGAGTTTGAGCTTGCTTGAGCAATTTTGAAGTCGATTGAGCGACTTTGGTGGATTCATATTCTGTGAATATGCGCATACTTGGTGGATATAATGGGAGCACCGTACTCAGAATCAAAAACTACTAAGGCATATCCTCTGCCTTCAAGAGTGCTAGCACAACTTGTGCGTTGGGATTTACAGACATCTATGTATCCTTTATGTATGCTAAAGATCTACATATGCAGTGAGATAGGTTCCTGAGATCCAAATAAGCTATTGTGAAATCAGAAAATGTGAAGAACAAAGAAACAAATTGAAAATACAAAAAGATGCCGTCGTTGGACTTTTGGGACAACCCACAGGAGAATTATAAAAGGCGTAAAATTGGGAAGCATTCTCTGTGAATACCTGAGCACAGAAGGCCAAGGCAAGAAGAGGGAAGGTGGCAAATGCGAGAAGGGAAAACCTCCAATCCACTATGAAAGCAACTATGACTGAAGCGAGAAGGGATGTCATATTCTGCAGTATAAGTGAGATCCTCTCAGAAATGGCAGATTTCACATCAGCACCATCTGTGGCTAGGCGAGCTGCCACGAGACCCGAGTTGTGTTCCTCCTCATCATACCAACCGACTTCATTACTTAGTATCGCTAACAACAGAAAAACATACCATCAAAAATAATCCTTAGTCCCTTAACTGCAACACGCATGAACATAAAATATGACATTTTGTCCGTCACTACACAAATATACATTTGAAGTGACAACTATTGGTGACCAAGGTTGCGTTCAGTCATCGGAAGGTAACAAATCCGTTACTAAAGCTGTATAAATTAATCACCATTGATGTAATATTCCATAACTAACCTACGCGGTGGTCTCCCAATGGTTGGCATATATGGAGTTCTGGAGTGATATTTTGCTGTTGTCCATTTTCCTAACTTATACACTAATCTCAGCTTGTGATGATATTTAGAATTAAAACGAAAAGAGGACACAGCTTAATTTACCTGTAAGCATCATCCTTCTCACTCTTGCAGTGAGATTCTCTCCCATAATACTGAAGAAATAATATTGCATGAAACAAGCCACCACCGCATAAAGACCCGTGCCAAGGAAGATGATAACATACTCCTTTGTCTTCCTCTCCATGGTTGCATGATTTCTATAGTAGAACACAACAAACATATTGCCCATCGCAATGGAAACTGTTGGAATAATAAAACCACAAAGAATTGATCCAACTGCACCCATTATTGAATAAGGCCATTCCGGAGCATTTAGCTTGAGAAGCTGGAAGAAGTACCAATGTGTGGCTGGATGCGTCCTTTCAGTTTCTACATCTGAGACCATCTCGATCTTACCATCAGCTCCAGTGTCGTACGAATATCTCAAATTGCTCAAACCGTTGGAGTGCAGGCTAAGAGATTTTGTAGACGGTGAATGACTTGATCGTGGTGAGAACGTATGTCTGATTGAAGGATTTGAGGAGTTGCGATTTCCCATCGTTTCTTGGAATCGACATAATGAAGCGAAGGCCCCACCTTTCAAAATCAGTTCTTCCTGGGTTCCTGTCTCAACGACTTGGCCTTGCTCTATAACTGCAATTGAATCAACATTTCTTATGGTAGAGAAGCGATGGGCAACTACCACACTTGTCCTCCCAACCATGAGGCGGTCTAGAGCTTCTTGAACAATGCTCTCAGAACTTGCATCGAGGGCACTTGTTGCTTCATCAAGGAGAAGGATCTTGGGGTTTTTCAACATAGCTCTTGCTATAGCAATTCTCTGTTTTTGGCCACCAGAGAGTTGGACTCCTCTTTCTCCCACCTGGTTTTGAAATCAAACGACATGATCGACCAAAAACTTTGTCAAGCGGTTTTTGGTCAAGCAAAACCAACTTAAGATAACAGAAAATGGAACGTATAACTATTGCTGTTGGATTAGTTACCATAACCAGGCCTTGGTTTAGATTTAGGAACCCAAAAAAAGAACAACTTTATAGGACAGATGAACAAAACAAAACGTTAAAAACGCGAGCCATAATCCAAAACTTAAATATGCATCTTATACTCTATTATTTTTATCACTAGTAGACCTGGGGATGTAAACCAACCTGGGTGTTATATCCATTAGGAAGCAAGGTAATGAAGTTCTGTGCATTAGCAGAAGAAGCAGCTGCTTCTACTTCAATCATTGTTGCATCAGGATTTGCATAAAGAATGTTCTCAATTATGGTGGTAGCAAACAAAGCAGGTTCTTGATTCACCAGTCCAATTTGATCACGCAACCATCTCAGCTCTAGTGTCTTAATATCCACATTGTCAAGTAAAATTTTCCCTATTTAGCCGAAACATATAATTAGTAGAACATCAGCTATCATGTCAATTCGGAAAACATTTTACATTTTCATCATCAGAGAAGTCTTGGAGTTACCTTGACTAGGATCATAGAACCTTTCTATCAAGGAGACAACGGTACTTTTTCCTGATCCACTTCCACCAACAACAGCCATTGTCTTTCCAGCAGGAAAAGAAATTGAGAAGTCCCTAAATATTAGAACATCTGGTCGCGATGGGTAGCTGAAAGCTACATCTTTGAACTCTATGTTCCCACTGACCTCAGCTAAGCACTTGCCGTCTGAAGGATCTTGAATTATGGTTGGTCTCTGCTTGATTACCTCCATTAACTTGTGCCCAGCAGCTTTGCCTTTGCTAAATGCTCCCAGGTGTGAAAATGACAAACCTAAGCTTCTGTATTCATTTTTCGTAGTCAGTAAGTTACCGGAAAATAGGAGTTAATGACCTGAAAGTAGAGGTTTTAGTCTGAGATCGTACATGCCCCCAACAATGGCAGATACGATAGCAGTCAACGCCTTCCCTCCATCTGTTAGTCCATTTCGGACGGAAAGACTAGCATACCAAAAAAGTAGGGCCCATGACATCCATAGTATTCCAAAAGTGCATCCTAGCCCTAGTCCCTTAGCCATTCCAGCCTTATATCCAAGCTTCAATGTGCACTGTATTGCATCTGAATAGGAATTGATGGCCTTGCTCTCGCCACCATACGAGTAAATAGTCCTAACTTGTGCAATGGCCTATTTAGACAGTGTTAAATCATACTTCAGACAATGTTAAATCATACCCGTTGTAGTACACTAAGGCTCAGTTTTCCAAAAGATTTTAGCACCCAGGTGCTAAAATTATGATATTTCAAATCAAAAAATGAAGTGGTTCCGTGTATTGTTTTTCAATTTTTTTCGCACCAAATTAAAGTACTCCTCGTGTACTTTAGTTTGGTGCAAAAAAAATCGAAAAACGATACACGAAACCACTTTATTTTTTGATTTGAAAAATCATGATTTTAGCACCTGGGTGCTAAAATCTTTTGGAAAACTGGGCCTAAACAATGTTGATACAGTGGCCAGTTATTACTAAAACAAATTTTAGATCTCGAATATTTTTCGAGTCATGCACTAACAGTTGTGCATGTAATATCATCATTTGATCTTCCAAAATACGACAATTATAGAACATAAGAAAAGGTGAATCTCCATTACAACTATAGCAAGCAATGTTTTTAAAACCGGACTGGTAAGTGAACCGGAAAAGAGACCGGGCGGATGGGTTACCGGTTTAACTGCGGTCGAACCGGAGTTGAACCGTGACGTCATAATTATAATTAAAATATATAAGAAATATATAACTTACTTAAATGAGCATATAAAAAAATATCTGGATAAAAAAGTTGAGAAATAAAAAGAGTTTTGTTTCACTTTTGTTCCTAGCATGTTTTTCCTAGTCCCACATCGGCTAGGAAACATGCCCAACTTACGTTTTCTTTCTATAAAACGTTATGAAGCCTGGGGAAGCTTCCTCAAGCTAGTGAGATAGCATGGGTCTACCAAGAACCCATATCTCTGACGTCACAGTGGGTGTATGCCTTAGGCAGGAAATGCACAAATGGAGTTAAAGATTTCCGGTCCGGGTAGAGTGACCCGGTTCTGGTTCTAACGAGTTGGCGGTTCAACCGTTATCTTACAACGGTTTTTAATTTTTAGACCGGTTTTTGAAAAAGAACGGTTTTTAGATTAAACCGAACCGGACCAAGGTCCGGTCGACGAGCTAACCGGTTGAACCGGCCAGTCCGGTCCGGTTTTTAAAACACTGATAGCAAGTGTATTATGTAAGAGCATCATTTCCAACATGCTAAAATGCAAAAGAAGGAAATTCTACGCATCTGAATTGGAATTGATGGCCTTGCTCTCGCCACCATACGAGTAAATAGTCCTAACTTGTGCAATGGCCTATTTAGACAGTGTTAAATCATACTTTAGACAATGTTAAATCATACCCGTTGTAGTACACTAAACAATGTTGATACAGTGGCCAGTTATTACTAAAACAAATTTTAGATCTCGAATATTTTTCGAGTCATGCACTAACAGTTGTGCATGTAATATCATCATTTGATCTTCCAAAATAGGACAATTATAGAACATAAGAAAAGGTGAATCTCCATTACAACTATAGCAAGTGTATTATGTAAGAGCATCATTTCCAACATGTTAAAATGCAAAAGAAGGAAATTCTACAAAAGAACCAAATAGAATCATGCTGGATTTGGGAAACTATCAACATTGTTGTAAGTTGATCTGATTATTATACAACAGCAGAACTTGATTCAAAATACTTAAATAGAATTTGAAAAAACAAACCTGCTCAGCAATAAAACTGGCATTTGCGTACGATTCACGGCTCTTGGACGTGAGACCTGTTTGAATATATGCATACAATCCCCCGGCTAAGGCGATTCCTGGAATCACTGCCAGACTAAGTAAAGCTAGCCTCCATGCTAATACAAAACCGACCACCAGTCCGGCCACAAAAGTGGAGATATTATGGATGTAATTTCCCACCTAAAGTTCCAATAAGCAGAATAAGAACAATTATGGCTTAAAAGTATTTAGTCTCCACAGCAAGACAGATTTTCATCACACATATGGGAAAATTTGGGATGAAATCTCTTCCATTGTTTATAGACCAGTTTAGTTGATCATTTCAAATGTGGTGTGTGGTCTATCAATATTATGGTCCCTACCACTGTACTCTAAAGAGGATTCTGTGTTGGAGGATGGGAATTGCGCAACCCAACGGAGGTACCTGACAGAGAGGACGACACAAATTAAACAGGATTTGAAAATGAGGGTGTCATGGAGCCAATTATCTTTTAGATTCTGGATTGTGAATTTTACGTTAAAATTTTTTGGATTACGATGAGAATCCATAAAATATTTTGAATGATATGGGCAGGATAAGTTTTGTAAAGCATTTTGTGAGTGAAAGCATAATAAGACTATGAAAAGACCCCCTTGGACCATGGCATTCAAGATATGCAGACAGATTGGGACCTAATTTGGGCAGATCTCTGTCAGAAAAGGTTAGTACTATAATAGCTGACGGAGGCTGGCACTGGCCTCATTATCGCAGCTTCATCACACAAGACATTATAGCCAATACCCCAGCCACTTTGGTGCCTAATGTTCATGCTGCTGACTCAGTTAAGTGGAACTTGCACCATAGTGGTATTTTTTCCACCAAGACTGCATGGGAAGCTATGAGAACTAAGGCTCCAGTAGTGCCTTGGCATAAAGCCATTTGGTTTCCTCGCTCTGTGCCTAGATGGGCCATTATCTTGTGGATTGCTCTGCTAGGAAAGCTATCAACCAAGGATAGACTCCTAGCGTGGGGGGTCAGCTCTGATGATGCGTGTACATTGTGTGGAGCTAGCCGTGAATCACATGACCACCTCTTTTTTGGTTGCCAATATGCTTCTCGAATTTGGTCTCATTTTCTTCAGCTCAACGGAGTTAACCGACATGCTATGTTACGCGGAGTCTCGTAATGGTATAAAGTACCCGTGTCGGACACTCAACACTCGGATAAGGGTGTGGGATATGCATCCAATAAGTTTAGTAAAACACTTCTATAGAAAACCTAATTCTAATTTGAGTTTATCATGGAAGTATGCATAAACCTCTCTTGCTATCCACGAAATGGGCTATAGAACCTTAAAACACCATTTTACATAAGAAAATACACAAAAAAGAGAAACAAATTTGAATATTTTACCGTGTCCCTGTGTCCTTTTTTTTTTTTTTGATCCGCGTGTCCCCGTGTCCTTGAAATGAGAAATAGTTGAATCCGATACCTAGATACATACCCGCACCCGACACCCGTACCCGAGTCCAAGTAACATAGCCGACACGGGCTCAAGCTGAGGGATGAGGTAGCTTGGATAGCTCAACACTCTGGAGGTTCTAGTACGAAAAACACCATCTTCAAACTGTCACTTGCAGCTGTGGTGTATAATATTTGGCGTGAGAGAAATGGAAGGATTTTCAAGGGGCGGAATCTTGGTCATGATGACCTTATTTCAAGGATTACATCAGATTTGCAAGCCTGCTTTATCTCTTGGAGAAGGGTTGAAAAATCTGATGAGAATCGTCTGCTTTGCTATGCTTGGAGAATTCCGGTTTCTGTTTTTGATTTGTAGAGTCATAGATGGCCTATTACATATGTTTTTTCTCGGCTAGCTAGTTAGTAACTAGCTGTGTATGGAGGGTTTCCTTTTGGTCTTGTTTGCCTGGTTTGTTTCTTAATGAAAATTATGCCAACTCCCATACATTCGAAATCTGAAAATGCAAAAAGAAGGCTGCCAAACAGGATCTATGTGCCATCAGATGTGATACTACGAGTTCACAAAACACCTTTTTATTTTTTCTTGAACTAGCCAAAGATTTCCGAAATGGGTACAAAGAGATTAACCGGGAGGGGGAAAAGGAAAAAGGGAGAAGCAATCAAAGTAGGCACTCACAACCCAACCACCCAAAAGCCATCCCCACCAAGGAACAAAAAAAAAAAAGGACACTCAAGGCAAAGATGGCAAGTAGTCAACCAACCAAGCAAAACAAAATGTGAGTAAATAATACAAATTAGCTGCTACACCTACAGAAACACTGCGTCTATATTAACAACTACCTCAAAGATCCCCCTGATAAGCTTCCCAAATTATGAATAACGTCATTCAAGGCATAAGGAAAAGAGGAGTCCTTGACGTTGATCCGTATGGCCACCTTCAATTTAATTGAATCCCAACTATCACCCCAAATGGGAGTAACTTTCTCAAATAGCAAACCATTTCTGGCTCTCCAAATGGTCGCATAGCAGCAAAAGGAACAACTTCCCAAATGTTTTTAACTCACTTGCTGCCTTTCTTATAGTTGCAGCCACTCCACCATTCCACAACCCCACACGCTGAACCAGGAGAGACCCATTCCAACCTCCACCACCTCAAACACTGAGACCATATACTCTGAGCATAATAGCACTGCACCAACAAGTGACCAGCTTATTCAAAATCCGAACCACATAGTTGCATAAAACATCCACAGGATCAATCAATCCTTTACCCATCACGAATTCTGCAAACTTGATCCAAACTTGACAAGCCAGCCAAGAAAAGCATTGAATCCTAGGAGGAGCCAAATTTGCCCAAATAACCTTGATAGGAACAGAAACACCAATCCTACCTCTAGCAAGTTATACGAAGTGTACAGGCAAGAATCACACACACACACACAAAAGAAACAAAATCAAACAATTGAAAGAACAAAACATGAGATATACTCGGTTCACGTATCTGACTTCAGCAAATGGCTTAACCGTACCCCAGGGGTGCTGGGATGTTTCACTATAATGAAAGAAGAATTAAGGAAGTTGGAGTGCCCTAGCTATTTCTTTTATAAGCAGTCTTGTTCACATAAAGCCCTAAAATTGCTCTCCTCACGTGTTGTTCCCTGCCCGACAGTCTGGATGGGACCTGACCTCCCGTCTGGATGAAAATTTTAGTACCTCGGGGTCTTCAATTCTCCTCAGGGCCGCCCAGACGAACTTGACTCTTGTCCAAACGAGATTCACTATATGGTCCAAATCGATCAGATCTGCCCAGCGTCAACACATAGAGCTGACAGAATACATGTCATTGGAGGATGCATTCCAAGTTTCCAACTGATACTGTCACTTCTGACATCATTCCTTGCAGGGGCATTAACCAAATCCTCCATTTCCCAAGAATCAACCTCCT
Organism: Vaccinium darrowii; assembly: GCA_020921065.1. Taxonomy (NCBI): domain Eukaryota; kingdom Viridiplantae; phylum Streptophyta; class Magnoliopsida; order Ericales; family Ericaceae; genus Vaccinium; species Vaccinium darrowii. The sequence goes on from CM037155.1 coordinate 50,318,834, forward strand.
TCTAAAATGAAAGAGCAATTCCCTTCAGAACTCCTCCTTTGAACACATGAAAACGGTCTTCCATCCTTTACAATAGCCACATTGAAGAGCCTAGGATACCTGTCACTCAAACAACCATTATCTAACCAAGCATCTTTCAAAAAGGCTATGTTTCTACCATCCCTGACTATAAGACTGCAGCAGAAGAATATCCTTCACTATCATACGCTCTACTATTGATTTCCATCACTGACCACCAACTATCCCTATCATACTCTATACTTTTTTCTGTTGCAAATCACCAGCACCTCTTAAACAGCAGAGAAACATTCATATCCCCCACTTTTCTGATCCCTAAACCTCCCTTCTCTTTTCTTAAGGCCACCTTATCCCACCCAACCAAGTGCACTTTCTGAATTTTATCAGAGCCACCCCACAAGAATCTACTCTATAATTTCTCTCTTCTTTGAAACACTCATATACTGGAAAATTGCTCATGACTGATTTAATCAAAGTCACTCTCCCTCCCAATGATAAATTCCTCCTCTCCAACCAGCTAGCTTACTTTTGAACCTCACAATCACTGGTTTCCTTGTAGATTTAAGTATAGGACTAGCCCCAAGAGGCATGCACAAACATTTAACAGGTAAAATTGAGTTTTACAGCACAATATAGCAGCGAAAGAGTAAACCATGGCACCATTTATACCAACCCAAGCCACAGCACTCTTGTGGAAGTTATTCTTCAGGCCAGACATGAGTTCAAAACATCTCAAAATCCATGTGATACACCTGACCTCATCTACTCAGCTTCACAAAACACTAGGACCTGCATTACTGTCGATTGACTCGATTGGGTATCTTGGGAAGTATCAGTAGAGTTTCAGTAAGTTTGAGATTTGACAGCTATTTACTTTAAGCAATAGCACGTGTGATTCTAGTTGCATTAGAAATCGGGCCAGTGGTCGTCACCCAATCCCATATATATTCAACATGCTTATGAAGTCCTTTGCCTTACATAGAGGAAACCACAGTCGAGAAACAAATAATAAAGGAGGCCCTCAGAGTTCATCAATGCCCTGAAGTTGGGTACGTTTTCACATGTTTAATCTAACATTTGACTATGTGAGACACTTTTAATTTGATTGAATATTCTTAAACTATATCCCATATATTGACAAGAGAATAGATATACAAAACATGTGTGGATTTAGATAGAGTGGGAGGGAGCAGACCTTCTCACCAATGGCATCTTGAACAAGCAAAGTATCTGTTGAGATGCTAAAAACAATATCCCCAGTTCTAGCATCTGTATCAAAGAATCCAACGTCCTGCTTCAACACAGCCTCCAAATACTTCTTTTTCCAAGTACCCACCTGCCTCTCCCCAGTATACATCCAACAAGAAATCTCTGTTGATACAAACCCATCGATTTTTCAATAAAACGAAATCAACCCAGCTGAATAGTGACTATAACAAGTGTAATGCTCAAGTGTAGGGATATATTTATTAGATAAGTTCATATTGATACAGCTATCAATTGGGAAAATGCTTGACCAAAGAGACTAGCTCCATTGGACAGGGTTGTTGCACCTCACTAAGTGGTCGATTCTTTCTTCCTGAGTTATGGCTTTGTGTTTATGTGTAATAGTTGCACTTATAGTGCTTGTAGAAGATATTAATTTTCTCATTATATGAAATACCAAGATTGGTGAAATTGTCGTTCAAAAATGATAAAAAGAATAATGGGGAAATGCTCAGAAACCCAGATGTATTTAGAATCATCCAATATGTTAGTATGTGAATTCACATGCATCATGTGCGATCATGTGTGTGGACAGTTTTGAACACTTGTAAACCAAAATTTGCATTCAGTCATGTGTGCCTGTAGCACTCCTCGATTGATTTATATTTTGCTGAAAATTCACAAGCGTAATGAAGCCTTATGAGGATAAAAATGAGAACTGAAGGATAGATCAGAGGTAACCTGCATATGAGGATACACATACAGTCACCCCAAGATAGACGAAATACAACGCATACTGCATTAACAACAACCCAAAAAAGAATCAGATGTGAGAATGTGTGATAAATATAGAAGCTGCAAAGCTTGCTTGCATTACTTTACGAGAAATTTTCAAAAAACATCCCAATTGTCTCAAACACTCCTGAACTTCGAAAATAATGTCTCTCACACGGGCGGAGCCAGCCTAGGGCTGGGGTGGGCCCCGGTCCCCCCGCAGTTTAAAAAATGCACTGAAAAAAATTAAAATTTAGATAAAAATTAAATTTTCTTTGCTATTTTCAGCGCATAGTTACTAGTTTGAAATTAAAATAAATGTTTCAAACAAAATTTGAACCAAATTGTTATAGCTCTAACAAAACAAAACAAGTATGACCCACTTATGAAAACCCATGTATAATAAACATATAAGGATAATAGTTGTTTGACATTAGGTTCAATGTGGAAACACCAAAAAATTGAAGAGAATTAGACAACTTTTTTACATACACCTTTCATTATAAATACACCGTGTATTTTTGTTAGATGAAAATCTTAGAGCTGCCCTTGAACTTGGCCTCTCAATTCTGGCTCCGCCACTGCTCTCACGCACACGAACCTCTCCTCCACTCCATCCTCTTCTTCCACTTTTTCTCTCTGTAAACCCGCAACCCAATCACCAAACCCAACAAAATCCCACAAATTCCCAGCAGCTCTAGGGTTTGCCCGCTCACCCAAACCGCCGTGCTCTTTTCCCACACAACTGTAACTTCATAAATCCTCATATTGTGAGTGAAATCTCTCTCTGTTTTTCTTTTTGATTCTTTATGACTCCGCATTTCACTATCTTTTCTCACTGCAGATGCTAGATTCTGTAGCTCACTACCTTTCTTCATTAGCAGGTACTCTCTCTCTCTCTCTCTCTCATTTTCACTCTATTTTTGTTTTTTTTTCTCTGTTTGTATCCGGTGGTTAGGGAATTCAACTGGCTTTTGAGAGAATGAGTCGACTGTTGTAAAAATGTCGTCGAGAGGAGGGGGTTCCGATCAGCAGCCCCCGCAGCAGCGGCGGATCATGCGGACTCAGACGCGGAGAATCTCTGAGAATCGATTTTTGACGGTGAGATTGTGCCGTCTTCGCTCGGGAAGAACTTAAACATCAAAACTGCTAATGATTTTACTCTGTGTAGAAGTCCTACTACCTCCGTCTCATTCTGTTTGTCATTTTTAGTAGTAGTCCGTCTCATTCTGTTTGTCATTTTTAGTAGTAGTCCGTGTCTGATTTCAATATTTTATCTCTTAATATAAATTTTAAAAAATATTTAATATGAATCTTATTTGATAATTATTGATGAGTTCTATTATACGAAGTTCTTAAAATCATGAAAAATATTATAGATTAAGAGTTATTAGTGTTTGACCGATGACACGATCTTTGAAAATTGACAAATAAAATGGAACAAAGGGAGTAGTAAAATTAAAATAGGCCAAGCCATATGTGTATTATAAATAAATAAATAAATAAATATATATATATATATATATATATATATATATATATATATATATATATATATATATATATATAGGGAGCTTCTAATGAGGACTCCCTCATGCGGACTTCCATGAGGACTTCACCATCCGGATCAAATTTTCATGATCCGAACCGTTAGATGTGTTTAAAATGTGTTTTCCAAGGCCAACGCGAGGATTCGTGAAAAAAAAATACCCGGAAGGGCTTGATCCGGAAAGTGGAAAACACCCTTGGTCCGCATGAAACTTCCAATGAGGGAGTCCTCATTAGAAGCTTACTGTATATATATATATATATATATATATATATATATATATATATATCAACTTCTAATGAGGGATCCCTCATTTTAAATAAAGTGAGGACCTCATGCTTGCCAACCAAATTTCGACGATCCGAACCGTTAGATGTGTTTAGAATGTGTTTTTAAGGTCTTCCGCGAGGATTCATCCAAAAAATATACCCTGAAGCGCTTCATCCGATCAGTTTTTGCAAAAAACGCTATATATAGCATTTTTAACAAAACTGATCGGATGAAGCCCTTGCGGGTAATTGTTTTGGACGAAGCCTCATGGTGGACTTTAAAAACACTTTTTAAACACATCTAATGGTTCGGATCATCAAAATTCAATACGGAAAGTGGAAAAATTGCACGGTCCTCACTTTATTTAAAATAAGGGATCCTTAATTAGAAGTTGATCCTATATATAGTAGTCAATAACGACTTAACAAAAAAAGTGATGCATTGTTGCTTCTCTACAACTTTCAATCAAGATAGCCTAGTGTGGAGCATATTTTTGGGATTTTTTCTGTAATGCCTCATTACTTTGTTCAAAAGAGGGAAATAAGGAAGCAGACGAGAATGCTCTAAATAAGTCAAACTCAACAATTTCCGTTTGACATTTGACGGATTTGGACGTTGGGGTCTATTTAAGTGACGGAGTGATAGTTTAAGAGGATAATTGAAGTTTATTGTAAAAAGACTTGAATGATTAGTGGTTGGTACGGATTGCAATAGGGTGGAGACGAAGAGGGAGAATTCAGGGAGGTGTTGGAGGCGAGTAATAATCGGGTTCCATTTTCTTCATTTTTTTCTATGAAAATTCTAAAATCACCTTAACTTAGATTCGTATAATAATTACAAAAAACCTAGTAATAAATAACAATCACAGGTCATTTTTGTTTTCTCTGTTTTTGAACTCACATCATTCATCAATATCTTTTTTTTTTTTTTACAAAATATTCTAAAGAGAACAAAGTTAAAAATTACTAATGTGAATGGGACCCGAGTATGTTGGATGTTAGAAGGAAATTCTGAGGGACAGTCTTCCCCATCCGACTTAGCTTTGGTTGATGTTAGGGCCTTGGGCCCCTTGTCTTATTAGTTCAAAAATTTCTCTTCTTCCGGGTTTTAAAAAGGGGTCTTTTCATCGTCAACCTACTAGATTGATAATAAAGCAAAGAAAAAAATACGAAAAAAACACATGGAGGGTTTAGTTTTTCGTCAAAATTTATTAACTTAGATTCACCATTCTTCTCAATGTGAGGAACCAAATAAGTACAAAATCTAGACTAAAGATGGAAAAATTCAAGTGAGATGATCCTACAGACAGTAAAATTGTACTTCTGTAACTTTCTGACTTCAATAAACATTTTGGGAAGGTTATGGTCATAAACATTTGTTTTTTCTTAGATTTAGTTCATCAAGAGGAACAATAAATTCACATCAGGAAAAAAAAAATTACTACTAGTACCTAATACTTCTAAAACCCACCCTTAACTTATGAAGTTAGAGAGAGAGGGGGGGAGAAAGGGCGAGAGAGACCTTTGCTACTAAATGAATCATGGTGTTCGGATCAGCTTGGTGTTTGCCAAACCCATTAAGCATGTCACCTAACAAGACAAAGAAGACTGGCATCGAAGAGCCGTTAACAATGGCACCCACGGTCCCCAATATCATGAGAAGCCAATCATACTTGTCAGCGAGCGAGAAGAGCTCATAAAATGGTACACTCTGCTCTTTTCTTTCCTGAGATTCTGGCGTTTCTTTCATTTTAAGCTCAGTGGTCTCTATCATTTTGGTTGTGGAAACTAACGCAACTCCAACCCCTAGAATTTATATTGGATTTTCGGCTTTGAATTAGGGGCCGTCGGAGCTCGATCGTATGGCTAGACATTTTTATTGGCTAGTAGATATACACTTGCCTAATTTGCCAATACAATATTTTGAGAACATATACTCAAACATGACGATCATATCAATCTTATTGGTGAATGTCTTCTGCGTATCTAGGCCAGGCCCGGCCCTGTGGGCAGGCTGGGGAGGCCCGGGCCTGGGGCCCCCCGGTTTTTGGGGCCCCTTCTCGTAGAAAAAAAAAAATATATATATATATATATATAAAAAAAAAATTATATATAAAAAAAAAATTATATATAAAAAAAAATTATATATATATATATGAAGGGCCTCAAATTGAGAATAGGGTTGGGGCCTCGCGAAACACAGGGCCGGGCCTGATCTAGGCCATGCGCTGCTTGTGCAATTTTCCCTGATTCTTGTTTTGACATGTTCAAACCAATTGTGAACCAATCAATTAAGGAAGTTTTTTGGTCCTCCATATCCAACCAAATCTCTCTTGTCTTCTTTTTGCTCCACCCGATATTACAATGACGACACAAATCATTTATTTTGTAGCCCTCGCAAATAAACCGATAGATTTTAGAACTGCTAAGTATCATTTTAAGCCATAACCATCTCTTTCAAATGAGTTGTTCAAATTTCGTTCAATGCCCGATGAAGTTGATTCTATCATTATATTACGGAGATGTTCCTTTTGCAAAATCAATGAGATGCAGTCTGATCATCAATGTGCGGCCAAGCGGGTCTGGAGAAGTCGGGTTTGGTGGCACATGAATAAAATATATCTCTTCAAGATAAAACTCTTACTCAAATAAAACTTGGCTTAACTGCTAGCGGTGATATTTCAATTGGGCATGAGCACAAGCACGTGATGGCATTGGGTTTATGATCCCTCATTAAAATTAAGAAAAGACATCTATCTATCAATACTCTTTAAAGAGGGTGAGATGTTTATATATTTTTTAATTCCTAAAATACCCTTCATGTTTCCTTCCCCAAAAAACACAACCCCCTCCGAAATTCAAAAATGACTTATCCTTCCCACCTAAAACACGCATCCGAATTAATTTACACTCTCCACCCCGAATTGCTCCAACAATCACCAAATAAAATCAAATTAGGACTGTTAACAAGACCATATCTTCGTTGCATTCTACCAATACGATATCCGTGTTTGGCCATCTTCATGATACAAGAAACCTCTTCGGAATGCCAACACTACTTTGTCCAGTTCTCCCACCCTCTTCCCTCAAAAGAAAAAGTTTCTCCCACCCTCTCTTCATTGATACTTCAGACTAATATCCATTTAAAAAAATAAATTGTTAATGTTAAGCACATCAATTGTTCCATGCAAAAATATATACCTTCAATGTTGAAATACTTGGAACAATCCACCGAAACGTCTCGTAGACCCACCCTCAACTTCCTAAAAACTATTCAGTGCACTCTTATTCCCGAAACACCACAAACTGCAGAAACCTACCAGAAAACCATTCAAACACTGAAACCAGCAAACTATTCGAAGAATGCACAGAAGTTTGTCGCAAGCAGTCTGCATTTTGGACCGAAGGTTTTGTTTCTAGAAAAATCGCCCAAGCTGGATTCAGGGTCGCCTGGGCGGGGTTGGCAGATTTGGGTTCTTCGGTTTTTCAGGAAATTCCGTCCAAGCAGAAATCAAAACCGCTCAGGAGATTTTTGGCTGACTTCCGTACAGAATAGGTGTGGCTACTCGTTTTTTAGGATTTTGACCTAATTTTCTATACTTTCTTATAAATAGAGCCCTGGAGGCTGTGAATCCTTTTGATCTCCATGGGTTTCCTTGTAGTGTGTTAGGGTTTCTAGGTTGTTTCATTAATAGTTTTTAATTCATGGAATTGGATATTTGAGTTTTTTGTATGTCTTTTTTGTGTTCTTGAAACGTTTTGGTGCTCTGTAGGTAGCTCCTCAGATATTTGTCCCTAGGTATCTGTTGTTGGGTGCTTCAACTGAGAGTTACGCCTTACGGGTATAGCCAACTCTGTGTAAATCTTTTGTTCTTGATTTTCGCCTATTGGTTTGTTTTTCACTTAGTTCGTGGCCTGTCATAACAAAGCCTGGTCAGTCATCTTCATGACATAAGAAACCTCTCCGGACTCTAAAAATCACTGAGTTCAATTCTCCCACCATATTCTCTCCGCATCTTCATTGAAATTTGAAACATCAGACTAAATCCATTTTTTAAAAAATGAATTGTTGATTTTACACATAAACAAGTTAAACTCGATAACGGATCACATTGATTTTGTTTGGTTTCAATAAAAAAAAAAAAACAGATCTAAGTGTAATCCAATAATTGATTTAAAAAAAACCTAAAAGTAAAGAGCAGACCAAAAGTAAAATTTGAGTCACATTTAAACACGAAGGATTTACTTTTGGTTTGTACACTTCGCAACTGTTTAAAAAATTAAACGTCGTTTGAGAAAGATCCAAATGGGATGTCGATGATGTAAATTAAGGGGATTTTAAAAGGCTCAACTAAGGGCATACGGTTGTCAGGAGCGGCTGTACGACCCCCTAAGAGGGTGCAAGCGAATCTTCTCGGCTAAAAAAATACACTAATTTATTTAGTTTTCTTGCCGCATAAGACGGTTTTTCTTTTACTATTTTGGCCTCCTCGGGTAAAAAACCGGTTTTTGATTTTTTTGGTTTTTCTATTTTGTCTTTATTCAAAAAAAATTGCATTCGTTAGTTTTGCATCAAGATTTTGTAGTTTCTGGATTCCTCTCGATGAGACGAATCTAACAAGAATAAATTTATGGTTAAAACTCAAATTTTTTTGAATAAAGCCAAAATAGGTGGATTATTAAAATTTTGAATAAGGACAAATGAAAAAACCAAAAATCAGTTTTTTACCCAAATGAGGCCTTTGTTGGCGTTGAATCACTCATACGGAGCCAAAATAAGTGTAATTAGAGATCCCTCCGTCCCAATTTAAATATCTTTTAGGGGAGACCGTGCAAGTTTGATCTTAAAAAATAAAATACTTTCGAAACTACTTTTAAATTTTTTTTGTACCATTCAAAAGATCTCAATGAGTACTTTTGAATGGTATAAAAATTTTTGAAAAAAATTATCTAGAAATATGTTTTCTTTTAAAGTCAAAATGACACGACTTTACGTAAGGGACATTTAAAATAGGACAAAGGGAGTATAGTTTTGGCACAAGTGAACTCAAATTTCGTAGCCCCTATTCTCGGGGGCTTGGGTTGTCAAAATAGTTGCGATACCAGGTTTTTCCATTGTGATGCCATCGTGCTCTTGCTCCTTGCAAGCATTGTATTCTCCTTCAATGATTAATAGTATATATTTCTTCTTTAATTTGCTCCTTGACAGTTGGCATCAAACCACTATGGGGCATCACTGCCGAACCCGTGACAGAGAAGGGGGTGAAGAGAGGGAGGGTTATCCATCTAGTATTCCCTCCGTCCTTTTTTAGTTATGTAGCCTCGTAATTCCAACTCATTTTCTCTCACATCAACTTTACAACTTTTTTATCTACTTTCCATTACTTACTCTTATCAATATAATAATATCAACTAACTTTTCAAAAAAGAATCTACTTAAGGGCAAAATAGGAAACGTACCTACTAACTTTTCAAAACACACACTCATTAAAGGACAACCAAAAATAGAAAGTTAAAAACTATTAAAGGGACGGAGGGAGTATCTACTGAAGGATATTATTGCCATTTAAGGATATTCTACGTTGGTGACACCTCGCTATTAGTTATGTAATACCCCATATCTTCAAAGTATTAACTTGTTACTCCGTCCGTCTTATATTTTTTGTCCACTTTCACTATTCGCGACACTTCAAAAAATAGTTCATATTTTCTACTATATAATGTTATCTTATATTCAATATGGATTCTCGGGAAAAAAAATATGGATCTTGTTTGATTATTCTTGATGAGTTTTCATTAAAAAAACGTTTTCAAATTGTAAAAAAGTTATAGATTAAAAAATATAAGCAATTGAAAAATGACATACATACTGAAAAATGGACAACAAATTTGGGACGGATGGAGTTTTAAATTGGGAACTCTTAGACTAATACTTGTTTAGTCTTTGAGCTTGACTTAGTCAAAGAACAAAATGGAAAGAAGTAGGAGTTGATGTTTAGGTTGAGAAAAACAAACTTTGAGCTTGGCTTACCAAACAATAAAATGGAGAGATATAGGTGTTGATATTTGGCTGGAGAAAGTGCAGCTGGAACAATGAACGAGTGTCTGTGCTGCTAGCTAGTGATGGGTAGGTGTAAGGTTTGGTTTTGTTGCCAAGTAAAGAGGTGAATTTGCCAATAGATAAATAAGCCAAATTGTAGGGTTGGTCCTATTATGTGAATTGTTATTTGACTCCATGCATATTATTGGTCGGTCTCGTTTATTTCTGAGCGATTCTATTCTCGTCATGTTCTATATTTCTAGACTACTTTGTTTTTTTCCTAGGGAGATTCACGAACGAGGGTTGACATTAGAGTTTAGACCGAGCTAGTTTTTTTTGTTAAAATGGTGAATAATAATTTTTTTCAAGCCTGTGAATAAATTACAAAATTATTGTTACTTTTAGTTGGAAGTCCTTGAGGATCTAAGTTTTTACCAGTGAAATCTAGTTTCAATCTTGAATAAATTTGTTCATTGTCATCTCTATTTTTTTTTATGTGCTTTATACTTTCTTTCTCTTCATCAAAAGATAATCAATTTGTTTGGTGACGTGTGTGAAATCGAATATTAAAGCATGGCATAACAATATGGAGGATTCCTGCCACTCAATATAAAATTTGAAGGGAAAAAAGAAAAACCCCTCCAATATAAAGCTGTGGGGACTCTACGATGTTCATAGAAAAACTCTTAACATTAACAGTGGTATTTCTCTTTATTAAAGAATTGTTCTAAGGTCCATTATAGCTCTTTGTAACATGTCTAGTCCACCTCATATTTTCATAACATCTCTAATCCACCTTTTTGCATTTTCTAAGGTGTAAGGTCCACTCTCTATTTTTAATAGACAAATATACCCTCACAAAAAATTAGTACATAATATACTCTTGCAGGAAAAGTTGCTGGCGCCGGAAAACTAACTGGAAAAGTTCGCCAAGAAGTCATCGGAGAAGTTCGCCAGAAAATTCACCGGTGCCGAAGAAGTCACCCAAAAATTGGACTTCGTCGGAAAAATCGCCGGCGCAGATAACATATCTAGAATCACAAGAGGTGGTGATCTAGACTCACAAGATTTGGTTATCTATACTACTTATATCTTTTTTTAAAAAGCCTACTTGAGATCAAATGTGATTATCTAGACTCATCAGAGGTGGTTATCTGGACCAAGGTTATGAATCCCGTATTTCAAAATTATGTCATGACTTATGCATTTTGTACTCAAAGATTTTTTTTTTTTTGTTTGGTAAATCAGCTTGAAATAAAAAAGAGGATAACAAATGTACAGCCTACAAGGGGCATACCCCAGGAGGAAAGTACTCAAAGATTTGGTAATTCCAAAAACAACTGTACTCCATAGAGATATTAGTAAAAGACAATAGAAAACTAGAAGCAGTGTAAAAAGGTACGCCATGGACGTGCTTCCTTTGTTCATGCCTCTTCAGTGTCTCAAGGGGAGGCCCTTGCTATTCGACTAGCTGGTTCTCTCATGCTTGCTAATCAACTCCAGGAGACCATTATTGAAAGTGATAACCAGATGGTCATTGTAGCGGCCGGGTCCATAGGGGACACAAGAGGCACTCACCCCTCGACTGCGAAGAAGCCAAAAGGACTAACTGTCTCAGAATCTGCAAAACTGAATGCAGTTCGATCCGTTTCTATGATGCCGAACGTGTGGTCCCCTCGGCGAGGAACGAGGATGGGTGGCCTTGGACGAATATGGATTTGACTGATGCATGCCGAGCGAGAGGCGACGTGGACGTGCCCTTCTCCCCCTGGCTCTCGGGATGTCCTCGGGGACCACCGCCGAGCAACGACCCGAGCTCCCGAGCGCTGGCTCACATACCTGTCGAGTCGAATGACTTCGGACGCGTGAGGGGCTCGGGCCTTACTTCGTTCGGATGTGGCGTACCATGTACGCTTCACACTTCACGATGAAACATTAAATGCGGCCGTCACCTACTCTGCCACCGCCGCCTGCAGGAGCACGTGGTTGATGGGGAATGTCTCGAGGTGATTTGACTACTCGAGTCCACGTGCCATGACGTCGGCCGGGATGTGGCGTCTGTGGCAGGATTTGTGATCACATCACCTGTCATTCCGAGGACGAATGACAGGCGCGTGGGGGCACCGAACGCGTGGGACGCACGCCCCTCCGCCTATAAATACCCCACTGCATTTACTGCAAAGGGGTTGGCTCTCTCTCTCACTCTCTCCACATTTACTACTCTCATAACTCCATCTTTCTCTCTAAATCTCCGGCATATTTCCCCCCTCCGGTGACTGACTTAATCATCGGAGTGCCTTCCCGGACCACCACCGTCCGGGCTAGGCACTAACGTGGTTGTCTACCTGTGCAGGCTATCCTTTCCGGCGAGAAGCAGAAGGCTCAGGTGCAGATCATCCTTTTCACCACCCACCTCATCTCAGAAGGTCCAAAGAGTCCACTCCGGCGAGAAGCACTCCCACAGTCATCAAGCTCTGTTCAACCGAGAATGTCCCTCCATGGGAACTTGCAACGATCATGGACGATATCAGACTCTTTCTAATCTAGCTTGCTGCTCATTCTCCTGGGTTCCTAAACATTGTAATAGGGCTGCACATTGGATAGCAACCAACTTTCTTAAAGGGGCTATACCATTAGATTGGGTTGTTAATCCTCCACCTTCTCTCTCTAGTATTTGAAATGTTGATTCGCCTTTTGGGATCCTTTGATTTATAGAAATGTCTTCCAATTCAAAAAAACACAAACTTATCTCCAAAAAGTGTTTTTCTTATGCACGGTTGAAGGCACCCTTCCACTACCAGAGGTTTATAGAAGAAAAGTTTCTGCAATTATTCCACTTTCCCTTTCAAAAAAGAAAAAAGAAAATAACAATTAAACTTCTAGTGTGCCTAATTCAATCGGTTGGCTCACAATCTTAATCTCTCAGAAAGAAGAAAAGAGAACGACAAACATAGGTTGAAGAGGCGTGAAGTTAAAGGCGGCTTTCGTATACTGCTAGAAATTGCCGGAAAAGAGGATCTTCTTCTCAAATCCGACTTTCTTCTTTTTCAGATCTGACGTTCTTCTTTTTCTGTTTCTTCATTTCTTTCACTGACCGGTACATACAGCAGGAAATCATCAGCAGCTAATTTTTTGTTAAAATGGTGAATAATATTTTTTTTCAAGCCTGTGAATAAATTCCAAAATTATTGTTACTTTTAGTTGGAAGTCCTTGAGGATCTAAGTTGTTACCAGGGAAATCTAGTTTCAATCTTGAATAAATTTGTTCATTGTCATCTCTATTATTTTTTTACGCGCTTTATACTTTCTTTCTCTTCATCAAAAGATAATCAATTTGTTTGGTGACGTGTGTGAAATCGAATATTAAAGCATGGCATAAAAATATGGAGGATTCTTTTGCCACTCAATATAAAATTTGAAGGAAAAAAAAAAAAAACCTCCAATATAAAACTGTGGGGGCCCTACAATGTTCATAGAAAAACTCTTTAACATTAACGGTGGTATTTTTATTGGGAAAGAAACTTTTCATTCATTGCAAGGATAAAAAAAAAACGGTACAATAAATAAAGAAAAATATTGAGAAAGCCCCGAAGATTGAAGAATACTCTCCTACTACTGCTACCTCCTACGTCTCGAAGATTCTTAAATAGTAGCGAGGGAAAAAGAATAGAAGAAAACAGTTAGCCAAAACACAAAAAATAAAAGCACAAGCCCCAACAAAACCACCAGAAGAGCCCTTGCCGGCATGAACGTCCCCACACTATCAGCCCTTCAACTGCCCTTTGCCGCCCCTACTAGTACCCTTAATTTGCTGCTGCCTCAACCAAACACCCGATACCGCACAATCCAAACAGCCTCCAGTCGGACCCTAAATCAGCCCTCAAAATCAGGCAACTGGATTAAACTCATCTCATTTTTTGATGCAAAATCAAATGGCATGGATAAAGTAGATATTCCGTATGATGAGGACATCGGTTCTCATCTATTACGTCAGATAGATAATCTATCTGCAAGAAACAAAATTTCAATATTAGGAAAATTTCGGCAATGGCCTAAGTCGATGCCTAATTTGGCACCAAAAATGGCATTCCAAAATTTGGCACCAAGAATGGCAATTCCAAAATTTGGCATTGAATTTGCCACATGCGTGAAGAGCATTTTTGCCATTCTTGACGGAAAAATTTTGGCATTGGCGCGAGGTTTGACACAAGGGTGCACTTTCTCTTTGACACTAGTCCAGAATTCTGTAAAGGAATAATGCCATTCACAGCCTGCCACCAATAAAAGGGCCATAGCCCATAAATGGAAAATGCGTCGATGCATGAATCATGTTACTTCCATTGAATAAAACTGAAATGAAGAAGAAAGAATTTCATTGATGTTTCACAAATTGGAACTGCTTTCCTCTTCGAATTACGGATCTTGATACTAGCTATTTATACTTACTACAGATAGTACTGAAACAAAAGCAGAGAGCTAAACTTGCATCTTCCTACATATCTGGGCAGTGTCTCAAATTCAATCGGGTAGAAACCGTTTGCAGTAGACGCTAGATCATCACCAATGTTGAAATATAAGGGCATGCTTGGGAATGCTGTGGTGCTTAATCAAATGTGGAGCAGCTGCAGCTGCAGGAGTCTAGAATAAGCGCCCTCCGGTCGGCTGACTAGCTCTGAATGGCTACCTTGTTCTACAATCCGCCCGTCATGAATCACTGCAATGCTATCCACTCCCCTGATCGTTGACAACCGGTGGGCCACGAGCACGGTGGTTCGACCCCACATGAGCCTCTCAAGCGCCTCTTGCAACACACACTCGGATTCTGCATCAACAGCACTAGTGGCCTCGTCCAATAAAAGTATTTTGGGGTCCTTTAGAACTGCCCGTGCAATGGCAATTCTCTGTTTTTGCCCTCCAGAGATCTGAATCCCTCTCTCACCAACCGGGGTTTTGTACCCCTCCGGTAATCCACTAATGAAGGAATGCACATTTGCCACTTTAGCAGCTTCAGTGACCTCTGCTTCTGTTGCTCCTTCTTTCCCGTAGGCAATGTTGTCGAAAATGCTTGCCGCAAAGAGGGCTGGTTCTTGCGAAACCAATCCTATTTGAAGCCTGAGTGACTTTAAGTTCAACTGTTTAATGTCCTTTCCGTCTATCCTAACTGTTCCTGCCAAAGGGTCGTAGAATCGTTCTATTAATGCAATGACTGAACTCTTTCCGGACCCACTTGCTCCAACAAGGGCTTGGCTCTGGCCCGCTTGGATCCTAAGATTAAAGTCCTTGAAAACAACAACCTCCGGTCGCGACGGGTACGAAAAGTCCACGTGGAAAAGCTCGATTTCACCGCTGACCGAGTCAACAGGGTCTGCATCCGGATCATCCGCTTCAATCTTGGTTGGACGGTCGAGGATGGAAAATATCGATTCGATGGCCTGACTGCCCCCCAGTATCGACGGGGCGAGTCCAAGTGTTTCAGCCACCGAAGAGGCTGTCATGAGTAGAATGATTACAACCTTAGTGACTTTTAAGAAAGTTGAGAGGCCTTTTTTGATAAGGTGGGCTCCGTACCACAATAATAGGGCTTGAGAGGAGTAGTGACTGAGCTGAGAGAGGCCATAGAGGACGCCAGACGTTTGGCTGTGGCTGAGGCTTCGGAGCCGGGTGACATGGAGCTCCTGGCAGAAGAGGGAGAGGATCTGGTCTTGGGCATTGAAGGCAGCGACAGTTCGGATGTTGCTCACTCCTTCCCCTGCTATCATGCTCGTCTTTGTATGTGCCTTGGCTGTGTCTCCAGCGAAGCCTTTGAGATAGAGTTGCTGTGTATTTTGGGGAACAAAACTGAGGACGCTATTTGATTGACCCAAAAAAAACAGAAATATGAAGTTTTGGTATTCCTGTTGTATCTTACCGACTATTAGCAAATATTAACCATTGATTACCAAGATGAACGGTCTAGGTTCAGATTGTATGGTCCAATCCAAAATGAGAACTGAAGAGGATCTGAAAGCTTTCTAAAAGTACCATTTTTATCAATTCCAATTTGCATCATTGAATTGCAATACCGACAATATAGACTTTATTTTTGGACATCAAACGGTTGTTGGTCAGATGTTAAGCCGCATCTCCTGATATAGTCTCTTGACAGCTCATTAGCAAATTAATTAAGCAGTTCAACAAGTTTGAACTCACTCAAGCAAGTCAATTGAGCGACTTTGGTGGATACACATGCTATATATGGGCGCATACTGAATGATTTGAACTAATGAGAGCACCGTACTGAACACAATACTGAGAATTGAAAGCTAGAATGCATATCCTCAGTGCTAGTATATCTTGTGCTTGGGGATACAACAATGTATCCTTTTGTTATGCTGAAGGTATATTAGAGTTTCTCTTCCTTCAACAATAAATTTGAGTGAATCCCTGTGGAGGATTCCCAAGTAAGATCAAGTGCTTAGCTAGAGATCCGGAACGAAATTGGAAAGCTTGAGGATGTGTGAACGGAGTAGCAATCAAGCACGGGTGTGTGAACGGCGTGCAGTTCACCAGTGAGTGACTTCTATTAACCTTTTTTGCAGTATTCTACTATGGAAGTAGTGAATATAGATTCCAGAGACCCAAATAAGACTGTGAAATCAGAAACTAAGAAGGGCAAAGAAAAATAATTGAAAATACCCAAAAATAACAGATTATAAAGGGTGTAATTAGATAGCAGTCTCTATACATACCTGAGCAAAGTAGGCTAAGACAAGAAGAGGGAAGGTGGCTAATGTAAGAAGGGAAAGCCTCCAATCCACTATGAAAGCAACTATCAATGAAGTGAGAAGGCATGTCATATTCTGAAATACAACTGACATCCTCTCAGAAATAGCAGATTTCACATCAGTGGCATCTGTGGCTAGGCGAGCTGCCATGAGACTTGAGTTGTGTTCCTCCTCATCATACCACCCGACTTCATTCCTCAGTATTGCTGACAAAAGCAAAGAAAAATAACATTAAAAAGAATCCATGGTGCCTCAACTAATGATCATGACATAAAAACTAACATTTTGTACATATCAGTATGGTGCTTATCATAGTGAAATTGTCCCTCGCTACATGAAAATACATTTTCAGTAACCAAGGTAGTGTTAGTCATGAAAGGTAACAAATTGCCGTAGAAAGATAACAAAGCTGTGGAGTATTGTTTTAATCTTCGTAACTAAGAGCATCACCAGCCCTTACCCATTTTTTCACCCATATTTTGCTGAAAATTTGAATCAAAAGTTTCATTTGGGCTTGCCATCTCCAATGCTATAACCTACACGGACAGTTCCCAATGGTTGGGGCGATCCTAATGTCTGTGACACTAGGCGGTAATATACTGTTACACAAGTCATATATAGAGTTCTGGAGATATATTTTGCTGCTGTCCATTTCCCAACTTACACACTAATCTAAGCTTGCGATGATATTTGGAATTACAATGAAAAGAGGACATGACTTGATGTACCTGAAAGCATCATCCTCCTCACTCTTGTAGCGAGATTCTCTCCCATAATACTAAAGAACTGATATTTTATGAAATAAACCACCACCGCATAAAGACCAGTGCCAGCGAAAATGATAACATATTCCTTTGTCTTCCTCTCCATGCTTGCAAGATTTCTAAAGTAGAACACCTCAATTACATTGCTCATGGTAATGGAAACTATCGGAGTGATAAAACCACAGAGAATTGATCCAACTGCACCCATTACGGAATAAGGCCATTCTGGAGCATTTAGCTTGAGAAGCCGGCAGAAGTACCCATGTGAGGCTGGATTATTCGTGTCTGTTTTGACATTTGAGACCATCTCTTTCCTACCATCAGCTCCAGTCGAACTGCTGGAGTGAAGGCTAAGAGATTTTGTTGACAGTGAATTGCTTAGTCGTGGTGAATACGTATGTTTGGTTGAAGGATTTGAGAAGTCTGGGTTTCCCATAGTTTCTTGGAATCGACATAACGAAGCGAAGGCCCCACCTTTCGAAACCAATTCTTCCAGGGTTCCTGTCTCAACAACTTGGCCTTGTTGTATAACTGCAATTGAATCAATGTTTCTTATGGTAGAGAAGCGATGGGCAATAACCACGCTTGTCCTCCCAACCATGAGGCGGTCTAGAGCTTCTTGAACAATACTCTCAGAACCTGCATCAAGGGCACTGGTTGCTTCATCAAGGAGAAGGATCTTTGGGTCCTTCAACATAGCTCTTGCTATTGCGATTCTCTGTTTCTGGCCACCAGAGAGTTGGACTCCTCTTTCTCCCACCTGGGTTAGCAACGGAATGGCATGAACCATCAAAAAGTTTTTCAAGCACAACCAGATTAAGAGGACAGAAAATGAAACATTGTTGGATTAGAGACTAGAACCAGGCCTTGGTTTTGATTCATAAACCTCAAACCTATTCTTGAAGCTTTAAAAAAATAACGTAAAAGAAACGCAAACCATGATCCAAAACTTAAGTATAGAGCTTTGTACTCTACTGTTCCTATTACAGATTAGTAATGGAATTGAGCATGTAAACCAACCTGCGTGTTATACCCATTAGGAAGCAAGGTTATGAAGTTATGTGCATTGGCGGCAGAAGTAGCTGCTTCTACCTCAATCATTGTTGCATCAGGCTTTGCATAGAGAATGTTCTCAATTATGGTGGCAGAAAACAAAACAGGTTCTTGATTCACCAGTCCAATTTGATCCCGCAGCCATCTCAGTTGTAGTGTCTTTATATCCATGTTGTCAAGTAAAATGTGCCCTAGTCAGCCAACACGTATGATTAGCATATCATCATCTATAATGTTAATTCAAAAAAAGTCTTATGATTTTAATCATCATAGAAGTCTTGAAGTTACCCTGATTAGGATCATAAAACCTTTCTATCAAGGAGACAATGGTACTTTTTCCTGATCCACTCCCACCAACAACGGCAGCGGTCTTTCCAGCAGGAAAGAAAATGGAGAAGTCCCTAAATATGATAACATCAGGTCGCGATGGATAGCTGAAAGTTACATCTTTGAACTCTATTTTCCCGCTACACTTAGCTAAGCACTTTCCAGTCAAAGGATCTTGAATTATAGTTGGTTTCTGCTTGATAATCTCCATTAACTTGCACCCAGCAGCTTTGCCTTTGCTAAATGCCCCAAGGTTTGAAAATGACTGACCTAAGCTTCTACAAAATCATTTTCCTTAATCAATATGTTATCAGAAATAGGGTTATTCGCTGAAGGTAGAGGGTTTAGTCTGAGATCTTACTTGCCTCCAACAATGGCAGATAAGATAGCAGTGAGGGCCTTCCCTCCATCTGTAAGTCCATTCCGGATGAAAAGACCAGCATACCAAAAGACTAGGGCCCATGAAAGTATTATTATCCCATAAGTGCATCCCAGGCCTAGTCCTTTAGCCGTTCCAGCCTTATATCCAAGCCTCAATGTGTGTTGTATTGCATCCGAATAGGAATTGAGGGCCTTGCTCTCACCAACATATGAGTAAACGGTCCTAACTTGTGCAATGGCCTAGGTTGACAGTGTTAAATCAAGATTAATACAATCGCCATAATTAATCCATTGTAACGGGTACAAAGATTAAAGGGAACAAGAGAACAACAATTTTAGAGCTTAAGTTTGTTCAAGTCTTTCACTAACTTAGTTGCAGATGCAACTTCATCATTTGATCTGCCGAAAAAGGATAACCATAGAACAAAAGAAAAGGTGAATCTCCTTTACGACTGAAGCACATGTATGATGCAATAGCATCTTGTGATCTCCAAACGATAAATTTTATTAGGTTCCAGTATGGTAGTATGCAAAAGAAGAGTTTGGAAAACTTTTAAGTTGTGCGCCCTAACATATTATACAACAACAAACCTCAATCGAAAATACTTCAACAGAACTTGAAAAGACGAACCTGCTCAGCAATAATACCAGCATTTGCGTATAATTCACGGCTTTTAGATGCGAGAGCTGTTAGAGTATATGCATACAAGCCCCCAACTAAGGCGATTCCAGGAATCACAGCCACACTCAGTAAAGCTAGCCTCCATACTAAAACAAAACCAACCACGAGTCCAGCCACAAAAGTGGAAATATAATGGATGAAATTTCCCACCTAAAATTCCAGTAATCAGTATAAGGGAAATAATGGTTTAAAAGTATTCAGTTTCTACAACACCACAGATTTTCATCTTTTGTATGGGAAAAGTTGGGATGAAATCTTCTCCAGTGTTTGTAGACCAGTTCAATTCATCTCAGAATGTGGTGTATGGGTTTGAGGATGAGAATTGTGCAATCCAACTGTGGAACCTCACAGAGAGGACGTCAACACAAATTGACTATGATTTTACAATTGTGAGGGTGTTTGGGATTGTTTTTAGATTCTTGATTGTGAATTGTACATAAAATAAAAATAAAAAATTTGGATTATCATGAGAATCTGTAAAAGTATTTGAATGATATATGCAGAATAAATTTGGTAAAGCATAATGTGAAGTATTATTAGAATCCAAAAAGCTTCTCCAAATGTGATTTTTGGATTTGGCAAATTCATTCCACAATCATCTTCAAAATTGCAAAATGCGAAAAGGAGGCTGGCAAACAGGATCTAGGTGCCATCAAATGTGAGAATATGAGTTCACAAAACATAAGGACCCTATATTGTGGATTGGGTATCTTGGGTAATATCGGTAGAATTTGAGTAAGTACGAGATTTGAAAGCTATTTACTTTAAGCAAAAGGCGTTGTGATTCTAGTTAGACTAGATATTGGGCTATGGTCGTCACCCAATATATATTAACTACATGCTTATGAAGTCCTATGTTTGACACAGAGACTTTCTCCGTGGAGTGTACTGTCATCATATGTATTCTGTAGAAATCCATAATAGAGGAGGTCCTCAAGTTCATCGACGCCTAAAGTCGGTATGCTTTCCTTGTTTGATCTAATATTCGACTAATGTTAGATACTTTTAATTTGATGTGAATATTCTCAAACTATAGCCCATATATTGACATGAAAATAGATATGCATTCACGAGTGGATTTAGAAAGAGTGGGAGGAAGCAAACCTTCTCACTAATGGCATCTTGAACAAGCATAGTATCCGTTGAGATGCTGCAAACAATATCTCCAGTTCTAGCATCTGTATCAAAGAATCCAACATCCTGCTTCAACACAGCCTCCAAATACTTCTTCCTCAAAGTGCCCACTTGCCTTTCGCCAGTATACATCCAACAAGAAATCTCTGTCCATACAAAGTTACAAACCCATCAATTTTTCAATAAACGGTATTAACCCAGCTCTTAGTTGCACGAAGCGGGAGCAGGGGCGGGGACGGGTGCGGGGGAGCGGGGGTATGTAGAAGCTCCCTAGGTTGGGAGCGGTGTATATATATATATATATATTTATATGAATTGTACATCTGTTTCATAGTTGCAAAGGGTGTTTCAAAAAAAAAAATAGTTGCAAAGGGAGCACCTACGTAAGCATTTTATATGTATAAACATGAGTGAGAAATGACATCCCAAGAGATTGTTTTGTGCCAAATATATGGATTAAACACGTAGATGAGTAGTAGAATATGAGACGAGAAAGAGAGAGTCCTAGATCTTTCTTACTTCTTTTGTCTTATCCTTCTTCCTTGCATATATTTGTAAAGAGAAGTGATAATTTCGTCCTTAAGATTAATGTGAAAGCTCCCATCCTATTTAGGAGCGGGTTCCCGTCTATATGGGAGTGAGCTCCCGTCTAGGGAGCGTATCCATTTTAGAAGGATCCTGCTACTAAGACCCAGCTGAATAGTCACTAAACTTTCTATAACATGTGTGAAGCTACAGTGATATGAATTTATTTATTTATGGGATATAAGCATATTAATATTACACTATAAATTTGGAAAATATTCGTAAAACAAATGTATTTAAAATCATCCGATGATCTCAATTTTTACATGCACATGTTCTATATACTGTATGTGGGTGAGACCGTTGTGATTGCTCACTGTAACGCCCCATGTAGACACTGGCCTAGTACCTTCATTTTGATCCACAAGGCACACTACATGACCCAAAATGCTTAAACCCAAGGTACTGGTAGTATCTCACAAGATCAGTAGACTTGCCAATGTGGGACGGGATATCACACTCACGTATTTAGATTTGTATTTGGTCATGCGTGTCCCTAGCACTCGTCAATTAATCCTAAGCACCATTCCCACCGTCCCTAGCACTCCTCAACTAATCTTAGGTATCTTTCAGTACTCTTACGTCTCTTTTGTAACACCCAAAAAAAAAAAAAAAATTACATCGTATATAAGGCCCAATTTTAAAATCTTGTAAGGGTTCGGATTTTTTACTTTATTTTAGGATTAGTGATACTAGTGATTGAGTTTGGTTATTGTTTTGGGTTATTTCCTATTGATGAACACTAGTATTTGTTTTCGAAAGTGTAATTTACCTATATTTTGTTCATTAAGATTTTGAAAAATCACTCCTTCTGGTTTTCGCTTTAAAGTCTCTAAAAAGTCAGGGCCGACTCATTAAGATTTTGAAAAATCACTCCTTCTGGTTTTCGCTTTAAAGTCTCTAAAAAGTCAGGGCCGACTCTGGTTACTCGCATTGAGGGACCAGACCAACCTCTCAATGGAAGTATTACTTGCGAGTATTTCTTTTGCAAAATCAACAAGCCTAATGAAGCCTTATGAGGATCAAATTACAAAAATGAGTACTGAAGGATAGATTAGAGGTTACCTGCATATGAGGATACGCATACAGTCAAGCCGAGATAGACGAAATACAATGCATACTGCATTAACAACAACACAAAAAAGAATCAGATGTGAGAATGTGTAATAAGTAGAAGCAGCAAAGCTTTGCTTGCGATAGCTAGCTGTGCACATAGAATTTCAGATTTTACGATTTAAGATTATACTTTATAGATTCGACTGGAAGTACTATATAGGGGGGATTTTTAGTAGAAGTGTACTCAGTCGGTGAAGAAATAATGCAATCACGGAGTTCAAACAAATACACAAAATAATACTCCCTCTGTCCGGATTTGTTGGTCCGTTTTGGGATTCAAACTTTTTTTCCATTATCTTTTGAGTTTGTTAATTTCTAATTTTAACCTCAATCCCTCCATTTAATACTCCCTTCTTTCTAATTTGATAATACACTACGAAACTACGAACAATTTTCAAACTAAAAAATAATGTAGTTACAAAAATTATTTTTTTTATCAATATGGATCTTGTTTGATAGATCTCATTGAGAACTTTAATACGGTGCAAAAAAATTTCAAAAATATAAACACATTATTTAAAAAAAATTAGTTTTTGAGTTGTTATTTTAAGTTTAGAAAAGGGGCAAAAAAGTAAAATTTCCATATTTTATCCTTTGACTTTTGAAAATGGACAAACATTTTAGGACTTGAAAAAGTATGTTTGTGGACTAACAAATCCGGACGGAGGGAGTACTTATTACAATCTATTGAGTTCAAATAAATAAAATAGATTGTTTATAGCAATCACAAATATCTAAAAGCAGTGCAAATCTTAAGCACGAACTAACACTTACACAAGGTAAATAATGATCAAAACACTAACATAATTTTAGAATAATCAATGGCATGAGAATCCTTTCGTACCAGAAGGCAACCAAATATTTTTCAATAGCAACACATTTCAAGATAAGTTATACAATATATCGTTCAGAATAATAACGATCATAAAATAATTCCATTGTTCCAAAGAAAAAGTAAAAAGAAAAAAAATAATAATAATAATAATAATAATTTCATAGTTTTGTAGTTCAAATAAAGACTATGGGGTGTTCCACTAAGGGAGTTTTTTTAATAAACTGATTTTTCACGGTTTTTAATGTGGTGTATTGTGAGAGAAAGTCTGTCTTGGTTTTTGAAAAAAACTATTTTTTTTGTTAGCGGAGATAACCCTAATACGGTTATAGTGAGACCCCTAGATGTTTGGAGAGAATTTAGTAAGAGGTACCCAGAGTTCCATAAGTCATGAATAGACCCCTAAGTATCGGGAATTCGGGACGGGGCGGGGCGGGGATAGAATGGGGAACAGTGCATATCCCCGCCTCTTACCCAATTCTCGAAAATTTCAAAAAAAAAAAATCTTCATATCCTATCCAAATCGTCTATCCGTTCGGAATGGGAATCAGATTGGATCGGCTATGGACGAAATGGCCATCCCTAGGCCCCGCTCAAGCTCCGTTTTCTTATGGGTTATCATCTGAATTTGATCAACTCCCCTTTTTTTGGCGTCCCCCTCCCTCCCCGTCCGATCGGATTCCCCTTTTGCTTCCATCCCATATCGGATTAGCCTCCCCTCTCTGATTTTCCTCATCCCCGTCCAATCCAATCCAATCCAATCCAATCCAATCCGATCCGGTCTTCCCCTTCCCTTTTTCCCCTCCCTGGTAGGATTGAAACCCCCCCTTCCCCGTCCAAGTCATTCGACTCACGTTTGGGGTCATTATAACGTTTGGGGGGTGTTGGGTCTTGTTTGGTGTTTGGATTGACATTTGAGGGGTTGTTTGGCATTGGTTTGGTTGGGCCGGTCTGCTGGGATTCGACGTATGGCTGGTTGGTTCAACGTATGGCTTGGCACTCAATGGGTTTGTTTAGGGTATGCCTGCGATTGGGCTTGGCATTTGTGGGGTTGTTTGTGGTTTGGCTTCTATGCTGATGGTTGTTCGGTATATTAGATTTAGTTTTTTTGGTTTGAAAGCTATTGGAGAATGCAAATGAGAATTCAAAAAGCTCTGCTGATTCTCCAATTGTGGCTCTATCATCCAGTCCTGAAAAAATATATCCTCTTACCCGGCTCCCAATCAGTTACTAGAAAGCAAAAATGTAAAATGCAAAAGCAAAAAATGACGCTCTAATTCCGAATATTAAACAAATGTCCGGATTTGTGATTTGGAACGATGGAAAAAAAAAATTACTCCTACATATTTTCGTAATATAGAAAATTTCTTTTGGCATCCAGAAAAGACAATCTACAATTCGCCGGATCATAATATAATTCCGAACATCTTACTTAGTTTTATCAAGTCTCGTAAATAGAAGGAGCAAGTCGCACAAGAAGAAAGAGCAAGTTACACAGGTGTACGGAGCCCCCATAGCACAAAGAGCAAGTCGCAGCAAAGTCGAATGGGTAGGAATAGCAAGTCATATGGATTGAAGGAGGAAGTCAGATAACAAAATTGTTAGGAGCCTCATCTTAAGTTGTGTTCGGCCAAAAATTTTTTTTTTCAAAGACAAGAGGAACTATGTATTTATTTTTATTTTTTTGTCAAAATTTTTCAAGATTAATCATTCTTCTCAAGTATGAATTTGGACCGAAGTTCTGAATTTTTCCGACTTCAGTATACATTTTACGAAGGTTTTGGTCATAATTTTATTTATTTAGGTTCCAAATAAATTAAAAAAGAATTAATATGAATCACACAAAATTAGGAAAAGTAACCGTGGCAAGGGTAGTTAAATTTTTTTTTTTTTTGTTTGTCAAAATCCACCCTTAACATGTAAAGTTTAGAGAGAGAGACCTTTTATACTTCATGAAGCATGGTGTTCAAATCAGCTTGGTTTTTGCCAAACCCATTAAGCATGTCACCTAACAAGACGAAGAAAACCGGCACAGAAGACCCGTTAACAATAGCTCCCACGGTCCCCAATATCATGAGAAACCAATCGTACTTGTCGGCGAACGAGAAGAGCTCATAAAACGGCACACTCTGCTTTTTTCCATTAGATTCTGGCATTACTTTCGCTCTTGGCTCGATGGTCTCCCCGATATTGACAATAGAAACTAACCCAATTCCAAACCTCCAGATAAAGAGGTGAGCATTGACTCAGAGATGATTGTTTAAATATACTATATATTGCCAGTTCAAAAAAATATACTATATATTGGGTTTTCATCATTGGATTAGGGGTTGTGAGGGCTCGAGCGTATTGCTCAACAATTTATAGACTAACATGTAAAGTTTAGAGAGAGAGACCTTTGATACTTCATGAAGCATGGTGTTCAAATCAGCTTGGTTTTTGCCAAACCCATTAAGCATGTCACCTAACAAGACGAAGAAAACCGGCACAGAAGACCCGTTAACAATAGCTCCCACGGTCCCCAATATCATGAGAAACCAATCGTACTTGTCGGCGAACGAGAAGAGCTCATAAAACGGCACACTCTGCTTTTTTCCATTAGATTTTGGCATTACTTTCGCTCTTGGCTCGATGGTCTCCCCGATATTGACAATAGAAACTAACCCAATTCCAAACCTCTAGATAAAGAGGTGAGCATTGACTCAGAGATGATTGTTTAAATATACTATATATTGCCAGTTCAAAAAAATATACTATATATTGGGTTTTCGTCATTGGATTAGGGGTTGTGAGGGCTCGAGCGTATTGCTCAACAATTTATAGACTAGTAAATGTACATGTGCAAATGTCGCACGTGTACATGTGTAATTTGTCATAATAAAATTTTCCGAATATAGTCACATATGACGAACATGTTAGCCAATCAAATAAAGAATTTTTTAACTCCTTTTCATACCTCGTCCTGTATATCCAATCAAATCTCTCTTCTTAAATAATTTTTACCCTGTCCTATTCGATACAGATCATTCATCTCGTTGCCCTTGCAGATACATCGACTAGTCAAAAAACTGACTATGTTTTTTTTTTTTAATAGACAACAAATATTATTTTGAACCTCAGCCATCTGTTTAACTTAAAATTTTTGTTCAAATTTCTATCGATGACTGATAAAGTTAATTTTATTATAGATATGTTCTTTCTACCAGACCTATGAGATGCAGTATGATCATGTATGGGCCAACAAGTTGTGTCCAAAGAAGTGGAATTTTGTGGCCATGAATAACTTTAACCCCTCGAGATAAAACTCTTATCAAGCTTTATTTCAGATGGTGAGGTGCTTGTGCACCTGACCATACCATTGTCATATAAATTATCAGATTGCATGAGAATTAAGCAAAGACGTACGGAGGCTGT
Organism: Vaccinium darrowii; assembly: GCA_020921065.1. Taxonomy (NCBI): domain Eukaryota; kingdom Viridiplantae; phylum Streptophyta; class Magnoliopsida; order Ericales; family Ericaceae; genus Vaccinium; species Vaccinium darrowii. The sequence goes on from CM037155.1 coordinate 50,345,742, forward strand.
TTGGATCCCTTTCACTTATCATTTTTGCATTATTGGGTTTTGGTTGTTTGGCTGCAAAATGGAAAATTCATTTTGGCAAAATGTGTTCTCATTTTTTGCATTTTGAGAGTAGAAATGAAAAATAGGATGGAAGAAGCCTTTTGACTTCTTATTTTCCACTTTTTCCATTTTGGTTAGCAAAAAGACCTACATGATGTATTATTCTGCTCATATCTCGCAAATACTACTCCTATTGCAAAATACATTTTGCACATTTCTCTCAAACACTTTATTATATTCAAAATACATTCTTGACATAATCCATAAAGCCAAAAAATTGAAAATGAGCCTCCCAAACACCCAATATAAATATCAAAATTAAAGAACCTTTAAACTAGAAGAAAGGGAAGTATAGGCCATGGTGAGTCCTAATTTGCAACATGCATATGCAACATAAACAGAGTTGAGCCCTTTCCAAACAATGGTTGGCATGCAAGATGCACTTGTGAACAAGGTACACCCCACAAACAGGAGGTGAACAACATTCCTCACCATATAAACAAAAGTCAATTAGAGTTATTTCAGCAAATGTGACTAAATAGAGACCTTAATGGCTTAATCTGCTCATGGAAACTATATACGTGAATTTGGAAAAATAAAAAATAAAATTTCAGGAGTATATTTTGAGGTTTAATAGCTTTTAAAAAGTTGTTTGAGTATTTGTCAAGAATTCTGAACAAAATTGTTGATATTCTAGAGATTTCTAGAAGCTAAAAAAGGGTCCAAGTAGGATTGTACGAAGATTGGGTTTTGGCGCTTTTTGATCAGCGTTTGGATTAATTCTAATTAATCCGAAAGCTGATTTATAGCTTTTAAGTAAAAATTAAGTATCAGCTTTTCTACAGCTTAGTCATAGTTTCACAGCTATAATAAACATGTTTATCTATTTCTACTAAACTACAAAAATTATGATATGCATAAAAATCTAAAATTTGTATCTACAATACCAATCACTAATACACACCATATGTGTGCGTGCTCGTGCGCTTATTCCTAGGAATAATAAATTGATTCCCAACTTCTTAATCACATATCAGAATCGCAAGTGCTCAAGTCACAACTTTATTTGTAGACTACCGGAAATGAAGACAAAACACAATAAGCAAGCCTCTAAGGGCCCGAGTGAATGCTGAATGAGTTTTGGGTAGATTAAATAGTAATGGAAGATAAGATAGTATAGAATGTTATTCATGGAGGATGGCCTCACATTGATGTGATATTTTATAAATGATGGATAAATTACCCAAGATACTTTTTGGTATTTATGGTGTTAGTTTGTGATGTGGTGGACCCCACACTTTTTTCACTAATCAGGACGAGGGTTTTATTCACTCTCACTAAGTGAGGGTGAACAAATTTGCACTCCTGGCTATTACTACCTCTGTCTGTGTTTGTTTGTCCGTTTTCACTATTTCACACCCCTTGAAAATTCATATCTTTCAATACAAATCTCTGAAAATATGCAATATGAGTCTTATTTGATAGATCTCAATTAGTTCTATTATGCAAAATTTTTGAAATCATGAAACCAATTATAAAATTTAAGATATGGACAATTTGAATCATGACACGAATGCCGAAAATAGACCACACGACGGAAGGAGTGGTAGTTCCTATCTATAACAGGGACCCCTAACTGTTTAGCTGTTTAATTTCTGTTTATATTATCTTGTTTAGTTGTTTCAGCGCTTATATGTTGTACGCTCGGTTTTTATCTAATGATACTTTCTTCCTATTTCTCAAAAAAAAAAAAAAAAGCAGTGACCCCTAACTATTAGGAGTAATAGTTTTCAATGCTCAAGATTTGAGGCGTTGGCAATCTCTTTATTTATTTTTTGGGCTTAACATACTCCTAACACCACTTACACATGGTGGATCTTTGGCTTCAGTCGAACATAGGTGTCGTGGTATTTACTACAGATTGTAGTGCAGTGGACAATACTCCCTGTTGTCGAAGATGACGGGGTACCATAATTGCATTTCCCATTTGGCTCCAAAAACACAGAGACAATATTCCCAGTTTGACTTATTGAATGAAGTATATTCTTGCCGTTTCTTTGAGTAACTACCATGGGAGAATATGGTGATCTTTTTAATGGGCCGGACTGATTAGAAAATGCGAGACCGGCCGGTTCCTTTCCAATAATCCTCCAATCCTATCTATAACAGTGACCCCTGGCTATTATTCTATCTATAACAGTGACCCCCAGCTAGTAGGAGTATTTTTCAATGGTCAAGATTTGAAACGTTAGCAAACTCGTTTTTTTTTTTTAAAATATTTGGTCGGCAAAATAATTTTCATAATTCCAAAATTGCAGCATAATTCCAGTGATCAATCTTTGTTGGAAATTCAGTCTTCAAAATGTTGATGGCGTCGTCTCCATGGGAAAAATTGGAACATTAAATTACATTCAAGGCACGTTGTAGCAACGCTTTCCTAAAAACAGTATTTGCCCCCACCAATTCGAGTGAATTTGGTGTGCACCGGGTTAACAGCAAATCCGCCTTCAAGATACAACGAAACCGAACTCGAGGTTCTTTCTGACTGCGTTTGCACAAACGAAGACAGACAAAATATCCGCTACGGAATAACAAGAGAACCTAGAACTGATATTTTGTTTCTAGAATAACAGAATATCAGTATGCCTAAAATTTTAGGAATAGAGTGTGTAGGGAGAGAATAATTCGCTAAGGAATTTTTTGATTGGAACGAGTGACTTTACAAAGTGCCTATTTATAGATTTATAGGTACCCATTTGTGAAAGATCATGTCTTTAGAAGACACCCATTAGAACAATTGTGTCTTATCAACACACTCCTTAGGAAGAGTCATGCCTCTTGGTGGCACCCCATTTATTGTATCCCTTCCTAATAGTCACATCGATTCTAATAAACACACCCCAATTTAAATAGATGTGATAACTATTCAGCAAAGTCACAACTTATGTGAAATGGTGCAACTCACAACTTATGTGAAAAGGTGTTGCACCCTTTCACATAAAACCTCTCTCAACACCTTTTTATAAAATCCTCAAACCAAAATCATTTATTATTTTGAAAATCTCCAACAATCCCCCACCATTTTCGAAATAAAGAAGAAGAATTCTTGACTCTCTTATATCAAGGCTTATGCGTAGATGAATAGTGTCTCACGACTTCAACTACTCACTTAGTGAAACACATCAAAGCTAGTCAGGGCAGCATAGTAGACGTATCTTTGAACTAGTTGTCCTATAGTGACTAACCGGACACGTTTCACACATAATCCTCATAATTGCAGATATTCCAATCGGGTGACCCGTGCACTGGCCGTGGGTCAGTATCTTGATTTCATGAGCGCTCTAAGGTCTAGCCCCCATGACCTATAGGAAGCGGCACCACTTCAACACTCACATAGGTAGATTTTTACCAGTGCCCTGTAACGAAAACACCAAAAATCTATTAAGAGCTAAGTAGCTCACCTCCTTTGTTTTCACGTTACAGGTACCAAGCACTTTACCTTGGGATGTATAAAATAACATTTAAAGTGCTTACAATCACGACATATGGTGTAGTTTCTCATTGAACCCAAGAGATTGAGAGCATCAACCGGTAGAGTTGAGTTTCCACCAGGAGTGATCAAATGAATTGGGCTAAGCCACATCCCTATTCAATGTTTCCCACATTTTATCCGTGCAAGAGGTTATAGATGACACGACCAGTAGTTAACTGAATTGGCTATTTAAGGATAAGTAGCTTTCCATGTAAAAATGATCTCATTTATGCAAAAAAATTATCAACTCCAACCATTATGTTCACCTCCTTATGCAACAACTTCGCATATAGATCAAATTAACAAACATATGAAGAAATGTACATTGTAAATATGACTTCCAAATAAAGAACATTAAAACTATATATCTAGCATTCGCATAAAACAAAACATTCGATATAATTTAAATAGCCACCAAATCGGTTAACTACCGACCACGTGTCCCACAATACTATAACCATGTACATATCCCAACATGATTATCTGATTGGTGGTGAAGACCGTCAAACACCGCTCATTAAGAGCCATATGACACATTACCGCGTCATATAAATATAACCATGACACGAGTACCATGTCAAAAGTCACCAACGAAAAATCAAAACCTTGGCTATAAAAATATATCTAAAACATCCATGGTAATAAGTTTTCACAATAAATTTACTTTCATGCTCATATAAAAAATATATTTTATACATAACAATTGCATATATGACATAGAAATATGAATCAAGTGAAGAAACCCCACAAAAATAGATGATCTAAATATACAAAAAAGGCAAGCCGCTAAAAACCCGTTAATATACCTTGTGTGTCGGACTACTGTTTATAAGTGTACCGGTGTCTCTTCCTTGAGATACAAAGATCTCCCAAGAATCACCAAAACAATTAACCACTCGAGGTTCCAAAGAGCAAACAGCACTAATTACACCTTTCAGTGTCAAATGATGCAACGGCTACCAAGTAGGGGTTAAAAGACAATTATAAAACAAACATACTTGGGAATAAAAATGACATGCAAATAGCACATCCCAAAGTGACCAACAGTAAAGCACTGTATTGATATGGATATTAACTAGTACAAACGTCAAAGTTCTAATTTGACACTTACGCATAATCTCAAATCTGGGAGGCAACTGTACCAAAAATTGACTACTATTATGAAAGATTGCAATTGCTAATAGTAGCAACTTTAACCAATCCATGCCTACATAAAATAAATTAAAAAATAGAGGACATGGAAAAACCGGCAACCCCTCAATTGAAAATGTACAAAAAAAAAAAAAAACCTTACCAAACGGTGACTAGCAGTAGTTGTATCTATCGAGATATAAGTGACGCGCAAAACAGGTGTCCCACATGTTCCTCTCATCCCATGATCAAATAAATCCCTTTGGCCTCGTTTGATTCAGATATTAAACACCTGGAATAGGATTGAGAGTGTTTAATCACACTTTGTCCCTTGTTTGGTTCTCCAAAATCGGAAGGGATTAATAATCCCAGAATAGAATTTATCCCTGTATGGGGGTATTGTGTAATCCGATGGGGGTGTGGGACTATTTATCCCGGACTAATTTTTATCGCGTTCTTGTCGGCTCAATATTACATATTTGCCATCTAATGACAGAGCCCTTAAACAGATCTTGTCCTCTTCCTCCTCCGTTTCCACCGCTCTCCCTCCCTCCGTCTCTCCACCAGGATGCCATCTATTTCGTCGGCGATCAAACAGATATTTCATCCATCTCTCTCTCTCTCTCTCTCTCTCTCTCTCGTTCTCTGTCACTCTCTCTCGTTTTTTACAGATTCATGAAAAAATCCGTTTCTCGTTTTTACAGATTCACGAAAAAAATCTGCTTCTGATCCACAACAACAACCTGATTTGTTGCATCCAACTGTGACATTCTCTTCACTAAAATAATACAGTATGATTTTTCTTCTGAGCAATCAAAACCTGGTGGCGTACTAGGTTTCGAGAGGGTTGAGATTTGGCAAATCCAGAGGAAAACTATGTGTTGGAGTTTGAGGGTTTATGAACTTGTAAATTGTAATTTATTCTTGTTATTCCTGTCGCCTCCATAACTAATAGAACTAAATACAGAATAATTTGGTGCATGAGGTCCAAACTGATGGGGATACTGAAATGAATCATAGTCGACCAAAGGGTCACAGATCGTAGTTGAGCGAGTCCTGAAATTAATCCCAAAATGTAGTTTAGGAAACCAAACATGGGATTGGCCAAAATATGGGATATCCCGATGTTAATCTTGTACGAATCAAACAGAGGATTGTGTGTGATTCAGTATTAAATTAGTCCCAGGACAAATAATCCCGGACTATCAATCCCACCTGTTTTAGTCCGCGAATCAAACGAGACCTTTAGGCCCCGATTGGATGGTGCCAAAATTTCAGGGGGATAAGTTATAGAGGGGTTATAAGATAAGAGGGGGTATTATTTTTAGAGGCTTGACCCACATTGATGTGATATTTATGAAGAGGGATAAAAAAGTAGATAGTTTGGATGAAGAATTAAACAGGGGGATAAATTTTGACTTGATTTGGATGTTTTATAAATAAGAGGGGGTAAATGATGGAAAAAGCTGTCAAAGGACTCTTTTGCCCTTGTGGTTTACTAAACTTGATTATGCATTAAATTAATTATATAATTACAAAACTTAATCTATTTAATAAATTTTGGACAATTTCAAACTATATTATTTATTTCATTGAAAATTTAATTTTTTTAAATAATTTTTTTAGAAAACATTTTTTTTTAAAATAAGTATTTATTTATTTATTTATTTACAAAATTTTACCTCTTTTGTTCATATTCTCTTTTTTTTATGAAATTATTACTTGAGTGGCCCTTTCATTACCAAATATTATATCACAAAATGTTCATTTCTAAGAGAGGGAAAAAAGAAAAAGAAAAGAAAGAACACATCAAATGGGTATGAATGTATATGATCTCAGCATTGTCAAAGATGTATTGGATAAAAACCCAATTATTGATATATTCAAAGGATGAGATGGGAAAACCTCCAGATCTTGAAACACTCATCTCGAAATTTCTGATGATGCATTTCATCCCTTTGGGAGCAACCCCACCTCTTCTCACCGCCACTCACTCTCATCCCTACAACCCCATTCCATGAATTTCTACTCCTCATCTTCACAACCCCATCAGAAAAACCCGTCCCAATCCCTATTCTACTCCCTAATCGTCCTCTTCCTTTCCGCCGGCCAATTAACACAAGCCATAAGCGCCCTCTCTCTCTCTCTCTCTCTCTCTCACTCTGCTCTCTGCATCAAGCAACCAAACCCATCTCAGATCAAGATTCCAACTGCTGAGCAATTTCCGATCACATTGCCGGCGAGTATCAAGTCAATAATCCGGCCATTTTTTGGTGAAAATCAGTTAGGGGAGGGGGATAAGGAGGGGTGGAATGGTAAAAAAACAAACCCTCTACTCTCGGATAATTTTTGGGCAGCCCAAGGGGTGCCAAAAAATTATCAGGGAGAGCACCCCAGATGAGTGAAAGAGAAGGACGGGTGAAAACGAAGAGGGGAAGGAAATCAGGTTCCCAAACCATGCCAAACACCTGGGCCCCACCATTTTAACCCGGGATATCTTTTGGAGGGGTATTTTAACCCGAGCCAAGCAGGGCCTTAGTTATTAAAATACTAATGATACGACTGGGTTTTCCTTATCAATCAATAAAACAAACAAATGCAAATAGGCATTAACCGATGAAGTATGAAAACGGGAAGTCACATCATACATGCCCACATCCACCGATAGATATAAATAAAACCCGAAATGTGAAACAAGTAAAAATTGAATTCACATTTGAACACCATGGGTATATTAAAAAAAAAAAAAACAGTGTTTCAACGTACCTTACTCCACGTAAATGGATCATATGAAAAGCCGCAACTTACTGTAACCAGATCACCATAAGTTGATTAGATAAGCTTTTCCTTTGGAAATCTTCTATCACATCAATCCGTCTTCGATTTTCCTCAAAGTCCTTGCCCGATCGGTTGGCAATGGGTTTTTATCGCAGAATTCCGTTCAACTCGGTCTCCATTTCACTCGCGTCATCATCTTCTTTCAACCATAATAAATTTCAAGAAACAGTGCCTTGGTACTGCCTTCGTCACCCCGTCTTGTTACAACGAACGGATCTAAGAAGAATAGATTCAAATCCCTTCATGGGAGACTTTTCTGATTGTCTTCCGCAATGGAACAATTATCCCTCACTGACAATAAACTTTGGATAGTGCCCAGATTTCAAAAGCCTACTAAACAACGATTTTCAATCCCGGCAACGGTACCATCCGGTTTAGTTTGTTGGTGGTTAAATTACTCTCAAACAATTCATTAGTCTCTCACACAACAATAAACTTGCCTTATCCAACCAATTTTAAAATTCATCCACTTCCAAATACAAAACTATCAATATCGAAATATCGTCTTAAGATTGTTGGTGCAAAAATTGTGTAATCGATGGAAGTGAATGAAAATAGTGAAAACATCGGTTGCTTCAAGGCGCGTTACAATGTCACTTTCCTTAAGACGATATTCGCCCCCACCAATTCGAGTGAATTTGGTGTGCACCGGGTTGCCGGCGAATTCGACTCCAAGATACAATGAAACCCAATCCCGATTGACTGTTTGTTCAACTGCGTCATGCACAGACAAAGAGGAACCAGAACACCTTCAAATTTTTGCGAGCCACCAATAATAATGAATAAAGGGAGAGAGTTCTAGTGAGGGAGAGAAATTGATAGCATTTTTATCTATATGTGACCGTTGGCCAATGGTCACATCTATTTGTTTAAACCCAAACCTAACAGTCATACCTTTTGGTTTGATCTCGTCTATTCATTTAAATCGAATAGACACATCCCTTGCATTTAATCTAACAGTTGCATCTATTCATTTAACCTGAATAGATACACCTATTGGATTAAAACTATTCACCAATTACAACATTTAATATTCATTAAATATTTTGGAAATGTTCCAACAATCTTGGCAGAGAACTTAGAAATAAGGGGACCACAATCAGATGCAGAGAGTTTTGTAGAAATAAGAGGGATTCTGAGGTACCTCATAGGGAGAGAGCCAAATTGAAGGGCCAAGAGGCTACATAGTTAAGTTTTACATACTCTAGAACACCAACAAAATTGCATTTTTCTAAACAACAAAAAAGGTGTTATGCTAACAAGAACTAGTCCAGCTCTATTAGTTTTTAAGTGCTTTATCCTTTCTTTCTGTTTTTCATCAAAATGAAAATCCATTTGTTTGGTGATGTACAGAACTAAATTGAATATTAAAGCATGACAAAAAAAAATGTAGGATTCATGTTCTTAGGGTACAAACGACCAAAGCCGAGCTTATACAAACAAGTCAAGCTTACAAACAAGTCGAGTTTTAGAGTGTTGATCTCAGCTCGTTTACTACCTGAAGCTGAAACTCGAGCTTGAGCTTGGCTCGACTAGACAAGTCAAGCCAAGGCTCGAGTTTTAGTTGGTTTGCAGCGCTAATTGTGCCACTCAATATGAATTTTGAAAGGAAACAAAAAGAAGTTATTATGTAATGGGACTCGAGGATTTTCAATAAAATTACATGGGAAAAGGTAAAACTCTTAACATATTGATGGTTGCCAAACAAGGAATTTGGTTTATTTTGGGTCATACCTAAATGAGTTAGTTCTTTCAAATCCTCACCGTCAAAGTTGATGGTGACCAATTGTAACACTTTCAAATAGGATTCCAGCATCCTTCAATTCTTTGAAGATTGGAGAAAAGCCCTATCACCCCCATTTTACGAGGGTTTGGGAGCCAGATTTCACATTTTTGGATTCTGGGTGTTTGGGGGTAAATTAGAGAAGTTTCAAAAATCTTCCGAAGCAAGTAGGTGACGTTGGAACCAAATAAGGATCGCTCCGACGGCAAATTGGCTGGACAGTAATGGGTAGGGCTGTAAACGAGCCGAATCGAGCCGAGCTTTAGAATATTCAAGTTCGTTCATTAAATTTTTAAACGAACCCGAGCCGAACTCGAACTCAATGAAAATTTGACGAGCCGAGCTCGAGCCGAACTTGCCTAGGTTTGAGTCGAACTCGAACTTGTTCACGAGCTTTAACGAGGAAAAAATATTAGATATTTATACTCTAATATAAGTCTAGAACTTCAAAAAAAATCTATTTTGTACATAAATAAGTTCATACATGTATAAAATTATAAAAACATATTAGTAAAATTTAAGTTTATAATACTTTTATTGGTTTATACAAGCACAATTAAGTTATAAAATTTTCATTATGTAGATGTAAAAGTTTATACATATCCAAGGTTATAAAGAAAATTCTTATGAGATATACATATATTCAAAGTTCGCGAGCCTAATCGAGCTGAATATTGTCAAGTTCAAGTTCGGCTCGTTTATTAAACGAGCCTAAAATTGAGGTTCAGGTTCAGTTCGTTTAGTATCCGAATCAAACTCGAACAAGCCTTTACCGAATCGAGCCTCGAATAGTTCACGAACGGCTCAGTTCATTTACAGCCCTAGTAATGGGTTTCTGATTTCATTATGTGCATGAGATAGAGGGCTTATCCACTGAAGGATTGCCAGTTATTTAAGTACCTTGGGCAAATATGATAATTCTTTAATGGGCCACACTGCATACGCAAATGCGAGACTGGCTCCTCTCCAATTATGCAGAATCCTTCAATCCAATCTACGCAAGTGACCCGTCGCTATTATTAGTTTTCAATGTTCAAGATTTGAAGCGTTAGAGAACGAACTCTTTTTTTATTTTTGGTCGGCAAAAAAAATTTATATTAAAACTCGACAATGTTACATCGAGGACTAAAAACAAAAGGTTTTGTTGAAGTATCAGGACTTGAGGATGAGGAAATCCCAGTTAGGATACCAATGGTATGTCATGTACCAACTTGCAAAACCAAACAAACAACATCCAACACTCAAGTTTTTTTTTTTTTTTTGTGGCTAAGCAAAGAATTTATTAATCTTTGGAAACGAATTACAAAGATTAAAAGGATCCGAGACTGAAAAAGCCACGGGCCCAAAGGGAAAAAACCAACAAGGGAAAAGGTGGTAAGATACCAACCAGAACCCGAAACCAAAACCAGGAAAAAAGAAAAACACTCCCGACACACCCTCAGAACAACTGCACGACACATAAAACAACCTAAAAGCACCTAACCCGAAGCCAACCAAGAACAAGCAAAGCCAGAATCACCGAAAACACCAAAGAAGCAAAAAAGCCCCACACGACGAAGCCTCCAAAAAACAAAACAAGCGGCAAATCAAAACTCCAATGAAATGGTAGCATCCAACACTCAAGTTCAACAAGGAAGAAAAAGGATAGAATAAACTACAACATACAAGCAGCAAAACTTCCCCCTCCCCTTTAAGGTGTCCCTTCAAAGCTTGATTTTCCTTATTCCTCTCAAGAAATCTTGTTTCGACATTTAAATAAATTTTACTTTAGTCTGGCACATTCACAAAAACACAACGGTCTTAAAATTGCATCTTCGTAAATAACCAAAACTGTAAAAATATGGCATAAAATTTAAAGGGGGAGAGAGTTATAATATAAAGAAGTATATTGATTTGGAGAAATATATGCATGATAGGGAGCCTGATCGATTAGATGATTTGAACCAGTTGGGGCTAGCTCAATTGGCCTGTATCTCATTAGGAGGTTAGGATTTCGCATCTCTCCACCTACTTGTGAGTATTATTTACTAATATTTGTTGGGTTATTTCTTTCCTTAATGAGTTATTAGTTGAGTTTATAGTGATTGCGGACTTTGTTTCAGTTTCTTGTACATTTTTTCCTTAATGGGGCTTTAGGTTGGTTGGGCTTAGAGTAATTGTGGACTTTTTGTTTCGAGTTTAATGTAATTCATTCTTGTATTCTTGTACCGTTTCGGGGGGAAAAAAAAAAGATTAGATGATTTGGTGGATGGTGCCTCCCTTTTATTGGAGTTTTAATTCTGTTTTTCCTTCTTTTTGGGAATTATAAGTTGTTGGTCTGCGGTGGATGATTTTTGATGTTGGTTGTTGCGCTTGGTTGCGGTGCTTGCTGAGGCTTTTGTTTTGGTTGCTTCTATGATTGGGTTTGCTTTGCTAGTTGTAATTTGCTTGGTGATGGAGCTCAAGGCTCTTGTTTTTTTGTGGTTGGTTGTTGCGCCTGGATGCTGTGTTTGTCCCGTTCTTTGGTGTGCTTTGTTGAAATCTAGTTTGCTTAGTGCTGGAGTTCGAGGCTTTTTGAGTTTCGATTGTTTCTTTCTCTGTTTTTGGTGTATGGGTGCTTTTGTTAGGCATGGGAGGTAGTGTTTTGGTTTTGTTTTTTTTTTGCGTGGTTGCACATGTGATGTTCTTTTTTCTTTTGTTGGTATCTTGCCATTGTCTATCTTTGAATCTCGGATAGCTCTTGTTTGTCCTTGTTCCCTCTAATCTTTGTTCTGTTTTCAGAGATTAATAAAATTTCTTTTGCCGATTAAAAAAAAATACCAAAACTGTAAAAAAGAAAAATATAGATAAACTGTTCCCTTATCTATTGGAGTATTTTTTATAAGTGCTTTCTCCTTCCTTTTTTTATTATTAAAAGAAAATCTATTTGTTCGGTGATGTACAAAACGAAATTGAACGTCAAAGCATGAAAAAAATTGTAGGATTATTGTGCCTAGGGGTGAAAATGAGCCGACCCAAGCTGAGTTTTGGTGTTTTCGAGCTCGGCTCGTTTGTCGGATCGTTTACTAAACGAGTTTCTATAAATAAGTTGAGCCTCTACAATCAAGTTGCGCTGAGATTTAGAGTGTCGAGCTCGGTCATGTACTACACCAACCTAAAATTCGACTCGAACTCGGCTCGATTACTAAACAAGTAAAGCCGCGCCACGAGCTGCTCAAGAACATCTCAAATTTGTTTGCAGCTCTACTTGTGCGACTCCATAGGAAGTAGGCAAGAAATACATAACTATGCAAAGTAATGGTATCTGTAGGATGCTCCAAAAAATTACTCCCATGTGGTAAAAGGTACAACTCTTAACATTATTGGCAGTTGCCCAACAAGGTAAATTATGTGTTTGCAGCTGCTTGTCAAGGTTATGGGCGATGCCGTGGAATGTCCAGCAGAGGTGGAAGTGCTTGCTGAAGACATTAGAAGCGTGATGCGACAGTTTGGGAGCTGTGATTCTCATTTCGTCCGGAGATCGGCTATTGGGGTTGCACACAAGTTAGCAAGTTACGGGATGCGAGGTTCTGGTGTTAAGATTTGTAGGATTTGCTTTTGAAGCATTATAAAACTTTCACTCACAAAAATGGAAAAGGCAAAGAGATCATTAACAGAAATGTTAATATAGCATATGCATCTCGATTAGCAATGTGGTAGTACTTGGTCAAATGTGGCGGAGCTGCAGCTTCAGGAGTCCAGAATAAGCCCCCTCCGGTCTGCTTACTAGCTCGGAATGGCTACCTTGTTCCACAATTCGCCCGTCTTGAATCACTGCAATGCTATCCACTCCCCTGATCGTTGACAACCGGTGGGCCACCAGCACGGTGGTTCGACCACTCATGAGCGTCTCAAGCGCCTCTTGCAACACACTCTCGGATTTTGCATCGAGCGCACTAGTGGCCTCGTCCAATAAAAGTATTTTGGGATCCTTTAGAATGGCCCGTGCAATGGCAATCCTCTGTTTTTGCCCTCCAGAGATCTGAACCCCTCTCTCACCAACCGGGGTGTTGTACCCCTCCGGTAATCCGCTAATGAAGGCATGCACATTTGCTACTCGAGCAGCTTCGATGACCTCTGCTTCTTTTGCTCCTTCTTTCCCGTAGGCGATGTTGTCGAAAATGCTTGCCGCAAAGAGGGCTGGTTCTTGCGAAACCAATCCTATTTGAAGCCTGAGTAACTTTAAGTTCAATAGTTTGATGTCTTTTCCGTCTATCATGACTGTACCGGCTGAAGGGTCGTAGAATCGTTCTATTAATGCAATTACGGAACTCTTTCCGGACCCACTTGCTCCAACGAGGGCTTGGCTCTGGCCCGCTTGGATCCTAAGATTGAAGTCCTTGAAAACAAGAACCTCCAGTCGCGACGGGTACGCAAAGTCAACGTGGGAAAGCTCGATTTCGCCACGGACCGAGTCAACAGGGTCTGCTTCGGGATCATCCGCTTCAATCTTGGTAGAACGGTCGAGGATTGAAAATATTGATCTGATGGCTTGACTGCCCCCGAGTATTGCCGGGGCGACTCCAAGTGTTTCGGCAACTGTAGAGGCTGCCATCAATAGGATGATAAATACCTTGATGACTTTTGAGAAAGTCGAGAGGCCTTTTTTGATAAGTTGGCCTCCATACCACAATAATAAGGCTTGAGAGGAGTAGAGAGTGAGTTGAGAGAGGCCGAAGAGGACGCCAGATGTTTGGCTGCGGCTGAGGCTTCGTAGCTGGGTGACATGGAGCTCGTGGCAGAAGAGGGAGAGGATCTGGTCTTCGGCATTGAAGGCAGCAACAGTTCGGATGTTGCTCACTCCTTCCCCTGCTATCATACTTGTCTTTGCATGTGCCTTGGATGTGTCTCCAGCGAAGCCTTTGAGAGAGAGTTGCTGTGTATTGTGGGGAAAAAAACTGTCAGGACTTTATTTGATTGACCCATCAAAAAGAAATACTATGAAGTTAGGTATTCCTGTTGTATCTTACCAACTATTAACATTTTTTTACTATCGATTACCAAGATAGTACAAGGTTCGGACTATCCAGTCCGATCCAAAATGAGAACTGCAGAGAATCTGAATGCTTTCTAAAATTACCATTTTATGTTTCCGATTGTCAGCTCATTAGCAAATCATCCACTGGTTCAGCAAGTTTGAACTCAATCTAGCTAACAAGTTGTGCTTGGAGATTTATGTACAACTATGTATCCTTTCATTATGCCAAAGATGTACTAGAGTTTCTCATCTTTCAACAATCAATTTGAGTGAAGTCCTGTGCAGGATTCCTACGTAAGTCCTTACTCCTTAGGTAGATATCTAGAACGAAATTGGAAGGCTTGTGGGTGTAAGATGGGAGCAATCAAGCACGGGTGTGTGAACGGGGTTCAGTGCACGAGTGCAGTGACTTCTATTAACCTTTTGCAGTATTGTAATATGAAAGTAGTGAATATAGATTCCATTAACCTAAATAAGACTGAAATCAGACAATGATTAATTGGAAATACCCAAAATTCCCTCCTTGGACTTTTGGGACTTTTGGACTTCTGTGCATACCTGAACAAAGTAGGCTAAGACAAGAAGAGGGTAGGTGGCTAATGTGAGAAGGGAAAGCCTCCAATCCACTATGAAAGCAACTATGAATGAAGTGAGAAGCGATGTCATATTCTGCATTACAACTGAGATCCTCTCAGAAATAGCACATTTCACATCAGCAGCATCCGTTGCTAGGCGAGCTGCCATGAGACTCGAGTTGTGTTCCTCCTCATCGTACCACCCAACTTCATTCCTCAGTATCGCTGACAAAAGATAAAAAAGAACATAAAAAAGAATCCATATTGCCCCAACTAAATCACTCATGACACAAAAACTGACGTTTTGTACATATCAGTATGCTTCTTCTCAATGTGATATTTTCCCTTGCTACAAGAACACACATTTTCACTGACCACTTTTTGTGACCAAGGTCATGTTGAGTCACCAAAAGGTAACTAATCTGTTCCTAAAGTCGTGCACTTTTGGTGACCACGGTTGTGTTTAGTCACCGATACTAATTTTTGTGACACTAAGCAATAATATACTAGTACTGAAATCATATATACGGTTCGGGAGATATATTTTGCTGCTGTCCATTTTCCTTACACACTAATCTAAGTTTGTGATTGTATTTGTAATCACAATTAGAAGAGACCATGACTTAATATACCTGCAAGCATCATCCTCCTCACTCTTGCAGCGAGATTCTCTCCCATAATACTGAAGAAATGGTGTTTTATTAAATAAGCCACAACAGTAAAAAGACCTGTGCTAACGAAAATGATAACATATTCCTTTATCTTCCTCTCCATGCTTGCAAGATTACTAAAGTAGAACACCTCAATTACACAGCTCATGGTAATGGAAATTATGGGAGTGGTAAAACCACAGAGAATTGATCCAACTACACCCATTATGGAATAAGGCCACTCCGGAGCATTAAGCTTGAGAAGCCGCCAAAAATACCCATATGAGGCAGGATTTTTCCTTTCTGTTTTGATATTTGAGACCATCTCTTTCCCACCATCAGCTCCAGTGAAACTGCTGGAGTGCAGGCCAAGAGATTTTGTAGACAGTGAATGGCTTAGTCGTGGTGAACATGTATGTCTGGTTGAAGGATTTGAGAAGTCGGGGTTTCCCATCGTTTCTTGGAATCGACATAGTGAAGCGAAGGCCCCTCCTTTCGAAATCAGTTCTTCATGCGTTCCTGTCTCAACTACTTTGCCTTGCTGTATAACTACAATTGAATCAATGTTTCTTATGGTAGAGAAACGATGGGCGACAACCACACTTGTCCTCCCCACCATGAGGCGGTCTAGGGCTTCTTGAACAACGCTCTCGGAACCTGCATCGAGGGCGCTTGTTGCTTCATCAAGGAGAAGGATCTTTGGGTCTTTCAACAAAGCTCTTGCTATTGCAATTCTCTGTTTTTGGCCACCAGAGAGTTGGATTCCTCTTCCTCCCACCTGGTTTAGCAATGGAAATGCATGATCCATCAAAAAGTTTTTCAAGCAAGCCCAATTAAGAGGACAGAAAATTAAATGGATGCCTATTATTGTTGGATCAGAGACCAGAACGAGGCCTTGCTTTGTACTCTAGTGCTTCTATTACAGATTAGTAATGGACTCCAGCATGTAAACCAACCTGCGTGTTATATCCATCGGGAAGCAAGGTTATGAAATCATGCGCATTGGCAGCAAAAGTAGCTGCTTCTACGTCACTTATTGTTGCATCAGGCTTTGCATAGAGAATGTTCTCAATTATGGTGGTAGCAAACAAAGCAGGTTCTTGATTCACCAGTCCAATTTGATCTCGCAACCATCTCAGCTGTAGTGTCTTTATATCCACATTGTCAAGTAAAATGTTCCCTAATCGGATAATACGTATAATTTTAGAATAAAATCAACAATAACGATTCAAAAAAACGTTTTATGAATTACATCATCATAGAAGTCTTGTAGTTACCCTGATTAGGATCATAGAACCTTTCTATGAAGGAGACAATGGTACTTTTTCCTGATCCACTACCGCCAACAACGGCTGTTGTCTTTCCGGCAGTAAAGAAAATGGAGAAGTCCCTCAATATAATAACATCAGGTCTTGATGGGTAGCTAAAAGAAACATCTTTGAACTCTATGTTCCCGCTGCACTCAGCTAAGCATTTCCCAGCCGAAGGATCTTGAATTATGGAAGGTCTCCATTAACTTGTACCCAGCAGCTTTGCCTTTGCTAAATGCCCCTAGGTTTGAAAATGCCTGACCTAAGCTTCTGTAAAATGATTTTCCTTAATCAATATGTTTTCAGGAAAAGGGCTATTCAACTGAAAGTAGAGGTTTTTAGTCTGAGATCTTACATGCCCCCAATAACGGCAGATAAAATAGCGGTGAATGCCTTCCCTCCATCTGTTAGTCCATTTCTAATGAAAATACCAGCATACCAAAAGACTAGGGCAAATGAAAGGATTATTATTCCATAAGTGCATCCCAGCCCTAGTCCTCTAGCTGTTCCGGCCTTATATCCAAGCCTCAATGTGTGTTGTATTGCATCTGAATAGGAATTGAGGACCTTGCTCTCGCCAACATACGAGTAAACGGTCCTAACTTGTGCAATGGCCTATGTAGACAGTAATAAATCAAACCCATTGTAGTACACTAAACAAGATTAATACAGAGGTCAGTTACTGAACAACAATTTTAGAGCTCAAGTTTTTTCGAGTCAATCACTGACTTACTCGCACATGCTCATCAGTTGATCTGCGAAAAAGGATAACTATAGAACAAAAGAAAAGGTGAATCACCCGGTCCAGTATGTAGCACATGTATAGATGTGTCAAACGGGCAGGCCTGAAACGGGCACAACACAGCCCGTTTAAATGAGACACAAGCATGGGCACGGAAGGTATGGTCTTAGATGGGCATAGCACGGAAGTGGGTTGGACATGGCACGATTCTAGACGGGCACGGGCACAGTTTCCGACGGGCCGGGCATGAGCAAGGCACTACAAGGTATGGTCTTAGACGGGCATAGCACGGAAGTGGGATGGACATGGCACGATTCTAGACGGGCACGGCATGGGCACGACATAAATACTAACTATTAACCAAAAAAAAAATAATTTTATTAAACAAATTGACTCGCTATGTCATTAGTCACAGAAGGTAATAATATTAATACTACATAAATACATAAATACCGCTAATATTATTAAAATTAGTGCCACAAAAAATATACATATTTAATAATTATCTGCTCACAATGGTATTTTTTTCCCTGATGAAACTCGGTTGGAGATATGCTGGCATGGGTACAGCACGGCAAGGAACGATTGAAGTAAACCATCTGGCACGGCACAAAGCCCGGTTGGCACAAAGCTAAATGGCCGGCATGACCCGTTTGACACATCTTCACATGTACGATGTAATAGCGTCTTCTCAACTCCAAACAGTAAATTTTATTCAATCCAGTATGTTAATATGCAAAAGAAAGAAATCAACGAAAGAACTAGAATCATGCAGAAGTAAGTTGCTCTTAACACATTATACAACAACAAAACTCAATTCAAAAATACTTGGTTAGAACTTGAAAAAACCAACCTGCTCAGCGATAATACTGGCATTTGAATACGATTCACGGCTTTTGGATGTGAGACTTGTTAGCATATATGCATACACGCCCCCGGCTAAGGCGATTCCAGGAATTGCTGCCACACTAAGTAAAGCTAGCCTCCATACTAAAACAAAACCAATCACTAGTCCGGCCACAAAAGTAGAGATATAATGGATGAAATTTCCCACCTAAAATTCCAATAATCAGAATAAGCGAAATGATGGTTTATAAGTATTCAGTTTCCACTACTAACACAGATTGCCATCTTGCATATGGGAAACTAGAGCCTATATACTATAGAGATATATGCAGGGATTTAGAGAGGGAGGGAGCAGACCTTCTCACCAATGGCATCTTGAATAAGCACAGTATCCGTTGAGATGCTTAAAACAATATCTCCAGTTCTAGCATCTGTATCAAAGAATCCAATGTCTTGCTTCAGCACAGCCTCCAAATACTTCTTTCTCAATGTACCCACTTGTCTCTCCCCAGTATACATCCAACAAGAAATCTCTGTTGATACGAAACGATAATTTCTCAATCAAACAAAATTAACCCAACTGAAAGCTACAGTGATAAGGATATTTATGTGACAATGTTATGATCATAATGTCCAACATCAACTAAGTATGGACTTAGCCTTTTGTATATAAGCTCTTGGGCACTCAATCCTTATAAGCCGGTTTTCAAGGGTGAATTCTACCCATGAGTTTGTGTAATTTGGCAGCAGAGCTAGCCACCACGTTAAAATTTGACTCACGGAGGGGGCGACCAATATGTTGGATTGAAGTACATACAAAGAATTGATATAGATAGGCAAGTGGAGCCGAAAAGCAAAAAAGAAAGGGCTATCATTGGGTCAGTGTCGATAGAGTGTTCCACCATGGTCGTCTCTTGCTAAGCGTGGTGGTATGTTACGATCCTATATCCTAATGTCCAGATGGCCACATCGATTAAGTATGGGCTTCTATATAAGCTCTTAAAACCTTTTCCTCGTAAACCAGTTTTCAAAAGTGAGTTCTACTGGGCATGTATCATATGAAGTCACATTAATACAGGCTATACAGCTATGAATAATATTTGGAAAATGTTCGGAACACAATTGTATAGAGTCATCAAATGTGTTCAAATTTCACATGCATCATGTGCGATTCATGTGTTTCCGTAGCACTCCTCTATTTATTTATTCCTCTTCTTTTTGATACCTTAATTATTTAGGCCAGTTTAATTATGAGCACCTCTACTAATCTGAGACCAATCCTACCCTCTACTTGTCCAGGACCAATCCTACCATCTACTAACGGGCAAAAGGAGTTGAAAAATACGGTATTTGTTGGGCCCGGAGTACCCCATGGATTTGGTTACACAATGACACTCCTTGCGACCGCTATAAAAACAGACTTGCGGATGCAATGTCAAATGCCATAAAGAACTTAATTAAAGCTCTTCCTAATACCAATTGAGGAGAGATGGTGAAAAAGCAGTCCAACAGTTTCAAACCTAAACTGCAGGAGGGAGAAAATCCTTAGTCCCTGGCCTTGAGTTCGTTTTCAAAATTCACAAGCGGAATCAAGCCATATGACTATATGAGGATCCAAATGATTAAAAAAAAAAAAATTGAGTACTGAAGTATAGATTAGAAGTAAACCTGCATATGAGGATATACATACAATCAAGCCGAGATAGACGAAATACAGCGAATACTGCAGTAACAACAACCCAAAAAAGAATCAGATGTGAGAATGTGTAATAATAAATAGAAGCAGCAAAGCTTACGTTATACTCATTTAGATACTAGCATTTAAGATTAGGAAAATTTTAAAATCAGCCCAATAGGCTGACATTAAGACTTAAAAAGTGTATTGAGATGTGTAAAAAGTGTAGAGGAATGTTTGAAAGTGTACAGAAAAGTGAAAAAAGTACTTTGAAATTTTTTTTTTTTTTTCTTATTGCCTTATTGTCAATCTAATGGGCTTACAATAGAAAAACCCTTAAGATTATAGATTCGAATGGAAGTATGTAGGTTTTTTTTTTTAATTATTTGGAGCCTCATTTGTTTTTGCTTTTGCATCTTACATTTTTGCTCTGCTTTGAGATTGTTTGGGAGCCAAAATTAGTTTCCCTAAAGTAATAATTTTACTTCATTTTTTTAAGGTTATAGGGTTAGGAATGACGAGAATTATAGTAAATCTCTGTTGAATAATGACAAAATTGCATTCCTCTTTTGGAAGATAATTTTCGCAACCCCAAATTGTAAACTGCATACCCGGAAGTGGAGGTGCAAAAATCAATTAAGATTGATTTTCGCACTCTCCAAATTGTTAATTTTAGCGAGTGTGGTGACAATTTGGGCACTGAGGTGCTGTTAACAACTTTGGAGGTACAAAAATCATTTTATTTTCCTTTAACCAAAAGATAAAATTGTACCAAAATCTCTCTCCCCTTAAGAAATGTCCATATTCTATGACCAAAACATTCCACCATATCCACCCAAACCTCTATTGCAGAACCAACATTAACTTCAAATGATAGATAGGGCATTGTGTAAAATAGGGCATTATGTTCTTCCTATAGCTAAAAGAAAAAAATTGGAGAACCAACATTAACTTCAAATGATAGATACTTGCCGATCAAAAAAAAAATGATAGGTACTTTGTTCTATATTTTGTCTTTTTTGTAACTTAAAAAAATAGTTTCAGTCGTAGTTGTTTATTGTTATTGCAACAATCAAAAAATAATTGAAATTGACAAATTGATGCGAATATTTTATGAATATGCATGGAGTGTTCTAATTATTCTCCCATGATGACAACACCGACAAAAAATATTTATAAAAAAGTCTACAAACAATATGGATGTGGTGGAAATATATGTTCACGGACAATTGAGTTCTCATAAGATGGTAGGTTTGAACTTAATATAATATTTATGTCATTAATCGCACAATTAAAACACCTTTTTTAGGTCATTTGAACTAGAAACTTAATGAAATAACCTTTCAAAAGATTAAAATACAAATCTTTTCTAGCAAAAGAGTCTACCAGGGTAAAAATCATTGGGTGTTTTCCAAATATGATATATTTTAGTATGTATTTCGGCTATTTTAGTTAAGAGGTATATAAAACAAAATAATTTATGCAAACCATAAAAAATTAACTATAAATACATTTAATGAAAGACACCCTGTAACCTTTTATACCAAACCATAAAAAAAATTAACTATAAATACATTAACTATAATTCTGTTCTTGTTGTAAGAAGACTGAAATGATGAATACAATTTCGTCGGGTCGGATTAAAATGTTACCCATGCACGTTTAATTAAGGGTGAGTTTTTCGAATGATTAAATCAGATAAAATCAATATTTGCTAAAAATTCACCCTAATTAGCAAGAGTATGCTTTCATTATTTATTTTTCAAACGGAAACGGGGACCCTAGTGAAATGCAATTTGTAAGTGTCGAGAGAGTAATTGATGGACATTTCCAATCCCCATGCCCCAGTAGTACTGTTTATTATAACAAGGTATATATTCTCTTCCAGTAAATATTATGTTGACTTAATTTTTCCATAACAAAAATGTACTAAATTACGTAATTTTGCTTCGCCATTCCCTACAAGAAGGCCGTAAGAGGGAAAGTAAATGCTTTCTTCACATTTCTCCTCAGAAAATTGCTTAGAACGTCTGCAACCCAACTCTTTATGCTCTTCATTTTCAAGACAAACTCAATAGTACCATTTCCTATATCATCTCTATTTTTTAGAAGTTCTTCCATTTTTTTCACAATCTCAATTTTCCCACCAAAAGTACATACAAATCTTAGTGTTGGGTTGTTTTTATTATTGAAAATTTAACGTAACTGACGCTGGGAATTTTATGAATGGAAATTTCCTTGGATGAAAAGAAGTATATTAATAAATTTGTCTCATTTAAAAATGTCTTGTAGATATCTAACTATTCTAACTTTTCGGCAACTAAATTGTATACTAATCCGTTTTTAAAAAAAATTGTATACTAATCGTTATAAGGATTCAAAATGTGAAAATAAATGAAAAAGGCTATTTAAAATTGTGAAAATAAATAAATAAATGACCCTTAAATGAAAAGTGGGTGTGTGAGAGAGAGAGAGAGGGACCTTTGATACTTCATGAAGCATGGCGATCAAATTAGTTTGGTTTTTGCCAAACCCATTAAGCATGTCACCTAACAAGACTAAGAAGACCGGCATGGAACAGCCGTGAACAATGGCTCCCATAGTCCCCAATATCATGAGAAACCAATCGTATTTGTCGGCGAACGAGAAGAGCACATAGAACGGAACACTTTGCCGTACACTCTGTTCCTTTTTTCCATCGAATTCTGACATACCTTTCGTTCTCGGCTTGATCATCTCCGCCATTTTGGCTAGAGAAACTAACTCTATAGTCTATTCCAACCCTCTATATAAAAATAAGAGGATTGATAACTTAAAGATGGTTGTTTAGTTTTTATATTGGGTTTTCCTCATTCTGGCACGTGTACATGTGTAATTTATCATACGTAATACTCCCTCCGTTTCAAAATAAGTGTCTACTACAAAAAGTCGTACCATTTTTCAAATAAAGTAATTAAGTATTTCCGTGTATCGTTTTTAGAATTTTTTTTGCACTAATTTAAAGTATTCATTGAGAACTTTAATTTGGTGCGAAAAAATTCGAAATACGATACACAAAAGTGCTTAATATTTTTATTTGAAAAATAAAAAGAGAGGAGGACGTACACTTATTTTAAAACAGAGGGAGTAATTTTTATGGAACAAAGTCACACATGACGATCATATCAATCTTATTGATGCATGCATGTTTTCTTGATTCTGGCATATGCTCGTGTAAAAGTGTCTTTTCACGAATTCATTTTGTATTCAAATCAAAATAGTGAGCAAATCAATTAAATAAGTTTTTTTAACCCTGTTGCATGCAACCAAATCTCTCTTTTTAATTTTCTTTGACCCAACCCAATAAAAAAACAAAAGTTTTTTTGATCAACAAAAGAAGAAATGTCGTCTAAACCAAAAAGAAGAGGATTGATAACACTTTGACTTCAACCCAAAGTCATTTTTTTTAAAGAAAATATCGTTTGGATTAAACAACCAAAAAAGATATTTGCTCATTCTCGTGAATAGATTTGTTAATCGTGACCATATGTTTAGATATATACGTGATGACTATACGTCAATTTTTATTTATTTTTTTGTCAACAATAAGATTATATTATGTAGCGGCACTTATATGACAGAGTTCATTACAAATGTACACAAAGCTAAATTCATCATTTAACTAATACAAAACGAGAAAAGCAAAATCCAATCGATATCTTTCTCCCCAACTAAGACTTACATGCACCTGACCCACATTCTGTCGTAAATTCATATCTAGAATTAGGAATCTCAAAAAAGATAAAATTCTTAGCCGAAGACAAAAGACAATAAATACCGTTAATGATCAGATGGACTCCAATGAGTACAAACGCATCAATATACTCACAAAGCTACAGATCTGATAAGCCACCACGAGTTGCAACAACCAAAGCAATCATCAAATAGAGTTAAAGCGTTGTTGGCACAAAAATCATTGTAAAGCAGCATCGTCTTAATTAAAGAACCCAATCTGCAGACAAAATATTAGACCAAGGATGAAACAAACTACTCTCCAAAAACAAATACTAGGATATGGAGAAGCGATCTAAAACTACAACCATGGCCCTTCCCTCCAATTGCTATATAATTAAGGATAGTGAAACCCTAGGGGGAGGGAGAAGTTTTTTTCTTTTGTGATGGCTAGGATTTCGAGAGGGAGAGGGAGACTATTTATCATAATGGAATACATTTGCAAGGTTTTGAAATTTTTATCCTTATGACTTCTCAAGATAAGAAAAACTACACTGAGAAAGACATGCTAGAGATTTTAATCTTGATACTATCATAAATTCGTTTAAGACATAAAATAGCGTCGAGCTAAGTTGCCTACCTTTAATAGAGAGAATGAGTAAAGGATTTCTCTTCTATTGATACTTCATGTGTATATGAGAAACATCATTTATTATACAAATTTTATTTTAATTTTTTAAGTCGGTAATGTTTATATGGTAGTTTCTCTTACTATTTGTGTTTTTTCATATATATTTTCGCCACCAATAGATTAAAATTCTAGCTCCGTCCTTGGCGTGAGAGTGTAAAAAGGCTATAGGAGGGACTGTAAGTGTTGTAAAATATACGGCACAGGTAACAAATTCCATTGATAACGAAGTACTTAAATAGTAGAAACTACAATAACAGAATTAAAGAATATGAGGCGAGTCTTATGTTAAACACAGATTCGCAGCCAGCCGAGGGTGTTGTAAGATGGACAAATGTCTCTCTCAAGATAAAACAGCTAGTTCGCAAGTCTCTGGAACA
This sequence comes from Vaccinium darrowii, assembly GCA_020921065.1. Classification (NCBI taxonomy): domain Eukaryota; kingdom Viridiplantae; phylum Streptophyta; class Magnoliopsida; order Ericales; family Ericaceae; genus Vaccinium; species Vaccinium darrowii. The sequence continues at coordinate 50,370,638 of CM037155.1, forward strand.
CCTCTGTCTACTGCCTTGGCAAACTAAACATGCATCTATCTCTCTCTCTCACTCTCATGGAACAACATCAGGAGTATGCTGCTTTAGGAATCCGAAATTGGAATAGTGCATACGAAAGCGGCCGGATTCATCCTTTATAGGAATTTTGGCCCTTAGAGTTGCTTCATCCAGATTCAACAAATTCGGGATGGATCGTTGGGTTGCCTCAGGAGACCCTCCGAATGCTTATCTTATTCATTCCGAAATTCAAGAAATTTTCAATAGTATGGATTAGTTTAAGATAAGTGCAAGCTGGCCCAAAACACCCTGGCCTTGTTCGTTTCATAGTTTTAGTTTAGTTTTAGTTTTATTTTGTACTCCATTGTTACACTCATTTCTCTCTCTATCTCTCTCCACTCATTACATCTTTTTCCAAAACTAAACTAAAACTCCTAAACGAAGAAGGCTTATATTTTATATTTTTTATAGATAATATTATAGGAGTACAAGGGGAGGCAATGCTTGGGTTGATACAGATAAGGCATGCAAAATACAAAGCCATACCATATAAAAAGCAAATCTAAACAACCAATTCATTTTTATTTTTTTTGGAGCAGCAGAAAAATATCTAACGGAGAACCGAATGGAAAACTGAAAAGCCACTCTGCATTACCAAAAAAAAAAAAAAACAATCCTACTTGTCGGTGAACAGAAGAGTGTCGAGAATGCAAATCAGACAACCTTCAGTGATAGTCCGGCTCAAGAATGTGGGGGCAGGGCCTCTATGGTACAAAAACAGTATTTTAACTCTCGGCAGGGTTAATTTGGCCATTTTGGGACTAGGTTTCGCAAATCTTCTGAAGCAAGTAGGTGACGTCGGAACAAAATAAGGATGACTCGGACGACAAATATGCTGGAGGATATTCTTGCCATTTATTTAATAAAATACCATGGCCAAATATGGTGATAATATATTAATGGGCAGGACTGGATTAAAAAATGCGAGTCCAGATCCTCTACAATTATCAAAAATTGGAAGATCTTCATCCTCCAAAATTGAAGTAGGAACTGCAGGAGCTAGATTATATTGCAAAATCATTTTATTGACTAATAGAAAATGAGAGATTTGCGATTTCATCCTTTACGTTTCCCAAATTATTTGGGATTATGTTTCACAAATCTTCTAAAGCAAGTAGGCGACGTCGGAACAAAATAACGATGACTCCGACGTCAAATATGCCGAAGGATATTAAAAAATGTGAATCCGTCACCTCTACAATTATAAAAAAAAAAAATTGGAGGATGTCCGTCTCCTCTACAATTATAAAAATAAAAAATAAAAAATAAATAAATTTGGAGGATGTTCATCCTCCAATCCTAACTATAATGGTGAACCCATGCTGTTGCCACCTTTTACGTACTTTTTTTTTTGGATAATTACCTTTTACGTACTTATTTCTCGTCAAGGATAAACTGATTTTTTATTTCCATGCAAGGATTTTTGGGTGATTAGCAAGGCCTACCAGGCCCAAGGCCTTGGGCTTGGGGCACTCCCAAAATCCCCTAACTTAGGGGCACTCCCATAAACCGTTAGGCATGAGTAGAAGTCTTTTTCAAGGTTAGCCCAAACAAAAAAATTTATGAGCTAGCCAAGTAAGAAAATTTTTTACATTTAGGGGTTGACATGAAAGTAAGTGGAGTGGTGGTAGCTTTATAGGAAAAAGGAATAGTTGCTAAACACTAATTTTCCGTTATGAGACTAATGAAACTCACATAGATACCAATGAGAGTTCGAGCTCAAGTATTTTTTTAGCGAGCCAAGCCCGAGCATCATAGAACTCGGCTTGTAGAGCAAAATTATGTTCCTAAAGATGAAGTTTATAAGGTATATTTCCTACTTTCTACTGAATTTCAACAAAATAAATTATCGAAGGAACATTTTTACATTTTTTTAACTTGCACAATTAACATCGAAGCTGTTTTTGGCCCATTGTGCTCTTATGTAATAATTAGTAGAACTTTATATGGTTTTTACTTTTTAGTGTGATTGTTGCTGGAAAAAAAATATTTTAGGGCACATATTTTAAATTAGGCCTAGAGCATTCAAAACCCTTGGGCCGGCCCTGGTGATTAGATTACATGTTTACCCTTGCCATATCCACAAGAATCCACACGAAATGAGAAGGTAGTAAAACTCCTCTGTGTGTGTGTGTGTACCTGTATAATCATGTTTATATATGCATGTAAATTATCTGAAAATACTTGAGATCTAGACTTAACCTACAGGATTATTAACGATGGATCAATGCTTAGCAAGAGAGGAGGATTCGCAGGGCACCATCGGAACCAGCTGAAGCAAACACTGATCACCAGGTGTGGATCGTGTGGTATTGGTCAGTATTGGATATATGCGAGTAGGGTGCAAACAAGGTGAGCCGAGAGCTCGGCTCGTGTAGTAAACAAGCTAAAAATCGAACTCGAGCTCGGCTCATTTGTAGCAATTACCTAAGCTGAGCTCGACTCGTTTAGTAAACGAGCTCAAGCTCATTTACGAACGAGCTAAGCCCTTAACGAGCCGAGCCAATGTAATTTACTAACCAAACCTTCTTAAACCAACCAAGCCTATATAAACAAGCCGAGCTAAAGCAAAAGTTGTCACATCAGCTTTTAGAGGATGGCTAAAGTTAACAATGTAGAGGTATATATGGCATAATCAATATTGAGTGCTATATCACATTTTCATACTACAAAAAATATTAAATTATTTAAAAACAATTTTTTTAGTCAAAACTGTTTTTCTTTTAAAAAAAAATTTTAAAAAAACAATTTTGAGGAAAAAAGTTTTCAAAATAACGGTTTTCGAAAAAAAAACAGTTCAGTTTTAAAAAATAAACAATTTTCCAATAAAACATTTTCAAAAAAACCGTTTTAAAAAATAAATAGTTTTGAAAAATCAAAGTCAATAATTTTTTAAAACATTTTTTTTTTTTTTTTTTTTTTTTGGGGGGGGGGGGGGGGGGGGGGGGGGGGGGGGTTTGTGAGAGAGAGAGAGAGAGAATGTTTTTACGTAATGATTGATGGTGTACTTAATTAGCAAATGTGAGTTCCATTAAATTTGGTTATTGTGAAAAAGTTGGTAACTTTGAGTATCCGGTGCCAAGCAATTCCATTATGCCGAACCGTTGGGTTCAAATACGTCTAGACGTCTAGGGTTGTCTCAGTCGTATGACACATTAGACTAGTGGAAAGTGTGTCCACATAACCGTTAAGATCCTTATCCGCAACGTAAGAGTGACCTCAGCTGAGCTGTGTGACACGCGTCAAAGGACAATTCGTAGCATGTGTTGATAACTGCCTCAATTCCTATTATCAGGTGTAACGTCAGTCGAGCGGTTACCTCAAAGTTTTTGTGAAATGTCTAGAAGCTCTAGAGTATTCTTGTGAAATATCTAGAGTTTTTGCGAGAATTATTCATGTGTAATTCTAGAATTTTCCTCAAATTTTATCATGTACGAAAATATCTTTGGACTAGAGTCTTCCATGGAGTAGTATAAATAGGGATGGGTTCTAGCCAAAAAAAAGGTTTGAGTTCAAGTATAATACAAATACTCTCCTTCCCCACTCTTATTTTAAGTATTTCCCCTCTTCCAAAAATTTTGTCCAACTAAATATTAGAACCTCCAACTCTTCCAACAAGCATTTTAAGATACGCAAATGATACACGATATGTATCTCGGTTTGAAGACACTGGAGTTGCGTTTTAAAGGTAGGTTGTAGCTTGTCCAAAATTGCACGTAATAGAAAGAATTTGGAGGAACTTGCATCACAGCATTGTAAGGATCGATTTCTCTCTCTCTCTCTCTCTCTCTCTCTCTCTCTCTCTCTCTCTCTCTCTCTCTCTCTCTCTCTCTCTCTCTCTCTCTCTCTCTCTCTCTCTCTCTCTCTCTCTCTGTGTATTCTGAATTTCAGCTCAAAGTCTGCGAGCGGCTCTCTCTTTCTGTGTATTGTCTCTGTAGGTATTTGTTGCTTTCTCTCATCAACTGATTGGTCCAAGGAATTTCAATCGACTCTAGTTTTGTGGAATCATGTAGAATACAATTCCAGTTTATCTTATTTCTAGTCCGTCTCTGATTTTGTTTACTACTTTTGATTTGCTAAATTTTGTTTCTCATCTTCTCGATAGCATGTAATAGGATTGTTCTATGGCTTGCTCTATTTTATTTATTTTTTAATGAATTTTTTTCTATTTGGAGAAACATTTCAGTGATTTATTTTTCCTTGTGAGTTATTCGTTAGCAAAGATAATATTGAAAAGTCTGTACACACGTATTTTGGTTCAAAAATCTGGACGTAGATATTTTGTCAATCATCTGATGCATGCAAACTCTACAAAATAAAGAAAACCCCAGGGCATCGAACGATTTCGACAATAAGTATCTCCAAATCTTTACTTCCAAATCTGTGCGCATAGCATTACGTACTCTTCAATACGCATAGTACTGGTCAAGGCACAAAAAAAAAAAGATAAGCAACAAGATTTAATTATTTGCTCACTTAGTTTGCTTTGAGTTGTGCTAAGTGCAACTAATTCTTGCAGTGATAGGACGTTGACATCGGATTTAAATGGAAGTCGTAGAAGAAGAGAAAGGTGAAGGGGAATGTGAATTGGAAAGGAGAGACATATGAAAAGGAACATTAGGATTAGTAGTAGTAGGAGTCAGACATAGCAAGAGTTGTAAGGAATTTGATTTTGATGATGATGTTTTTTTTACAATAAATTTCAATTGTGATGATAAAAATGTTTAAGTTCAATTTAATTTTTATTGGACCTAATTATTTTAAATGAACTTGATATAGATTTTAATGGAATATTTGATGGGCTTCATTGTATTTTGTTCCTTGGGCTTAATTGTATTTTATTTGGATCAGTTGGGCCTAGCAAATGTGTCTCCGGATGGATGGGCGGGCATTTGGCCTAACGAGTGGGCCTCCGGCTGGAGGGCGGCCTACTGCCAGGTCTTCCACCGGTGAACCGGCCATGGTACCTAGAAACAAGGCTGTTCTTGCTTTGTTTTGTTTTGTTTCAACTCTCGCCTTAGAAAATCATGAAACTTCCTATGAACAAGATGAACATAGAACAAAAGAAGAAGGTAACTTGTATAGATTTGTATTGTTTGCCTTGAGCAAAAACATAAACCTCGAAAAGTTAACAAATCGCAGTGTAATCATCAAATGGTAATATGTTACTACATGAAATGACGAGACAAATGAGACATGAACTGTCGTGAAGAGTGGGAACAACTCTAACCAATGATAGCCTAGGGTGACCTAACTATTCAATTTTAATAAGAGAATTACAACTACCAGACAGAATTACAAACTAATCAACGACTATTTGTGGAGGTGCCCCCGGGTTGAATAATGGTATATCATAGAGCTCGCCTGCCCACCCTATCTCCTCCAACATTTCTCCCCTAGCACCGGTGGAAACCCTATATTGCATCGCCAAGTTGCTTCCCACTGGGGCAACAACACACCTTCTCATTGCAACCAAAGCAACAACCCCTCTAGAACGGCTGATTACGGCTGTGCTCCTGTAGTTGAACCTCCTTACCAACCTCCTCAATTTCGCCTTAAGCGCTCGGTATTGAGCTACAGCACCCCCTCCTATTAGTGAGCTGTTCTCCCCTCTCAATAAGCCCATCTCTCATTTTACTCCTCAAACACAAATGGACAATCGCCTAGTGACCTAGAAACCAATAACTCATCAGTCAAACAGGCTCCAGGAGCTTAAGATCCGAAAGATACGTCTCCACTTGATGTCCTTTCAGAACGAGGCGAGAATCCGGCAACTCGACGAGGAAATCACCGGAGGAGATCTGCATGGTGATCAACTGCTCGCTGTAACTACTGTAAGGGGGGGCTGATCAGGAGGAGGTTGAATTTGAATCAGAGGAGGGAGGTGAATAGGGATGAACTCAATGTTGAAAGGAACAAATTAATCAGGCTCTTATGGGAATACAATTATGCCAATACGGTTGTAATTAATTCTTCTCACGGAGTTTATGCGCTCAAAGCTGCTTAGAGGTATGCAAGGCATCCCATGGCTGTGGAGAACCTGATAATTCACTATCAGGTCTCCACGGGTGTTAGGGGAGAACAGTTGAATGAAATTAGGAGGGCTATTTTTGTCTCTAGCCCTCCTATTTCTATCTCCAGCCCTCCTATTTTCATTCAATGTTTCTCCCCTAACACCCGTGGAGACCCAATAGTGAATTATCAGGTTCTCCACGGCCATGGAATGCCTTGCATACCTCCAAGCAGCTTTGAGCGCATAAACTGCATGAGAAAAATTAATTACAGCCGTATTGGCATAATTGTATTCCCTTAAGAGCCTGATTAATTTATTCCTTTCAACACCGAGTTCATCCTTATTCACCTCCCTCCTCCGATTCAAATTCAACCTCCTCCTAATCAGCCCCCCCTTACAGTAGCTACAACGAGTAGTTGATCACCGTGCAGATCTCCTCCGGCGATTTCCTCGTCGAGTTGTCGGATTCTCGCCTCGTTCTGAAAGGACTTCAAGTGGAGACGTATCTTTCGGATCTTAAGCTCCTGGAGCCTGTTTGGCTGATGAATTATTCGTTTCTAGGTCACTGGGTGATTATCCATCCGTGTTTGAGGAGTATTATGAGAGATGGGCTTATTGAGAGGGGAGAGCAGCTCACTAATAGGAGGGGGGTGTTGTAGCTCAATACCGAACGCTTAAGGCGAAACTGAGGAGGTTGGTAAGGAGGTTCAACTACAGAAGCACAGTCGTAATCAGCTGTTCTAGATGGGTTTTTGCTCTAGCTGCAATGAAAAGGTGTGTTGTTGCCCCAGTGGGAAACAACTTGGCAATACAATATAGGGTTTCCACCGGTGCTAGGGGAGAAACGTTGGAGGAGATAAGGTGGATAGGCGAGCTCTGTGATATACTATTATTCAACCCGGGGGCACTTGCACAAATAGTTGTTGATTAGTTTGTAATTCTGTCTGGTAGTTGTAATTCTCTTATTAATTGAATAGTTAGGTCACCCTAGTCTATCATTAGTTAGAGTTGTTCCCACTCTTCACGACAATTCATGTCTCATTTGTCCATCATTTCATGTAGTAACACATTACCATTTGATGATTACACTGCGGTTTGTTAACTTTTCAAGGTTTATGTTTTTGCTCAAGGCAAACAATACAAATCTATACAAGTTACTTTCTTCTTTTGTTCTATGTTCATCTTGTTCATAGGAAGTTTCATGATTTTCTAAGGCGAGAGTTGAAGCAAAACAAAACAAAGCAAGAACAGCCCTGTTTCTAGGTACCACGGCCGGTTGACCGGTGGAATCTCTTTCGTTCCAGCCAGGGCAGAATGTTGCTCTCGCCCTTGCTCTCGCCATGAGAGTCTATGATTGTCCCTCCAGCCAGGGTTGTAGGTGTTTGAAAATGGGTCATTCAGTGGCCTACCAAACCCTTGCGCTGCGTTCACTTGCTCCTGAACAAACTCCGGAAATTAAGATGCCATGTGGCACTCACTCACATAATGGCCCGGGCTAGAGCATAATTGACAAACCACCGCCACAGTAGGTGGAGGGGAAGAGTATGAGGGACCTTGGTTTAAAGATAGGAAAACGTCAAGCTTACGGCTCAAGGCATCCACTTTCATGGATAGATCATTAGATTGGTCCACCTCATAAAGGCCTCTCTATTTGGAAGATGTAGATGCGGTCCTATCTGTGCTAGAGGATGAGGCGTGGTATCGTGAATTTTTCGCTAATTGCTCAAACAAAGACTAATTTTCATTCTCATACCTGAGCATAAATGTGCCTCCACATGAGGCATCCACCATTTGTCAGTTTGATTCAGACAGTCCATCATAGAAACCTTGGACTAACTGGCATTTAGGGACTGCATGGTGTGGACAACTCCTATCAAGCTCTTTTAATCTCTCCCAACTCTCATGAAATTGTTCGCCCACGAGTTGACAAATCACAAAAGCTAGTGAGTTTTGGGCGAATCTCTTTCGTTTTGCCTATAGAAAAGAACTTTTTCAAAAATTCATTATACATTTGATCCTAAGAGGTGATGCTACTCGGTGCTAGAGTTTTAAACCAAGATTTGGCTTTATCTTTAAGTTAAAAGGGAAATAGCTTCAACTTAAGGGCACCATCAGTGAAGTTCAAGATTTTGACAGTGGAGCAAATCTCTACGAACTCGTTCAAATGCTTATATGGATCCTCGTGGTCAAGTCCATAAAATGATGAGAGAGTTTGAAGTAAACTGGGCTTGATTTCATATTGGGTTGCCGCTGTGGTTGGCAACGTTATACACGAGGGTGAGGTGTAAGTGGATGGGAGAAAGTGCTCCTGGATTGCTGGTGGGTCCTCAACAGCCACTCTTTGTTCATCCCCCATTGTCCGAAAGGCAAAATTTGAGTATTGGTTAAGATGTTGCTAATTTTAATTATTCCATTGTGAGCATTTTTGGCCACACATTACTAACTGCTTGACCGTTCGGGTGATTAAAAATTAACTAAGATTTCTCGTCCCAAGCGTAGGACTATCGACCGGTGCAGCACAATAAATCCGGAAGTACCGGAGTCGAACCACAGAGACGGTCTACGGTGTTGATCTCAAATAATGCTAGCTCTATGTTTGAAACTGGCTCTCAGGTAGCCACCCCTTGCTCAGTTGGTTCACTTAATTATCTAAATTGGACTAATTTAATTATTGAACTCTGAATTTAAAAAGAGAGCACAGCCGTGGGCACTACGGTGCCCGCAACTAGTCTAATTCACATTCACTCGGGCCACAATGATTCAATTAATTGATTTAAAAATATGAAAACAGTTTCCAACAAGTGCACACCACTTGTCACCAATTCCTGCGCATTTAGAATGGGCGATGCCCGAGCTTGTTTGCTAGAAAAATTTCCGTACCCAAAAACTGCGTATTAATCGAAGTAATTCGGCACCGAGGTAAAATATGAATTAGCCTAGCCACGGGACACCTTGGTCCCGCGGCCGCACTCAGAACGACTACTCACACATGATTTTAACAGGAAATAAGAAAAAAACTTTAATTAAAAACATGCTTATAATGCGAATAAGAATTAAACAGTTTAAACAGAAGGAACCACGAACAAACTTGAACAATTAAACATTATGATTAAATGCAAAACCTGAAATATGATCCGGAACAGCAGCGAAAGTAAAAAGAACTCTAATGAAAACACTGTAACCAGCTCTCTGGAACATAAAAACTACAAGTGAAAAATCTCTCTTCTGGGGACTCTCCTCCTCTCCTTTCGAAGCCCCCCTTTCTTCTTTTATAAATGAAAGAGTTACTTAGTTTTATATAATAAATCCCATGCCATCATTTATAAATGATTAAGCCCATCATTCTTTTTTCTATTCCCTTAGTTTTGCCGACATCCTCATCATCCATATTCCCTTTGCTTCTTTTGACAATAATAGATTAATTTCAGAGCTCCAGTGAGATTCGAATAATCAGCTCCATTGGGTCTGCGATCATCTCAACTAATTCTCGAAACGGAGTCCGATCAGGATGCAGGAACAGTCGACCTTCTTCTTTTGACGCCGGGAATAAAACGGTACGGTGCACGTAATTTATGCACTTGACATGTGAATCGTGGGGCAAAAATCTAAAATCAACAGGACTCCGGAGAACTTTTCTTTTAAAATTCCCCACCACACTTTCCAACCTCACACCTCATTAAAATAATCAAAGAATTGATTTTAATAAACAATGGAATTGTTTATTTCCTTGGCAAAGTTCGGAGGAGAATGTGGTGGCTGGAAAATTATTCAGTGTGGCGCGCTCGTGCATGATCCCCGCGGCTTGACACTAAAACCGTCTTATTTCCTGAAAATTAACAAAAACACAAACACATACCAAAACAACGCATCAAGTGGAAAATAGGGAATAAATTAGATAACAACGTGTTAAAACTACCCTATTAAGGCACTTATATCTACGATATTGCGTGCCAATCACTAACTTTAGTAATATTTTAATTTTGAATATGTCATTGGGTATAACCTTATAGTATGTGTCAGGGTACATTATGCATTTTTATGTTGGAATATTCAAAAAACATTATGAGTCAATTTCTATTTACATTATGTACAAAAGTTATTTCGCCACTACAATTACCATTAATACTTGGCACTACCATTGAGAATATTCTCAATTTTTTCATCATACGATATATATCAGCAGGGGTTAGTAGGGAAGTTAGTTAGTGAGTTAACCAACCAAAGGAGAGAAGATGTGGCTTATTGCTCATCTGGTTGTAACTCCTGCCTATCATGAGAGAGGTCTGGGGTTCGAGTCTATGAAAAAAACTGAGGATATTCTCAATACTACAATCTACCGGTATAACTTCACAACCACTACCTCCACCACCACCAAAACACATTGAAAATGTTCTCAAACTAGAAATATAAGTTTCTCAATCTTTTCGAATTGAGAAGATTCTCAATGTTAAAATTTTGAGAATATTTCAATGCTAAAATTCACTACCACCACTTCAAAACCACAATGTCTGCTGCCACCAAAAACATGTTGAAACTATTCCCAATTCAAACAAAATATAAATTCAATCAATTCTAAAATTTTGGAAATATTCTCTATATAAAAACAAGCACCACTACCAGTCTACCACCATCTCCCAAGATTTTAAAAAAATATATTGAGAATTTTTCCAATTTTAAACACCTAAAAAAATAAGATCTTAAATTCTTGGTCTCTTTATTGTTGTGTTGCATAAAAGCAATTTGAGAATTTTCTCAAAACTCTATATATAGTAGCTCTCAAAAGTGTTATGCACATACATGGCATGAATGTTACTTGAGAAAATTCGCCACCCTCGGTAGCTAATAGCTATTGTCATATGGACACAGGTGCATGATGCTTGAGAATATTCACAGTACTCGTTAACAATTCGTGCATATATATGATGTGGATGCTGGTGCTGAGAAAATTCTCGACACCCAATAGTTGTTGATTATGCTCAAGAATATTTAGAATATTCTCATCACTTTTTTAGTTTTTTTCATAGTTTTTTTTTAACTGCAAAAAGGGTGGGAGGGGGCGACCGGCGTAGCAACCCCCCTTGGGCGTAATCATAGGGGCTCCCGACCCGCTGTGGAATGTCCGGTTCGAGCCATACTTTTTTTCATAGTTGGTGTCAAGTCTTTCGCTTGTACCGTCATGAGAATCTTGACTATTTTATAAATATTGGTGAGATAATTCTCAACAATTAAAAACTACAAATATATATATATATATATATATATATATATATATATATATATATATATATATATATATATATATATATATATATATATATATATATATATTATTTTTAAATGTTTTCTATTTTATTTTCTAGTTTTTAGCAATTTGTCCCATTTTCTTAGTTGAAGTGGGTGGATCTTACTCCATTCGTCCCAATTTGTTTGCTCGTTACAGGAATTCTCCCAGTTTATTGAGTCAAACTCTTTGAGTTGAAAAGTGTGTAAATTTTCAAAAACACCCTTTAAGACAATCAATAACTTAAATTTGTTAGGTTGTAATTTTACAAGACTAAAGAGGCATTATTGGAACTTTGCCTTTTAGTGGTTTCTAAAATAGGAAAATTACAAACAAATTAGGACAGCCCAAAAAGGAAACTTGAGCAAACAAATCGGGGGAGGGTGTAATTTTCTTGTTCGCTCGGTTGTTTTTTTTTTTTTATCGGCCTCTTGGTTGTTAAGTTGCATTGAGAATTTTCTTAGAACCTCTCATTTGTTATGCACAAGCGTAGATGATGCTTCTTACAAAAGAAAAAAAAAAACTTATAAATCAGCTTGAAATAAAAAGAAGCTAAACAAATATACAACTTACAAGGGGCATAACCCAAGAGAAAATGAAATAAAATTTCAACCTTGGGAAAGATTTACGCCAGTCCAAATGATGAACTCGCTTGATATCCGTAGGGCCCACTTGAAAATACGACCAAGCGGCCCACTTGAAGAATTTGGGCTTGGGCCTTGTGAATCTCATAATTAGCGCGGCCGAGCTTGCAGACTGCACCTGAACCTCGCGCAAGGACTGGCGGGCTTCACGAGTTCTCAATATCGAAGTATCAGGAGAAGCAACCACATAAATTTTGGAATTTGGCCCATGATGGAGGCCCATCTAGGGGACATCCCTCCTAGATAGTCATAGCCCAGCACAGTGGGAACAAAACTTACAAGGGCTTAAAAAAGCTGCCCCCATAAAACCCCAGCAAATTGAGCAGAGAACTGGGAATTGCATCAAAACTTCCCAAGGACATTCCCCTCGCAAGGATGGAGCCAATGGGTGGCTAGTAGGGCAGTCGCTAGTAGGGGTAGTCGCCCCAGTTACAATTTAAAAAAACCTTACTATTGCATTGAAAAAATATATATATTATTAAATTATATAACCTCGTCCCCCCTCCAGATATATAGCCTGTCCCCCCTCCGCAAAAATCCTGGCTTTGTCTCTACCCCTTTGGGTAGGAATCTCCAGCAAATGTAAAAAAAAATAATAATAAATTGATACTACGTTCTTTTAAAACTTCTATGACTCCTCTTAATGAAACGAACAAATAATTCAAAAACTTGACACAATAAAAAAATCATTTTGCATAAAAAAAATAAAGAAATAAAGTTAGGTCAAACCCCACCACACTCATCTTTTGTTGAGGAGAGTAGCGTAAAGGCTCCATTCCTACAAAAAAAAAAATTACTACTAGATTTACTAACGAAAACAATTATCATGCCTAAGGGTGCAAATCACGAGCTTATCTATACAAACGTGAGCTGAGCCTTAGAGTGTTAAATTCAACTCGTTTAGTACACAAGTCGAAAACTCGAGCTTGAACTCTACTTGATTACTAAACAAGTCAAGTTAAACCTCGAGCAGCTCAATTTATTTAATCACAGGCTTTCCAGCCCTAATTTGTACCACTTAATACAAAGTTTGAAAGAAAAAAAAAATTGCTACTATATAAAGTAATGGAATCTCCAGGATGTTCACAAAAACTCTGGGAAAAGGTAAAACTCTTAACATTATTCGTGGTTGCCAAACAAGAAATTAAATTTATTTAGGTGCAAAACCTAAATGAGTAATTTCTTTCAAATCTTGACCATGGTCGCCAACGAACCCTGTTAGGGGTACAACACTATAGTGTAGACCAAAATGTTTAACACTAGTGTGACTATTTTGTGGTCCTACACAAATTATCTGAGTCGTTCAATTTGTTCAAAACGATTACGGTCCAAAAAAAAGAACATATGGATATCAAGCACAAACCGAGATCCAGCTGAACTGAATTTTTACGGTGATCCTTCAAAAAATATTCTGAACAAATTGACAGGCTCGGAATATTTTGTCACAAGTGTTGTACATTTGGTGTACACAAAAATGTTGTACCCATTGCATTTTCCAAACACTATTCGGTTGGAAAAACTAGGGGTGAAAAAAAAAAAACGACGGGGCCCGAACCAACCGAAAAACCGAAAATTCAGCTCGGTGTTCGATCAGTCCAGTCTAGAAAAAAAACCGAAAAAAACCGAACCGAAAAAACTGAAATACATCTCGGTTCGGTTTCAGTTTCCCGGAATTTTTGTCAAACCGAACCGAACCGAAATACCCTAAAATTCCCGATTTGGACCGAATTACCCCGAAACCACCCCTATTTGGACCAAAAACCAATCTTGACCCCGCAAAAAATAACAAATCACAGCCATCCATCTCAATTTTAACGCCGAACCGAAAAAACCGGAAAAAAAAAAACAAAAAAAAAACCGACCGGACCGAACCTCCCCGAACCGATCGGTCCATTGTATTTTTCGGCCGGGATCGGTTCCCAGCAAAATCACCTCGAACCGATCAATTCGGTCCCGAACACCCCTAAAATATGACCGAACCGACCGATTTTCACCCCTAGGGAAAACTATTCTGCAAATATCATCCAAACACTTCTGCATATGCAAAATCTATTCATTCTGCCCAACATTCTACCCCCTCCATCCCCATTTATTTGTCCCTTTTGGAAGTTCGTGCCACTTTTCAATTGGTTATATCTCGTAATTTACGTTGTTTTACGTGATTTTAGAAACATTGTCTTATAAATTTTATTGAGATCTATCAAACAAGATCCATATTGAATTAAAAATTCATTACCGATTTAAAGTTATAACTAGTTTTTTATCCGGTTAGAATTGGACGAGGGATCAAAATTTGGGGACGGAGGGAGTACAATCCTTTAGGGCCCGTTTGGATGGGGGCAAGGTGCCCGGATGTCTTTGGGCCCAGATTAGACATCCCAGGCCCACCAAGTTTTGATTGAAGGTTTGGGAGTATTTCAGTTACCCAGACTAATTAACACCCGTACTAAATAATCCACTTGCTCCCTCTTAAATTTGGACAAGTCGATTTGATTCAAGGTTTGGGCGTATTTCAGGTACCCAGACTAATTAACAGCCAGACTAAATAATCCACTTGCTCCCTCTTAAATTTGGACAAGTCGAACCCTGTCGAAAATTATCTGGGTGGATAAAATTACACTTGTACCCCCATACCCTCAATACCCCGCCCTCTCTCCATACATTTTTTTTTTTTTTTGATCGGCAATAAAATTTATTAAAACGGGGGAAAGGGAAGGGGAATCCAACCAATAGTTGGATAATACACCTCAAAGGCCGAAGCCCAGCTCACCCTAGGGTCTAAACAGGTACAAATAATATAAGCAAAAAAAAGCCCAAATCTGCAACCCAAATAAACAATAAAGCCCACACCACAAATCCAGCCCAACCAAGGGCCGGCCCGCCCAATCCAAACCCTAACCCAAGAGACACCGCATGCCACCGCCGCCGCACAAACCACCGGAGCAAACACCTCGCCGTTAAGCAACGCCAGCCACTCCCAGATGTAGCGGCCGGCGGGGAGCACCGGCCTACGAAACGACAGGAGGAACGGAGAAACCGGGGCACGGGCAAACCACCACCGAAAGCAGCTGCACAGACAAACAGAAAATACACAGCAATCACGATCAGAAATGAGATCTCCGCGACCGGATAACACACAAAAGTTGCCAAGATCCATCCAGGCACTTGAGCAACCTATGCATCAACCATTGGAGATCCATCCACCCCTGCACAAACCGCCAGCATCTTCACCGCAATCGCCGCCGCAACAGTACAGACCACCAAACCCAGCCATCGCCACCATCAACAAACTTCATGCCGATCATTTTCTATAAAAGAAGAGTGGGATAGGCGATGAAACATGGAAGAAAGGTGAAGGAAAAGGAAGGGGGGGGGGGGAGCGGCCGGCGGCGGCGCTGCCCCCCAAGATTGAAACCCTAGACGAAAGCTTTTTACATTACACACACATATCAGATGCTGGTTGTTTTCACCTTTGTCATTTGGGTTATAACTTTTTTTTTTTTTTTTTTTTTGAAATGGAACTAATTGAGTAATTTCCCAAGGGCTTTTCTGCATAATGGACGGAAAATCAATACCATTAATCGTTGCACCAAACATTTTCTTAAAAAGACCAGCATCTTTCTGAGTCCAAACAGTGGCTTTTACACTAGTCCAGAATTGTGGAGAATGAATAATGTCAAATTATGTGATCACCTGCTGGTAATATTGCATCATTCACTACCAGTTCCCACCAAAAAAACAGCTATAATGTCTACTGCATCACTGCAGGAATCATGTTACCTTCATTGAGTGAGTCGACTGACAGTACCAGGGGCTCACTTTCACGAATTTGTATTGAGAAACAAAAGCAGAATGCTCAACTTATATTCAGCCACAGTTGGTACCCAAGGGCATCTCCAATTGTAACGATCAACGTCAGCTGACTTATTAACCTTAGTTTATTGGCGTGGCTCAAAAGTTTAATCTCGAATTATACATGATGCAGCGGAATTCACGAGAGACTAGTTACTGTACTAGTCCAAACGAGATAGGTTGTCGAATCCACGAGATATTCTTGAATCCACAAGAGAAAAGAGAAAGAGAGAAATTCTCAGATTTTGTTTATTGATTAAAAAATACAGAATAAAGAGATTATAAACCCTCTTATAAGGAAACCTAACAAGCACTGCTAAAAAATAAAATATCCCAAAATTTTGGGAAACTACTAAAATTGAAAACTATAAAGAAAAATATGACTTTCCCAAATAGAATTAATAAAAACAGAATTATAAGCGAAGAGTAATTCGTAATCTAAATATTTCTTAAAATAGCAAAAATGCCCAATTGAAGGCCTAAACAAAGGTATTAGACCGAATCTTCAATCACGACCTAGGGTTGTGTGTCTTGACCGCAACGCAATTCTGCTTCAGCCACCAAGTTTGGGCCAATTCCGGGCTCATCGATAAATTGCCGAATTTGGCAATTTTCAATTAAAAGTTGTTTGGACCTTCGAGGCTTTGACCGGTCCAGAATTGAGCCGCTAATTGAATACATCAATAGAATAGTTCGACGTGGCCCATTATATGTCATACCAACTTCTCACATCTGAACGATGTGGAACAAGTCCCAAAGATGGGTTCTCACACCAATAACGAGCCCTACACAAACCCACACAATCTCGTACACGTGGTGGTATGGTGTGACGGGACAAAACTCCCCAACAAAGATGATGGAGTACCATATCTACGCTACCAATTTTTGTACCAAAAAAAACAACCGTTTGCGGCACACACTAGACCTAACCCGATTTCTAGTATTCAAAACCAATACGGTATATGTGGCTTTTTCTACATGTAAGGGATTTTAAGAGTTTTTATATGAGAGAATTGCAAATATCATTGACTCATATTATTATCTTCTTTTGCAGTGATCAAATTTCCTTTGTGGTTGGAACTTAATTGGAAGTGCAGGTGTTAAGCCGTAAAACGTACGATAATTTTTTTTTGTTATGCTTTTTGTGTTTCATCAAAACCACATAATAGTTGCAGAACCCAAATTCCTATCACCTTTCTATCTTCTCATGATCCCATTTCTCTGCTGCTCCTGCTCCAATGCTCTTTGCCATCCCTTTCTTTGCTTTTCATTTCTTCCCGGTGAAAATAATAACAATTTAAAGACAGGGTTCAAACCTTAGTAACTACAACTAACATTACCAACTTCTGCCGAGCAAAAAACAAGTCTAAAGACTCGCTCGCCTGGACTGGGCGGACCACACTTCTCCCTTAACTCAGACTATAATTGGAACATCCGAAAGTACTAACTTGTACCCAAGTTATTTGAGTTTGAGCTATGTCGCATTTCATTTTCGTTAACATAGAAGAAATGAACAGGTGAACCCACACTTGTAGTTTAATAAATGTTTGTTGAGAGGCCATCTCTGCGGTGGAACTCGCGAGAGATCAAAAATACATTGCAAAGTGAATCATCCTATCAGTCTTATTTTCTCTATCCATGCTACCATTATTTATCGAATTTGATCCAACGGTCAGTCATATTTTTCGAAAACAAGTTAGTAAGCTTGAAATCGGCGTGATGTGAGCCTCAAATTCATGTGAGTTTATTTGCGAGTGCGCATCCTGTTCCTAACATTATTGATCAAATAATTGTCACAAAAGGTCAAGGTGTGGTTAAACTTTTTTGCTGGGGGACCTCAGTTTCAGTCATAGTGACAGACCAAGTACACATGGTATCATCCTTTCATTGAAGGCAATTATCAATCAATAAATCATTCATTGGAGAAACCCACAAAGGCAGGCTATTCACCACAGAACTAAGAAATTTACAAGAAATTACTTTTTAACAGCCTGAGCCGAAAAATAAAACTCTAATCAATTATGTGAGGCGAAAATCGACCCACCAACCAGACTAATCCTTCGGCTTCACCAACTTTATATAAGACATTAGGAGAAGGCCACTTTAGAATGCACCCCCCGTGGGGTGGTCCTCTTATGTGGGTTTAGTGGGGCACAATCACCATACTTGCAACAAATAGATATATTCATGTACAAGATACTATTAAAGATTGTAATGCTTTACCTTCTTTTGCTTTGAGACAATAATTCACACCATATGGGCCAAATGCATGTGTGCCTCAATTAATTAGGAGGATAAATGTTACCCTTGTCGGCCTTGAGCCCAAAGCAAATATGCCCTTATCTAGGGTGATGCAGACCACTTCAACAAACACATGCATAGAGCAAAGGGAAGAGCAATAAAAGTATATAAGGGACCCCTCAAAGAGCTGGAAAGTTGGGTTTTTAGGGTTTACTTTTGAAGTATCAAAAAACTTCACTGAAGAAAAGGGAAAAAGGCAAAGAAATAAACACTAATGATAATATAGGATATGCATCTCCATTGGGAATGGAGTAGTACTTGGATATGGTGTTCACATCTCCATATCTACAAACAAAACTATCAGCATCAGGATCATATTCAAAAGGGAAATCAATAAAAAGGGGGAAGAAAAAAAGAAAAAAGCAAAGGTTAATGGGACCCAAACATAATTACCACCATCCCAAACAGAGGAAATTTCTTGGCTACAATCAACAAAAACTTGATCACATGTGGTGGAGCTGGAGCTGCAGGAGTCTAGAATAAGCCCCCTCGTGTCGGCTGACTAGCTCCGAATGGCTACCTTGTTCCACGATCCGACCGTCTTGGATCACTGCGATGCTATCCACTCCCCTGATCGTTGACAACCGGTGGGCCACAAGCACGGTGGTTCGACCCCTCATGAGCCTCTCGAGCGCCTCTTGCAACACACACTCGGATTCTGCATCGAGGGCACTAGTGGCCTCGTCCAGTAAAAGTATTGCGGGGTCCTTTAGAACGGCGCGTGCAATGGCAATCCTTTGCTTCTGGCCTCCAGAGAGCTGAACCCCTCTCTCTCCGACCGGGGTTTTGTACCCTTCGGGTAATGCGCTAATAAAGGTATGCACATTTGCAGCTCGAGCAGCTTCAATGACCTCTGCTTCAGTTGCTCCGTCTTTTCCATAGGCAATGTTTTCGAAAATGCTTGCCGCGAAGAGAGCTGGTTCTTGCGAAACTAAACCTATTTTGAGCCTGAGTGACTTCAAGTTCAACCGTTTGATGTCTTTCCCGTCAATCATAACTTTCCCAACCAAAGGGTCGTAGAATCGTTCTATTAACGCAATGACAGAACTCTTTCCAGACCCACTTGCTCCAACAAGGGCTTGGCTCTGGCCCGCTCGGATCCTAAGGTTGAAGTCCTTGAAAACAAGAATGTCCGGTCGCTCCGGGTAGGAAAAGTCCACGTGCCGAAGCTCGATCTCACCGCGGACAGAGTCAACTGGCTCAGCATCAGGATCATCCGGGTCAATCCTGGTTGAACGGTCCAGAATAGAGAAAACGGATCCAACGGCATCACCGCCCCGGATTATTTCAGGGGCGAGGCTGACAGTTTCGGCAACCGAATTGGCCGTGATGACTAGGACTACGAAGACCTTGATGACTTTTGAGAACGTGGAGTCTCCTTGTTTAACGAGGTTGGCTCCGTACCAAAGTATTAGGGCTTCGGAGGCGTAGAGAGCGAGTTGAGAGAGGCCGTAGAGTCCACCGGAGGTTTGGCTGCGGCGGAGGCTGTGGAGCTGGGGGACACGGAGCTCGTTGCAGAATAGGGAGAGGATCTTGTCTTGGGCATTGAAGGCGGCAACGGTTCGGATGTTGCTCACTCCTTCCCCTGCAATCATGCTTGTCTTTGCATGTGCCTTGGCTGTGTCTCCAGCAAAGCCTTTGAGAGAGAGTTGCTGTGAAAATAACAGAATTAACTGTCAGGACACGGCTG
Source organism: Vaccinium darrowii (assembly GCA_020921065.1). Classification (NCBI taxonomy): domain Eukaryota; kingdom Viridiplantae; phylum Streptophyta; class Magnoliopsida; order Ericales; family Ericaceae; genus Vaccinium; species Vaccinium darrowii. The sequence goes on from CM037155.1 coordinate 50,390,476, forward strand.
TGCCAACTAATGGAGAAAAAAAAAAAAAAAGGAACATGGGAAATTTCTAAATAATTCTTGTGACAAATTTATGCAGCTGGTTTTCTCAAGCCTAAGACATTGTGAGCTATAAAATGGAAAGACGTTCGTGTGACTACTGTTCCATGCTTCGCATCATGCAGAAGGATTTGAACCCGATTTAGGGTTCGCCACATGCATGCGAGCACAGTGAAGAATGCAATGATAGTAACAGACAACAGTTTCAATGTTCATGAGAGACAACATCAACAAGAAGTTTCTTAGGTGGGGTTCCAACATATCACGACAATCAGCATATTTAAATTTGCATGTGGTTCTCCTTGTCAATCTTACAACCATCCAAAGTTCTACCAAGCTGGAGAGACCAAATCAACTATACTATATCCCACCATCTTATAATCTCATTCACTACAATGAACTAATGTTATAGGGAGAATACTTATCACCAGCCAATAATAATTGAATAATCTTGGTATGCATGCAACGGCTTGTTTGTTAGCGGTTAAAATTTGGACGAGAGAACGGGGATATAACAAGGCAATATGATTGAATGGGGAATATTTTAGATTAGGAGATTAAAAGTTACTTGGTTTGTTTTAAAGTTGATATGAGGAGTGGATAAAGTCCAGTCCAGTGGGGTAAAAATACTATTTTCCCCACAAAGAAGGGCATCTCTCTCACAATGGTGTATAAGGGTATTTTGGTAATGCTCCATGTCCAAGCCGAACAAAATTAGGGTGTCTAAAATTATTTCCCTCTTAAGGAATTATGTAGATCCGGGGAATTACATATCCAGGAGGGAAAACCAAACTAACACTGGATATACTCAACCCGGGTATCTATATCCAGCTACATCTGGCTTCCACATACCTCTAATTGCAAATGAGCCAAGCAGAGCTTTCACTCAAAATTCGTTGAGTTAAGATGTTTAAAGTTGTAGTCTTGAGTGCATTATTTGCACTTTAGAGTTGTAGTTTTGTGGGCATTATTTAATAAGTCAAGTAATTAGTTGTCCTGGAATTTCAGTCCCATCTAAATGAAAGATATGATAACTCACCCACAATGATAAGGACTGAGGAAGGATTCATTAGGGACGTGAAAGAATTAATTGATGGAAGAAGGGTGGGGCCTAGCTCAAGTGAGGACAAGTTGATGACAATGAGATTTTAATAGCTGACAGGGGTAATCAATCTATCCCATTGGCATGTAGCATGCGCAAAATCTAGTACACTATTGAGCCCAGGTGCAAGGACAATTGCTATAGACACCCTACTGTGCTGTTGCTGTTGTACCCCAAAACAAGCCAGAATACTGAGAAACTACTCTTTGGATTTTGAGCCTAAGGGCTGTTTGTTAAATTTCAAAAAAGAAAGGGCTTGTTTGCACAAGATATAGAATCCTTTGGAATGTAAATATAGTAGAGGGGAAATTATTTTGGTTAGAATTGTGGCATGCATTTCCTATTTCGTCCTCGTGCAAACTACAATTTCTATATAGAGAGAGGGCAAAACAGTCTCATCAATACTCTTTCAAAGGAGGAGTGTACCATACCCTACCACATCCCGAGTAGGAAACGGCGGAGCCACATCGTGGCACGTGAGGTAACTTGACCCACTCACTTGTAAATTTTCTCAAATATAGGCACAACTTTTAGTACGTATTTGTAACATTTGCTAATTTTTTTTAACATTACTCATGTATTTGACGCTACTGCTTAACACTCTTTTAGTCTCCAATTGGCCGGTCGTTGTAATTTTCTGTTTTTATTTTCTAGACAACACATAAAAACATGGCAGACATTATTTTTTGTTTGCAAGGATAATTTTTGAAATTTTTTCTACAGTTATGCCCCAGACTGTCTGACACCTCCCGTGACCAACACAAATGACAACTGAAAAGGAGGGCAGTGGAAGAAGAAAAGAAGAAAGAATATGATTTTTATTTTCACATTTCTATGTATATGCCAACACATTTCTACGAATATATGAGTGAAATGTATAGGTTTTAATGGAACTGCTCAATAATGGCAGCCATCTGCATCATATATGAATGATCATCACGGGCCAACTCTCTCTCTCTCTCTCTCTCCATTTACTTGGGTCTCTAAAACCACAAACAAAACTGACGCACACTGCGGTGTGCAGTGTCTAGGCAAGGTGAAAAATAGGACTTCAAAAAGAGAAAGGAATGGTTAAAAAAGAGTACCAGAGAACCTAAGTTTTGACTTGGGTGATAAAAGTTGTAAATAAACTGAAATAAGAAAACAGGAGCGCATTCCCAGAGACATTGAAGTTGATGGAATCTTTTCTATTCTTCTCCACTGTTATTTATAATAATAATAATAATAATAATAATAATAATAACAACAACAACAACAACAATAATAATTCTTCCCCTTAACTTTTTTGTGTCTTTATTGAAAAAAAAATTGTATTTGCTAGTTTTACGTCAAACTTTTTAGGTTCCATGATCAGTCTCAACGAAAAGAATCGCAAAAATATAAAATTATGACCGAAACTCGAATAAAGACAAAACTCAAAAAGTGTAAAAAGTAACGCAAATAAATGTCAAAACTCTAGTGCATAAAAGACTTGTATCATATATAGAGTATAAGTTTTTTATGCATTGGTGTTTTGGCACCACCAAAAATAGTTTTGGCATTACCACCACCACCAAGGCCTTCTTTTGTGTCTTATTATATTTGGGTCGTATGTGAATTTCGAAAAGTATGGTACTGGAAAGCACGTGCAGTGCACCAGTGGAGACTTATTTTAACCTTTTGTCGTTTTCTACCAAGAAAGCAGTGAAGATAGATTCCAGAAATCCAACCAAGACCGTGAAATCTGACACTAAGAAACAAAGAAACATAGAAAAATTCTGATGTACCCAAAATACCCTTGTTGGATTTATAGGAGTACCCAAAAGAGCATGCTATCATTTTGTGTGAGAAATTGTAAAGGGTTTCAGTCTTTTGTGGTTACCTGAGCAAAGTTGGCCAGGACAAGAAGAGGGAAGGTGCCTAATATGAGAAGGGAGACCCTCCATTCCACTATGAAAGCAACTATGAAGGAAGTGAGAAGGGACGTCATATTCTGCAGTATAACAGATATTCTCTCAGCAATGGCAGATTTCACATCGGCAGCGTCCGTGGCTAGGCGAGCTGCCACAAGGCTCGAGTTGTGTTCCTCCTCATCGTACCATCCGACTTCGTTCCTCAGTAATGCTGACAAGAGGAAAAAAACAAACCATTAAAAAGAACCCTTAGAGCTTCAACCACATAATCACGATAAACCAAAGAAAATTTTGCAGAAATTCTTCATAAGAAATTATTTGTCTGGTTTATCCCTTCATTTCAAGATAAAATACCCAATATTTTGTCCAAAGCTTCAAAAATGTCGCTTGACACAAGTCAGGTATTGATTTCTGTATGAAATCTGAGCTTGCAATGAGAACAATACCTGCAAGCATCATCCTCCTCACTCTTGTAGTGAGATTCTCCCCCATAATACTGAAGAAATAGTGTTGTATCAAATATGCCACAACCGCGTAAAGACCTGCACCAATGTAAATGAAAACGTACTCCTTTGTCTTACTTTCCATGCTTGCTGGATCTGTATAGTAGAACACCTCAATCATATTGCTCATCACAATGGCAAATGTTGGACCAATAAAACCAGAGAGAATGGATCCAACAGCACCCATTATGGAATAAGGCCATTCTGGAGCATTCAGCTTCAGAAGCCGGCAGAAGTACCCACGAGGTGCTGGGTTTTTTCTCTCCGTTTCAGCATTTGAGATCATCTCAATCCGACCATCCGCCCCCGTGCTATAGGAATAGCTCAAATTCCTCAAACTGCCGGAACGAAGGCTAAGAGATTTGGTAGAAAGCGAGTGGCTTAGTCGTGATGAGCGCGAACGCCTGGTTGAAGGATTTGAGAAGTCGCGATTTCCCACCATTTCTTGGAACCGAATTAATGAGGCATACGCAGCACCTTTTGAAATTAGTTCCTCATGGGTTCCTGTCTCGACAACTTGCCCATGCTGTATCACAGCAATTGAATCGACATTTCTTACGGTGGAGAGGCGATGGGCAACAACTACTGTTGTCCTCCCAACCATGAGGCGGTCTAGAGCTTCTTGAACAATGCTCTCAGAACTTGCATCAAGGGCACTTGTTGCTTCATCGAGGAGAAGGATTTTTGGGTTCTTCAACATGGCTCTTGCAATTGCAATTCTCTGTTTTTGACCACCTGAGAGTTGGACTCCTCTTTCTCCCACCTGGGATTGCAATGGAAAAGCATAATCCGTTAAAAAGAAGAAAATAACTACGGGAATGGGAAATATTGAAACCAGAGTTGGGAATGCAGGCAGCGGGCGGGTATACCTATTCGGAAAGAAGGTAATAACTATACATGGGAATGGATACTGACCTGAGTGTTGTACCCATTAGGAAGCAAGGTAATGAAACTATGTGCATTAGCAGCAGAAGCAGCGGCTTCTACTTCAATCATTGTTGCATCAGGCTTTGCGTAGAGAATATTCTCAATTATAGTAGTAGCAAACAACGCAGGCTCTTGATTCACCAGTCCAATTTGATCACGCAACCATCTCAGCTGTAGTGTCTTTATATCCACATTGTCAAGTAAAATTTGCCCTATTCAGCCAATTTAAAAGATTAGTAACATCATCGATTCAGTGAAATTTGAACTTCTAACATTTTAACGTGAAAAAAGTTACCTTGATTAGGATCATAAAACCTTTCTATCAAGGAAACAACAGTGCTTTTTCCAGACCCACTTCCACCAACAACCGCAATTGTCTTTCCGGCAGGGAAGAAAATGGAGAAATCCCTAAAAATGACAACATCTGGCCGCGATGGGTAGCTGAAAGTTACATCTTTGAACTCAATGTTCCCACTGACCTCAGCTAAGCACTTCCCATCTGAAGGATCTTGAATGATAGTTGGCCTCTGCTTGATAATCTCCATTAACTTGTATCCAGCAGCTTTGCCTTTGCTAAAAGCCCCAAGGTTCGAAAAGGATTGACCTAAACTCCTGTAAGAACCATATTTTTATTCTTTATAAGTTCGAAATACTGAATAAGTCTATTTAGGTGAAAGTTATAGTCAGAGATTTTACATGCCCCCAACTATGGCAGAAAAGATTGCGGTGAATGCCTTCCCTCCATCTGTTTGCCCATTTCTGATGAAAACACCGGCGTACCAAAAAACTAGGGCCCATGACATGCATGCTATCCCATAAGTGCATCCCAGCCCCAGTCCTTTGGCCATCCCGGCCTTATATCCCAGCTTCAATGTGTGTTGTATTGCATCTGAATAGGAGTTTAAGGCCTTGCTCTCGCCAACGTACGAGTAAACTGTCCTAACTTGTGCAATGGCCTATTCAGACAGTGTTAAATCAAAACCCCAATAAGTTCTTTAAGACTTTAACAAAAGATTTTTAAATGGATATATTCCGAAAATTCAGAATCTCAAATATGTGTAAGGCCATTCAAAACTTGTTACTAATGATTATAAGATTGTAAATTGTAACAGCACATGTAGTCGAATCATTTAATCTGTAAAAGGAAAAAGAAGAGAAAGATAAACAAAAAAAGAAGCAAAAGGAAAAGGCCCTTTATGAATGATAACTGTAGCACATGGAAGAGCATCATTTGACCCACAAAGGATAACACATATTATAATACAAATTAGGAAAAGATAAACAAACAAATCATATGGTATCATGGAGAATGATGCAAACCACAATTCAGCAAAGCAACACAAATTTTTAAGTTTCTCTAATTTAGAATACTCCAACAAAATGCAATTTAAAAAAGGTTCTATAGAACTTCATTGAAGGTAGTTCAAAAATAAAATAAAAAAGAACTTTATAGAAGGCCAACCTGCTCAGCAATAATACCGGCATTTGCGTAGGATTCTCGGCTTTTGGATGTGAGTCCGGTTAGAGTATATGCATACAAGCCCCCGGCAAAAGCGATGCCCGGAATCACTGCCACACTAAGCAAAGCTAATCTCCATGCTGACACAAAACCAACCACCAGTCCGGCCAGAAAAGTGGAGAGATAATGGATGAAATTTCCCACCTAAAATTCCAACAAACAAAAGTGGGAAATCATTTTTTAACTGTACTCATGTCCATAAAAATACACAAATTATCATGTTTTAACCGTACTCATGTCCACAAAACACAGATTTTCATCAAGTGAGTGGTGCATTTCAGGGTCGGATCTCCTCCTTCAATTATACACTAAAATCAGCTTAGTTGATGCCTCAGTATTATCGTCCCAACTACTTTCTTACTCTAAAATGTATCTAAAATAAATCAAACTGGTCCTTAAAAATTGGAAGGGATCCAAGTATTATGGTCCCAACTATCATGCTCCAAAATGGATCAAACTGGTCCTCATAAAATTGAAAGGATTCAACCAAGAAAAGCCTGGGTTTTTTAGGTTGAGAAGAGTTGAACCCAAATGAGAAACCTCAGTCAAAGGATGGATTTTGCTATTTTGCGCCATCAGATGTGAGAATTTGCCCACTGGGACCCGCATTAATGGAGACCCAACAACCATGATGAGCATCTTTCTGTTTTTGCCACCACAATCCCCACATGTACTATAAATTAGGCCGTTGCCCTTCAGAAAGGAAGATACAGAGAAATATAGACCATATTTTCTACGAATACTCAAATACGTATATATAGTCGATATGCGCGTAAACTGACCCGGATACCGCTTACCGTCAACCAGAAAGAAAAAAAAAGAACAGTATGAGTTATGAAGAGAGAGAGAGAGGGGGGCAAACCTTCTCACTAATGGCATCTTGAACAAGAAGAGTATCCGTTGAGACACTAAATACAATATCCCCAGTTCTAGCATCTGTATCAAAGAATCCCACATCCTGCTTCAACACAGCCTCCAAATACTTCTTCCTCAAAGTACCCACTTGCCTCTCCCCAGTATACATCCAACAAGCAATCTCTGCAGATACAAATCCATTGATTTTTTCATCAAACAAAAATTAACCCAGTTCAATAGTAACGGTAACAATTGCAAATCAACAATGATAGGGATGTATCTATTAGATAAGATAACATCAGACACAGCTATAAATTTTTATTTTTATTTTTTTGGGAAAATGTCAGAGAAAAAACGGTCCACATGACCACGTGCAAAACCCACATGAACCGATCCAAATAGTGAACTGGCTAAGAACTTCCAAATAATGAAAGCTTTAAATTATTTCTTTATTGGTTGTTATCACGAATGTACATGTCCTGGGATTCCTTCCTACTATATTTATTAAGGTAATTAAATACTGAAAAATGAAAATAGCAATGAGATTTGAACATGGGAATATTTTAAGTGGAGTAGAAGAAGATTGATCTAGCCCAGAGGTTAAGCTTAAACCAGTTTGAAGATTAAAATCATTAATAGTCTACAAAAAACAAAAATGCTAAGGACACAAATGAAAGTGCACAGATTAACAAAGATATGTTCGAAACAGTCCGATGCATATCGGTCCATCTTTATAGAGTGAGACCCACATGCACCGAACAAATGGTTCTGAACACATCTGTATCCAAATCGTTGCACTCACGAAGGTTTCATTCTTGATACAAAGATATAGATACAAAGATATAGATCAGAGCTTTACCTGCATATGAGGAGACACATACAATCAACCCGAGATAGACGAAATACAGGGCATACTGCAGTTAAAAAACAACCCAGAAAGTAAGAATCAGATCTGAGATTACACAACAAATTAGAAATTACGTACAACATTTAGTAGATTGCAAAAAAAAAAACCTTTGAAACTTCCTGGGTCATGGTGGTCAAATCGGACTGGTTTTTCCCGAACCCATTAACCATTTCGCCAAACAAGAGGAAGAAAACCGGCATCGAAGAGCCGTGAATGACTGCTCCAACGCTTCCCAATATCATGAGAACCCAATCGTACTTATCAGCAAACGAGAACAGCTTATAAAACGGCAAGCTCTGCTCCTTCTTCTTGTCAGAATCCTGCATTGCTTTCACTGGCTCTGTATTATCCGCCATTTTCAACCTCAAACACAGCGAAGAACAGAATCGAAAACCAGCTATTCAAACGGGTTCAAGAAAAGGGTGTGCTATCAAATGGCTCTGGTGTATTGGGACATCTTTGTTGGTTGGGTTTTCGCCATTGAAGGGTGCTTGAGCACATATGAGAGGGATCTGAGGGAGAGGGAATTTGGGTTAGTGACTTTTTGTTACGATTATTGTGTTAAAGAACTGACAATGTCGGTTGGGGTTATGGGTCCGAGGAGAGAGAGTTTTGCAGAGAGCATTGGTAGCCGGAAAGAGTAGAGAGAGAAAATGACAGTGGAAGAAGAGGAGAGAGAAGAAGGTATGACCGAGTGGTCAAAGGAATGGAGAAGTGCGAGAGAAAATGAGAGGCAAACACGAGAGATGGGTGGTGTGTGTACTTATAGTGGAGGGATTAACCATGGTTCGTTAAATTGTGTCCTTTTCCGGGTTAAAACGGAATCTACTGCATTTGTTTTGTTGTACCATAATGCTACTTGTACAACTATTTCGGCTCCAGCCATTTATAATTCTCTCACACACACGTGAACCTACACTTATAATTGTGTGTGGACTCCACGTGTATGTGAGGAAGTTGTAAATAGTTGGAGCCGAAATAATTATAGATGTAGCAATGATTCTTGTTTTGTAGAAGTAGAAGAGCATATATGGTCCTTATTCAAATTTGACTCAAATTTTGAGGAAAAGCTTCATTTGATATAGAGAACTCTAATGGGAAAATGTAAATCTAAATATAAATTTGAGTAAAGGCTTCATTAATGAAATAGTTGTAAATTTGAGGATGAAAAAATAACCTTTAAAATATTGAGTAAATTTGGGTTAGTGATTTTTTGTTACGTTTATTGTGTAAAAATTGAGTAATTTGGTTAAAAATACGAGTAAAACTCAATTTGATGTAGGTTTGAGTTGGGCTAGAGTGAGATTTTGGGATTTTATCTCAGGTTGTGGTTGTGGATTCAAAATTAAGTGAGGGCCAGAGATAGTCTAACCACTATTCCTTAGAGCGTCTCCACTTCTTACTTGAAAAGAAATTTACTCAAATTTGAGTAAAATTTTTGGTAAAAACTTGATTTGGTAAGGCTCCTTCAACGCTTACTCCAATGATGCAATGAAGATTTAATCCACGGCATTGAATGGCAAAAGGGTAAATAGCAGTGCAATAAAAAAGCCTTGAAAATTTGGTTAAAAATTTGGTTCATATCAGAGTTGGTGAATATTTGAGTAAAACTCAAATTTGGTATAGGTTTGGGTAAGAGCATCTCCACCCCCTTCCTCATATTTTTACCCTAATTTGAAAAAACTGGTTTTTTGATTTTTTTTCATTTTGTCCTTATTCATTTTTTTTTTTACATTTTTTAGTTTTGTGTCAAGATTTTGTGGTTTCTGGATTTACCTCGTCGAGACGAATCTAAAGAGTATAAAATTATGGTCAAAAGTAATAGTTTTTTAATAAAGCCGAAAATAAACCAAAATAAACCAGTTTTTTAGATTATTTTTCGTCTTTATTCACAAAACTTTAAGTTTGGCTAACAATTTTATACTTTTTAGATTCCTCTCGTCGAGAAAAGCCAAGAAATCACAAAAAAACTACTGAAAACTAACAAATGCAAATTTTTTTTGAATAAGGACAAAACGAAAAAAATCAAAAAATCAATTTTTTCAATTTAGCCAAATTAGGCCTAATAGCACTCCAATGGCAAAAAGAAAATCTAGGCATAAATTTGAGTAAAAGCCTCATTAATGGCATTGTTATAAATTTAAGGGGGAGAAAATGGCCTTCAAAATTTGATGTTGGATTTGGTTCTCGCCAAATTTGGTGAAGAATTTGAGTAATATCAAATTTGTTGAAGAATTTGGTAAAGGAGTGGAGTGAGTTTTTTGAAGATTTTTACTCAAATTTGAGATTGATGTAGGATTTGGGTAAGGAGTGGAGATGCTCTATGGTGTGGATGAGGGTTTTGGATGATTTTTACTCAAATTTGAGTTTGAGTCTAAATTTTGAGTAAGGAATGGAGATGCTCTTATAGGTTTATAAAAAAGACGTTTCGCACATGCTGGTTTAGGGAATCGTTGATATACGCAATCTCATCCCAGGAAGCAAACAGGCGGATTTGACGCAAGTACAAAAAAGTAAAGTTGTCTCATTGTGGCCTGTAGGTCACATATTCTTGACAGGCTTACCTGTTTGGAAAATGGACAAACGTAGAAGTGCACAAATTCAAATATATATATGAACCTAATGTATGTTGACTCTACATCTCCTAGGTGAGAACCTAATGTATGTTGACTCTACATCTATTAGGTGAGATGACTGTACATTTACTAGGTGAGAACCATGTCTATTTGATGGATCCATACGCATCTCGACGGTTTTGTAGGCATCTGTTTTTTGGACTATGTGCGTTGGATGGTTTTCGTTAAGGGTGTCCACAAACCTGTTTTTTGCGGTTCCGGTTCGAACTGGAACCGAACTGCTCAAGGTGAATTTTCATTTTCAACATCCGCAACCGTCCGTGAGTAATGCGGTTGCGGATTGGTTCGGTTGCGGATTGAACGGATTGGTTTGATGGTTTGTAAAAACATGCGGATGAGAGCTGGAAAACACGTAAAAACATAAAGTTATCATGTAAAACCCAACTCCCATGAACCTTTATAACGTTAATTATATTACTTGTCATAAGTACGGTGTCCATGGACCCGTTCTTGGGGGTTCCGGTTGAAACCGGAACCGAACTGCTCATGGCAGATTTTCATTTTCAACGTCCGTAACCGTCCGTGAGTGACTCGGTTGCTGATTGGGCGGTTTGGCGGATTGGGTGATTTGCTGGGCACCCCTAGTGTTCATACGCTCTTGCTTTTTGGACTCATGTGCATCGGATTGTTTTGTACTTTCTATTTCTGGATGTGTGCATTTTTGTCAACGCTAGTAGGAATGTCCATTTGTTTTTATGTTGTTGTGAAATGGCACTGTAAATAAGTCGAGGTTTAAAATGTTCAAGCCCAGCTCATTTAATGACAAGAGTTTTGAACTCGGTTAATAAACCTTTATAAACGAGTCAAGTATTTACAAACGAGGTGAGCATTTATATACAAGTTACAACTAAACTCAAACTCTGCTCATTTACTAAAAGGAATCAAAACTTGAGCTTAAACTTAGCTTGTTTACAAAGTACATAATGTGCTAATCAGTCGCAAACTGCTTAAGGCATCTCTAGTGCACTACCTAAAAGAGTTTCCTAAAGTACCCTAACTAGTTAGCTAAGAAAAACTAAAAAAATGGTCTCTAGTGCACCAAAATTGGCTCCCTAAAATTCTAGGTGGCACCTCTCACTACCTAAAGTGCCATAAGTGACTACCTAAATTTGGGAAGGGACTTAAGGAGAGAGAAAGAGGAGAGAGATAGAGAGAAAGGAAGGAGAGGAGAATTTTGTGGGACCACTTGGCACCCCTCACCACTTAAATGGGTCCCACTCTAAAGGATAATGAACATTTTTAGGGAGTCCCATTAAAGTGCATTTCTCCTTAGCGGATTTGGGGGGCCTGCTGTGCAGGTGCCGCATGGCACCGTGCCATGCGGCCATCCGAGCCGTCCATTGCGAAAATGCACGGCTCGGATTTAATCCGAGCTCAATGCAAATCTAAGCCATCCATTGCTTGATTAAATCTGAGCCGTGCATTTTCGCAATGGACAGTCGGATGGCCGCATGGCACGGTGCCATGCGGCACCCGCACAGCAGGGCCCCCGAGTCCCTCCTTAGCTAGCTAACTAAGGGCATCCACAGTGGGCTCTCAAAATGCCTCCTAAGCTTGGCTCCTAACATTTACCTAGCCATGTCCTCAAGTATTGCCTTCAATGAGCTCTCCAAACAAGCTCCTAAAGGTGGCTCCTAAAATTGGCTCCTAGCACAATACTTAAATTTAGGTAGCCTTCTTGCTAGCTCTAAGTGGGGTCAAAGTCTTTAATTCTTTTTTTAATAGAAAAGCTTTGAAAAAGTTGTCGTTGGAAATCTCTCAAAAATCATTCAATTGAAGGTAAGTGCCTTAGGGAAAAAATTTCAGAAGATATATTAAGGATTTTGTTTTAAAAAAAGTGTCGTTGAATTCCATAGCCCTTTTCCATAAATATAGTTGTCTTTCATACAATTTTGAATCAAAGGTTTCAACTCCACCCTTCTTTGCGAATGGAACCTACACCTTCGATTTCAAATAATCAATCTAACCCCCAGTTCACCTCTTTCGATGCAGAAGTTTTTGCGCAATATGTCATGAACCCACAATTCCCCTTCACTCTGCTCAACCAATTCGGTTCAGAGTTGTCTCAAATTTCAACTCATCAATCTTCTCAAAAGACCGATTCACAAGCTCGCAAAAAGCCAAAAAAAAATAGTGAAGTGCAACCGAAGGTAAGAAATACTAATTGGACAAAAGATGAAGACGAAGCACTATGCAAGGCGTGGCTAAGGGTCTCCGAAGATGCTGCAACGGGTATCGACCAACCGAGAGCAAAATAGAGAAGGATATTGCTAGCCCATTGAGTGCACACATCCTCTCCAAATTTAACAACCTTTAGGAGTGAAAAGTGGACCCCAATTTTGCTTATGTGTACACCTTAGGATACAAGTTAGGAGCAATTTTTTGCTAGCCCACTGTGGATGCCCTAAGTTTTTAGCGCAAATAATAGGGTCATACATGTGTTTAGGTGTACACTTAGCAAATATTTTTTAGGTAGTGCACTAAAAATGCTCTTACAAATAGCTCAGTGAACCGTTTGTTTCCTAATTACTCCATCATTCTTACAATTTCTTTCGTGTAGATTTCAACTAAAGACGGAATATGCGCATGCGAACAAACGGCAGGCTGTGTAAAAAAAAAAGTAAACAGAGCACTACGTAATCTGGAAAAATAAATGGAGTATTTATACATCTAGTAAATACAATTTCAGTATATACAAATGAAAAGCGATCAATTTCTTTCAAGAAAAGAACCTAGAAAAATATCATCGTTTTTCCAAGAAAAACTGGAGTACTACTCCATATACTTTTTTTGTTATGACCGAGTACTAATATAAAAGCACAAAAAAAAATTAATTAAATTTGAAAGTGGTAAAATTAAAAAGGGAACTTTCTTTTATAACCGTGTGTTTGGAATATTTTACATGCACCTCAATTACTAGTCTCACAATCCTAAAGCTAAGCTTTTCAGTAATCTAAGGGTGAGTTCTTGAATGGATTTTATCTAAATTTTATCAAGATGTGATAAAATCAAGCATTGATTTTATCCATTCGTGGAGAGAGTTGATAAAATCTTAAATTTTTGAATGCAAAAATCTAAGATTTTATCAACTCTTTCCACGAATGGGTAAAATCAAAGGCTTGATTTTATCAGATTTTGATAAAATCCATTCAAGAACTCACCCTAAAGATATTTTTATTGTTGGCTTACAAACTTAAAAAAATAAAACCCTTAGGCTCCGATTGGATGCGAGATAAGTTTTGGTGGGATTAAATAGTAAGAGGGATAAGATAGTAAGGGGTATTATTTAGTAAGGGTAGACCCACAATGATATGACATTTATGAAGGGAGGATTAAATAGTACTCCGTATGTGGTTTGGATGAATTTGTAATAAAGAGGGGGTAAAATTGGGTGGATGATGTAAAAACATGACAAATGACTTATTTGCCCTTATACAGTGATATTAGATTTTATGATAAAATAAATATATAAACACAATACTAATTAAATTAATTATACTTTTCAATAAATAATTCCTTTTATTAATTATATCTAAAATTAAAATATTTACTTATTATTTTTTTATTATTCATTTTAATAATATTTCGTACCACCTAGTTTTTTGCTTTTTTTTTCCTTCTAATTATACGGTTTTAATAATAACTAATTAGTAATTTTTATGTTATTCCCCAACAATGTCAAATTCTAAAGTATAAAATTTTTAAAATTTTTTTTAATCGAATTAAAGATCTCAATTTGTAGTTTAATTCGATGCAAAAAAGTAAAAAATTTAACGTGAAAATACTTTATTATTTAATCAGAAGGATATTGCAAAGTAAGCCAACAATGTCAAATTCTAAAGTATAAATTTTTTCAAACTTTTTTGTATCGAATTAAAGATCTCAATTAGTAGTTTAATTTGGTGCAAAAAAATTAAAAAATTATGAGCAAAGTACTTCATTTTTTAATCCGAAGGAAATCGCAAGGGTTCGTAAAAAAAAATTAAAATGCAATTCGGCTTGTTAAAAACAGTAACCAACTGTTGTAGGGGTAAGAGGAGGGGGATAAGGGAGGGCAATTGCATAATTTAACTAGGGGTATTGAGGGGTACTAAACAATAACACCCCTCCCCCCTGTTATTAATTAGTATCCCTCCAGGGGTATTGAAGGGTATTAATCTGGAAGGGGCATAAACTTATACTCCTCCCAAAATTTTGCCAAACCATGCATAAAGAGGTGGGACCGGGATAAAACCGAGGGGTATAAACTTATACCCCTCCTTATACCACAACCAATCGAGGCCTTACTTGTTGTCATGCCCCGGTTCAACTAACTCTTCCTTGGATTGAGCCAAGAGGAATGGCACCTTATACGGATTACACTAGCCTACAAGACAAAAACTTGGGTGCCGGATGGGTTCACATGGCGGTCCAAAACTGTTTTGGACAGTCCAAATTTTAGAGAAAGAGAGAAATAGTTGAGAGAAATCTGGATTATCCAAAAAGAGAGAGGGGAAGAAGGATTGAGAGAAATTTGAACCGTCCAACACGTTTTTGAACAACCGAGATCCGGGCTTTGCACCATGTATACTCCTACCCACCTGGCACCCAAGTTTTTCTCTACCTACAAACTTGAAAAAGTAAAAACCCTTACTTGTTAAAACTTGGGAAGGGGCCAAGAGGAATGACAAGTGACAACTATACATATTAGTATATTACAGAGTAAAGCTTTCACTCTGTGTCCTTTTGGTCCAGTTGAATTTTTTACTACCTTTTCTGCACTTGGTTTTGTTTGTGTTTTTCCACTGGCTCATTAATTTTTGCACTTCATTTTTTACCCTTTGCACTCTTTTTATTTTTCTTTCTTTATTCATTCGAATTTACAAAAATGTCCTTTAATGTGTGGAAATTTTAAAAAAGTGAAGAATAATATGTTCATACTTCATAGGAATAAAGAAGAAATAAGGAGTGTGAATATAAATTTGCAGAGTATAAAAATCGCTCAATTTAAGAGATAATCCTAACCCATCTACATCATTCTCTACACTTTGGGGTACTCCCTTACAATGATTTTAGTGTTATTTTACTCCCCACAATTCTTGCCAAATCATAAATGACAACTGAAAGTGTGACACGCATTTGGATCAGCGTAACGCTGTAGCCGCAATAGTCCTTTTGTGCTCTACGAATGGGCACCATTTGAAGTCCAAAAGTACATGAGTTGTTCACTTTATAGAGCTCATTTGAGTAGAACAACACTAAAAAATCAAGATAACCTGGCGAACCCGGGGTGAGGGACAATATGCACGTTGTTCGATCTGGGCCGTTCGTGCTCGACGATTGACGGATCGGATCACATCTTGTCCAAATACATCCGAACCGTCCGCTACCAAACAAATCCAAGTCATCCATTGCCGAGCACGGACGGCCCAGATTGAGGACAACAACACCATCCCCCAATTCTAATCTGGCAATCTTAAACCACATGATCCTAAGACTTTTATCTCACAATAATTAATGAGCTTAATTCACTATAGAGATATTCTCTTTGACTATTTTACACAATGAAGAGGCTAAATTATTTTCTCAAGTCCGAATGCATCCCCTTTGGAATTTGGATAGCACAACAGTTACCTTCATTCAATTATTTTGACAGTCAGTCCTCACAGTGTATTTTTTTTTTTTGGGGCAAAATTATTCAATATATAAAAGAAACTTGATAAGGATACATCAAGTGAGGGGATGAAAATCTAACCAAAAGTTAAATGAGACAAGAAAAAGAACATAACAGATAGAACCACCCAAACTTCAGTCACCTGTTGGCCTCAATCTTGCGGCCATCATCAGTTAGGAAGAAAACCATGCCAGGCCATTGAACAACTCACCACCGTCCCCGATTAAGGAGAGATCATGTCATGCCACTGCTGCAACCCCACAAATAACAAGACCCACTCCTAACAAATTACCAAAAAAAAAAAAAAAAGCCCGGAACTAACCCCATTGAAACCCGACAACACGCAAAACAACTCCGGAGCGCGCCGCGCCTCCCCAGGAGCAGATGATAAGTTTAGAGAGAGGAGGAGGAGCTCCCGTGACTAGGTAACAATCAAGTTTGTTTTTACAGTTCAGATTAATGGAGTAGTTTTTTACATTGGAAGGCCTTTTGGTAGAAAAATTAATTGCCCAAAATGGTGGATTGAGTCTGAAAATGGTGAAACCCTCAAGTCACCTTGAACCTGTACCACTTCAGGATTGCTATTTTTTGAGGTGAGCTGGCCCAAAATCCACCAAGACTCTCTCTCTCTCTCTCTCTCTCTCTCTCTCTCTCTCTCTCTCTCTCTCTCTCTTCCTTGGAATGTGATCTCCATATGCTACAATGAGTCAATGAGTGAGGTGAGGTAAGCACATCTATATACTCCTATATGCGTACAAATATGTCATAGAAGTTATATGTTTCTCTAATTTTGGTAAGGTCCAAACGAGTGAATTTGAGTTGAGCTTTCTTGTGTTCGAGCTCAGCTCGTTTACTAAACGAGCCAAAATTTGAGTTCGAGCACGGCTTAACTACTAAACGAGTTGAGTCGAACTGCAAGATGATCGTGTACAGCTCTGTTCGTTTGCAGGCCGTGTCAATAGTCAAGGAGCAATCATTTACTAATGATTTTACTACCGATTCCCCATAAACCTTTGAACTACCCAAGCCCAACGTATCAGTCCAGGCCATATTACAAGTGTATTCTGCACCCACGTGGACTTCAGGTTGGGCTAAGGCCCTATCCAAATATTTTCGTAATAAAACTATATTTTTGATTGGGCCACCTAGGTTTTGCCTGGCCTGGAAGGATGTGTCTAGTTTGAACATTACATATAAGTTGGCCGGGACACCTGGTAATCAAAAGAAAAATATTACTATATTATTGTTGTTGATAAAAATTACTGGACAATCGAAAAGGTATCACATTCTTATTTGTCTTTCACATTAATTTAGGTCATTACAAAAATGATGTACAATTTTTCATACCAAAAAAAAAAAAAAAAATCCTCCCACTGATAATTTTGATTTTTTTGTGGCATTTTAAAATACTAAATAAGATCTTAAAATTTGTGGGAAAAAGTTGGCTTCCCAATAGATTTATCATCTTTGTTGGAAGCAATAGACGATAGTAAATATTTTACATTCAACTTTTGCAGTCGTGTGTGCATTATCTTTTTTCTCCCTTTTTAAAAACCAACCACTATGATAGTATAAGATATCCATAAAGGGCTGCCCTCACACACCCCTGATTTTGTGACTATGGTGACCCCCCTTAACCACATTACATACAAACTTCACATATTTATGTGTGTGGGCACATATGCATGAGGTTGGCAGACCTAGCTAGCTCATACTTGCTTTGAAATCTAGGGTTGTCTTCTACCCCTTTATAATGACTCAAAATCTAGGAATAATGTTGATTTATGTATTCAATTGGATTAGTAGCAAAGTAGTGTACTAGCATTATTAGTTAAAGCTCTTAGATTAATAGTCCAAAAATGTCATTATTATTATAGCAAGCCTGTCACTAGACTCTCCTTGATTCAGGACTGCTCTACCAACCCCATTATCATTTTTTGATAACCGGGTGTTCAGGTTAGTTTACTCGTATCTCGATAAATTTCAAGATCTTGAAGTTAACGATTAGGCAAATATTTCAATGGCCCAGGGTTTCAGAATATTTGACTTTTCCGGAATTCGAACATGCGACCTCATTAAAAATAAGTACTTGTTATTTTCTCATGCCTATTTGGCTGAACTCTTTGGGTTACCAAACCCATTATCTTAAAACTATGACTTTCGCCTACATTTAAGCCAAGCATCTTGTGCGCACGTCCAAGGACTTTATAACTAAAGAATTCAAAATATTATTGCTTTATTTTTTAATACTCCTATAAACAATGACACGACTTTTGACAATTTTAAAATGGGACTAAAATTCACGGAGTATAGTATTATTTTTAGTTTGAAACCGTGATATTTGTATACTCATGAGCCATATTTTCTAAAACAGAGTACAATGCTAGTTATACATTACAACAACGTAAAAACCGCGAATTAATTTCATTCCAGTGTTTTGGATCAATTCACTAATCTTAATCACCGTTTTTTTTTTTTTTTTTTTTTAACAAAATGCATTGGAGTCATTTATTTTTTAGGAATATAAGATTAATACTATAGTAAACGAGGGATCAAATTCCTACTTAGTGTGAGAATATATGCATTTCGGGATTGAATATGACAATCAAGAATTTACTTCCTATTTCTACTGGGTTTCAATTGTAAGGATCATCGATAGGAGCCGGGGAGGGGAAATGGGGAATGCTGCTATACCCGACCACTACATAAACAATCCAGGAGATTCTGTATCTTATCGTCTATATCCGGTTGTCAAATACCGAATATAAGTAGTTCCGATATACTATCCGAGGTGACAGGATACCCACCCAATAACTGCTAGCCAACGGCCGCTTACATTCATTGTATTGTGAGATGAAATTCAGGAGATGCTTTTGTGCTAAAAGTTGGATGAAGGGTCACAAAGGGGACTTTAAATGGTCTGCTAACCCTCAGACACTGCATTGTACTTCTTTGGTCTAAGCCTCACAAGCTGGGCTTCCAAAAAAGTAAAAATGCTTGGTTAATGGAAGTTATAAGGAAAACAGTCCAAATTATTCTGAAGCCAGATTTTTTGTAAAACAAATGAAGTGGCTTTGGGTTGTGGTGTAGCCACTTTTGGGGACCAAATGATTTAATATAATTGAAGCCTCAACTTTAGTCTTTAACCAACCCTAAGCCATTGGCATGGCGGTCGAGTTCTGAGACTTGGGGTTCTTTTTTTACTAAGATCTCATGTTCGAAATTTTTCAGGTGTTATTAACTCTTTGAAGATAGTTTATACATAGTTTTTCTTAATTCCGCAAGTTGGCAGCGGGATTGAACCCCATGATTAGTAGAGATATACATAAATTGGCCCAGACACCTGAGTTTTATATATAAAAAACTTTAGGTTTTGACCCTTATGTTCAACATAGGGCATGTGCCATGCTTCTAGATATTTGGATTCAGGGTATTCTTGTATTCTACTGTCAGTTGTTCTTGTCAAAATTTTATTTCCATTTTCTGAGGACTTATACATTGACTGTCATTAGACGACAGTTCTCAATAAATAAACATAATTAAAATCATGTCTTCAACAAATTCAAAGAATTTTCGTGTGACTTAGCTAATAAGAGCATCTCCAATGGGGGACTCAAATCCCCCGTAGACTCCTCAACGGTCATATTTGGCACCGAGGAGGCACTCTCCAAATTTTAATGTCAAACATTAAGTTAAATTCTTCCTAAATTTGGTAGGAGCAATTCTGCAATTGCGTTGATTTTGATAGCAACTACCAAGTACAAAAATAGCCGTATCAAGTTCGAAAAATATTTTTTGAGTTTTTTTTTTTAATGCCAGACTAGCATTAAAAAAAAAATTGACATCTCCAAATTTAAAGTCTGAGATTGGAGATGCTGTAAACAAGTTCCCTATATTGGTTTTCTTTCTTCTTTTCTCTGTTCTCAGAGGTATGCCCCTTTGATCCTTGTCTCGGTGTTTTCTTTCAATGAAAGTTAGATTACCAAAAAAAAAAAAGGAAAAGCAATTCTTAAAATGAAACGAAACGCGTTAAACATTATGACAAGTGCAGGATTGGATTTCCAATAGATCAAATTATCTATAATATAGCTATTAAGGACTCAAGTGTGCAATAAAAAAACACTAATAAAAAAAAATAGAGAAAGTAAAAGTCATGAAGAGGTTGTAAACTGCAAATTATACTAATTAAGAAACCTATGCAAAAGCTGAAACCCTTTTTTTTTTTTACCTCAAGGGATTGGCCTGGGTTTGAGGAGTTTGCCCTCTCATAAAGTATAAGGTTCAATTTTTATTGTCAGTAACTCTCTTGGCCAGCTCACCTCACGTGTAAGCGTGAAAAAAATTGGGGAAGATGTTACATCGATTACTCCGAGATGTGCGCAAGTTGGCCGGAAATACCTTTCGTTACCCAAAAAAAAAATGGTAAGACATTCTTTATTTTGTTGCTTTGTAAGAAAAAGAGAGTAGCCATTGATATAACAGAGAGGTAACCATGGACCACAATGTGGAGTACTTTTCTGGATAGCTGGAGCTTGGTCTAGTCCATTTAATTAATTTGTACAGGAAAAATTAATTAGTAAAGGGTAATTGAGATTCTGCTGAGCTTTTCTCATCCAATAAACGACCATTCATGTGCTTGATAGGTACCAGTTTGATATAGTGGATCCTGAGAGCTTAATTAAGCTATCATTCACATTCAATGTAACCTAATTGGCCTATCTCATGGATACGTACTGTCCCAATCAATTCTATGACATGACATTTTTTTTTTTTTTTTGTGTGTGTAGTGAATTTATATATTTGGAGCATGTCCGTTCCGCTGACGCGAAAATAACTTTGCTAAAGTCATTTTTGGCTTGCTACAGTGACCAGAAGTCGAGAAATAGTGATGTTGTTGAACTGGTTTGGTGTTATTTCGGTATAGTCTCAAACTAAGATCATCGGATTAAACTCATCTTGTTTTTCAGTGCAAATCAAATGGCTTGGATGATGGAGGATGAAATAGCTATTTCTTGTATGATATGAGAGAAATGGTGGTGGGTGGACTTGATTTAGCCTAAAAAAAAGTCAAATTATTGTTTTGGTACCCTAGCTAAACAACAACGGGTGGATTGGCTTTGAGGTGTTTGGAGAGATATACTAATTATGTATAGATGGGTTAACAAATTCTTTACAAGTGTGCACAATTACAATTCTGACTACTTCTCAAACTAAACTAAGATCATCGGATTAAACTCATATAGTAGTTTTTTTCAATACAAATCAAATGACTTGGATGATGGGGCATGAAATAGCTATTTCTTGGATGATGTGACAGAAATGGCGATGGTTAAGGTTGGCAAAATGCCCCACCCCGCCCCGATTAGGGCGGGTTTTTTTTTATCAACTTTTCGGGTACTGGGGCAGGTAAGGGGGAAAATTAGAAAAACCCGGCCGGGTTTGGGTCGGGGTCGGGTTTATATTACCCCGCCCCATTACTCGCCACGAAATATATTTATATATAAAATTATACTTTTATTTTAATCTAATTATCATTATACTAAAGATATTATATATTTATCCTAATTTTATTATCATTCTACTAAAAAAACTTTCATTCTTACCTTAATATTTTAACCATTACACTAAAATATCACTTTATTTATAGGCATTTATTTTTATTTTGCTTTTAGATTAACAAATTTTTAAAATTTCTTATGAGGCGGGGCGGGTAAACCCGTTCCCCGATCGGGGTGGGAACGGGGGTACTCAAAAAATACCCATTCGGGGTCGGGTCCATGTAGTAATTTTCGGGTCGGGGTCGGGTATGCCAAAAACCCAACCCGCCCCGCCCCATTGCCATCCCTAGCGATGGGTGGACTTGGATTTCGCCTAAAAATAATCAAATTATGGTTTTGGCACCCTAGCTAAACGACAACAGGTGAATTGGCTCTGAGGTGTTCATAGAGATATACTTGCCTTCTTTACTAGTATGCACAATTACAATTTTGACTACTACTTATTTTTGTAGTGGACATTAAGTATCCGACTTCTCAAATTTTACGTTTTGATTACAAAATGAATTGAAGGACAAACCTTGAGAATTGAAGGACATTAAGTAACTCGGTTAGAGAATTGTGTTAGTGACAACCCAATGGACTGATTTCAGATTTCCAAAAAGAAATATATATCCATCCATTTACCAAAGTATTTTTCGCCGTTGGATCACTTGAGAATTTGAAAAGATACGGAAAAAAAATCTCGCTTTATTCAATCGCCGAAAATGGACTGAGGTCGGTCTAGAAAAGTTTGGGAATAGATAATTTGTTGCACTAAGTCGCTTTATTTTCACGTATTAGTTGCACAGGATGGGTTGTAATTTTGTTATTATTCATATACTTCTTGCGAATTCCAAATAAATAAAAAATAAAAAGGGCTGCTACCAAAGAATACCTTATTAGGGTCCCCTCTAATCTATCATCATCTTAAGTCCATTGTTTAGTACTTACTAATACCACATAGTGTCTTGCTTTTAAATTTTTTTTCATCTTACTTTGGTGATTAATCTATAAGCATAAACTGATATTAGTGATTATAGATGCGCGAATTCGGGTTAGCTTTTGACATTAGGGACAACATTAGTGGGAGTTTAATGAGTGGTTATGAGCTTGACAACCAAGTAAACTAGAACTTTTTTCTTGTACTATATACATATATAAACACATGTCACTGGGCCTCCTCCCTTTCTGTTTGGTGGTTTCGGCTCTTCGCCGTTTCTCATTGCTGGATGTGACCGGTCTCCGGGCCTACCAGCTAATGGTGGTTGTGCTGTTGATGGTGGTCATGTGGTGGTGTTCTGGTCGACAAGTGTTGACTGATGGCTAGGGTTCCTTCCTTTGTTTAGGGTTTGGGCCTCTTGTTTTTCAGGCTACATTGATCTATTTTGTATGGCCCAAGGCCTTTAAATGTGGCTTGGCCCTACAGGTGTTTTAATTCCTCCAACACTTGGTTAAAGTCCCATGTACCCTTTGTCAAGTTTTCATTAATAAACTTTTGCCCAAAAAAAAGTAAAAAATGTAGGAGCATACATTTAAATGGAGTGTTTTTTTGGAAAATTTGTTCAAAAGGAGAAAACCAAATGACATTGAGTACTGTTGTAGGATAAGTTTTCTATAGAAAAGCAGTTAAACAAATCTGCATTGTTTCAGTTGTTTGACCAGGTGCCCCGTCCGGATTTGGAGTCTCCGTAGTGCCGCAAAGCACTAAACACTCGAATTGTCTTCAATTGTGGGCTCTCTATAATATGTATTTGGGGTCCAAACCGTTCAATTTGTCAGAAATATTGAATAGATCATTCGTACAAAAAATTATATTAATTGGATATTGATAATCATATAATCGGAAACGATTTATTTTATGAAAAGAGATGACCAATATCATTTAGAGAATAAAATGTAAAACAGATTTGTCTCAATGTGTGACTATCCATCTCTGATGACCGTAATTTTTCGTGCCTATAATGTGCTCAACATTATGAAAAACATGAACCATTTAGATCTCAAACATTAAAGATTTTAAAGGACCCATAATTAAAGACATTATTGGGGTCGAGACTCTACTCGGACCCAGGCTTGGGAATTGCTGCCTCTTGGGGTTGCAAACATTAAAAAGCTATGAAACCGCATCATAAATTTGAGCAATCCCTCTTTTGTGTCGAATTTTTTTATGTTAATCTATATATTATTATATTGTTACAGTCAAACAGTTTGATTTGAAATTCAGTAAAATCTTAGGATGCTAAAGTATGACACTTTGGAGATCGAGGAGTTTTAGAATGTAAGGATCGAGGATTTTTAGAATCTAAAATTACCACATAAGTCTTTAAACCCAAAAAAAAAAAAAAAATTGGCATGTTTAATTCGATATGGTTCTTCTTCTTTGTATGAGCCTCCCCGTTCAGTTACACGGAAATGATAAAAAAAAATTAGTTTCCTATAACCTTTTTTTGTGTTCGCTTATCAAGAAAGTTGTAAGACCCACAACCTTAACTTTCTCGCTGGGAAATACTTTCTACTAAAAAAAAGAGGAATTCTA
This sequence comes from Vaccinium darrowii, assembly GCA_020921065.1. Lineage (NCBI taxonomy): Eukaryota > Viridiplantae > Streptophyta > Magnoliopsida > Ericales > Ericaceae > Vaccinium > Vaccinium darrowii. The sequence goes on from CM037155.1 coordinate 50,414,579, forward strand.
ATTTTTCAACAAAAAATTCTTTGTCAAAAGAACCCGTACGGGAAATAAATTTCATTTCATTTTAATTCACTTCACTTCACTTTTTTCAAGAATATATTTCTCACACAACATTCTCGATGATTGAACAGAATTGTGAATTTTTTGAACTTCAGATACAAAGATGTTAAATTAGTAACATAATTCGATAATGCTCTTAGGCCTCAGTCTTTGTGTTAGTCATGAGTTCAGATAAGAACTTAATGACTCGTTTGTCGGGTGAATAAAGTTTTGGATAGTTAAAGAAGAGTAGTGGACAAGAGGTGGATATGTTATAAGGATGATTCGTTAAAAAGGGGTGATATCGTGATAAGCTAAGCATGAGTTTATTTGGTAGTTGAAATAGATGGATGAGAGTATGTGGAGAAAGAACTAATGTGAGAGTTAACTTAATTATTCCTTATAGTGAGAGTACGAAATGAGTTTTGAGAGATTTGATGGTAAGGGTGTCATTATATCCATTCGGATAAGTTTATCCTAGCAATCCGGGTGTCATTATACCCACCCGGATAACTAATCCAGGTGCAAAAAATGAGGCAAACATCGGATAAGGATGGGCTTATGTTAGCATATCCACCTCCCTCCCTTATTCCCGTCTCTTCTTTGTTCCACTAAGCTAATTTTTTTAATAAACTAGTTTTTCATGGTTTTTTATGTGATGTATTGTGAGAGAATGACCTGTCTTGATTTTTTGAAAAAATAGTTTTTTGTTAGTGGAACACCCCTGAGTTCTCCTTGTAACAAACAGGCCCTAATTCCAGTGTTTTGTTTCAAGTGAATTGAGAGTAAACAGTAAACACAAAGCTGGAGCTAAGCCCACAATCAATTATGGACCAAAACCTGTATTAGCCCATTTGTTTTTTACTAGACTTCTTTCGGAGTGTCCAATGGTTGCGAACATTTGGAGTCCGATCCAAGAGTAAGAAAGGAAGAGAAGGCCCATTTTCCTCTCTACTCCCGAAAAGGCCACTTTAATGGAGCAAGTACAGTACAACAAAAAAAGAACAGAAATGATACATACAAAAAAAAAAATATCCACAATTTACCCAAATACACACACAAGTGTGTGGGTTCCACACACACTGGATGTGTAGTGTGTGTGGAGCCCACACACTTGTGTGTGTGTTTGGGTAAATTGTGGGTATTTTTTTGTGTGTATGTATCATTCCTCAAAAAAGAAAAACTCTACCAGCAAAATTCAAAAAATTTCAAAATTTCAAATTTTAAATTCCGACAAATAGAGCCAAACGGGCGAGCCCTGAATCGATTTTCAAAATTTGAATTTTTTTGAAACAGTTACCAATAAGGTAGCCGTTTCGGAAAAGCCATCATATAATCCCCTCCTCGAATAGCCTCTCCTCCCCCATTCATCTCTCTCTCTCTCTCTCTGCATTACCAGTAAGCAAAGTCTCAAAATCCAGCAAAAAAATGAGGGAGTGCATTTCAATCCACATCGGCCAAGCCGGTATCCAAGTTGGAAACGCCTGTTGGGAGCTTTACTGCCTCGAACATGGCATTCAGGTAAAATATCCCCAAATATCTCTCTCTCTCTCTCTCTCTCTCTCTCTCTCTCTGAGTTAATCTGCATTAGATTTATCAGATTTGGGTTATGGCTCAATTTCTTTTCGTTTTCTTTCTTTTCAGCCTGATGGGCAAATGCCGAGTGACAAGACAGTTGGAGGCGGCGACGATGCCTTCAACACGTTCTTCAGCGAAACCGGGGCCGGGAAACACGTCCCCCGTGCCATTTTCTTGGACTTGGAACCCACCGTGATCGACGAGGTGAGGACCGGAACTTACCGCCAGTTATTCCACCCGGAGCAACTCATTAGCGGCAAGGAAGACGCCGCCAACAACTTCGCCAGGGGACATTACACAAGTACTGAAAATCAATTGTCTTCAATTTCTTCGTTTCCATTGTGGGTTGAATTGAACTTGAAATTGACATTTTATTGATTCTTGTAACAGTTGGGAAGGAAATTGTGGATCTGTGCCTGGACCGGATCCGAAAGCTAGCCGACAACTGCACGGGGCTACAAGGGTTCTTGGTTTTCCACGCGGTTGGTGGAGGAACCGGATCTGGCCTCGGATCTCTTCTTCTCGAAAGGCTTTCGGTCGACTATGGAAAGAAATCAAAGCTCGGTTTCACTGTTTACCCTTCCCCTCAGATCTCAACCTCAGTTGTTGAGCCTTACAACAGTGTCTTGTCCACCCATTCTCTGCTTGAACACACTGATGTTGCTGTGCTACTTGACAATGAGGCTATCTATGATATCTGCCGCAGATCTCTGGATATCGAGAGACCCACGTACACCAACCTCAATAGGCTCGTCTCTCAGGTATAAAACCCATCTTCAATCCTCATTTTTCTCGATCAAATGGAATTGTGATTCACATCAATCAAAGAATAGCTTGGATTTGTAGTTGTTATGTGCTTGCTTCGTATGGCTTCTTATGAACTTATATTTGGTTATAATTTTGATGAATTTGAACATAACCGAGTCCAGTTTTTTATTATCAAAGTGTCAAGCCAACAAGCTAATAATAAGATGTCATACCAACAACCACTTGAATGGTTCTTCGATAGCTTAAGATACGTAGTCACTAATGGCTCGTTTGGTATGGCTTCTTATTAGCTTATCTGTTAAAAATCTTGATGAATTTAGACAAGTATGCCAAGATTCATCAAGATTTTAAGTGAATAAGCTAGTGAAACGTCATACCCATTACTTAAAAACATGCTACTCATACAAACAACTCGTTTTGACAATCAAATCATTGAAAATTTAATAAAACCCTTTTAGCATTTCAAAAATTATGCCAACCTATAGGTATTATTATAAATTTCATACCATCTTCATTAAAGGTTTTGTTTGTCTTTGACATTTCATCAAACAGATTGTAGGCTGACTCCTCCTTTTCTCTGTGCTTCTGTACAACAGGTCATCTCATCCCTCACCGCCTCCCTCCGATTCGATGGAGCCCTAAACGTGGACGTAAACGAGTTCCAAACCAACCTGGTCCCATACCCTCGAATCCACTTCATGCTCTCCTCCTACGCCCCCGTCATCTCCGCTGAAAAGGCCTACCACGAGCAACTCTCTGTCGCTGAAATCACCAACAGCGCATTTGAACCCTCGTCGATGATGGTTAAGTGCGACCCCCGTCACGGCAAGTACATGGCCTGCTGCCTGATGTACCGCGGCGACGTGGTTCCTAAAGACGTCAACGCCGCCGTGGCCACGATCAAGACGAAACGAACGATTCAGTTCGTGGACTGGTGCCCGACGGGGTTCAAGTGCGGGATCAACTACCAGCCGCCGACGGTGGTGCCGGGCGGGGACCTGGCGAAGGTGCAGAGGGCGGTGTGCATGATATCGAACTCGACGAGCGTGGCGGAGGTGTTCTCGAGGATCGACCACAAGTTCGATCTGATGTACGCGAAGAGGGCGTTTGTGCATTGGTACGTCGGGGAAGGGATGGAGGAAGGGGAGTTTTCGGAGGCGAGGGAGGATCTGGCGGCGTTGGAGAAGGATTATGAGGAAGTTGGGTTGGAGTCTGGGGAAGGGGATGATGATGATGAAGGGGATGAGTATTAGGGCGGTGGCGGTGCGGTGGTTTTGGGGTGGTTGGAACGGAGGAGGAAGCCAATGGACTCATTGGGTTGGGAGATTGTTTTAGGAGTTGAGTTTTGGATCAGATGTTTCTTTTGACATTTTGGTTCGGGGCTGTTTCTTTGGTCCAATAATAACTGTTAATCCTATGATGGCTATGAAATTTGTCTTTTGCTATATTCGTATATGTTTCTTTTGAAATTGCTTGATTTTTTCTGTCAATTTTGTTTCCAATATTTCACTATCTCGATTTTGTTAAATAATTGTCCATTAAAACCGTCTAAACTTCTATTTTTCAGACTCCATCGTGTTTCCAGAACGTGAGTGAATTGCATGTGTAAGCTTAGCTAGCCACCGCTTGCTAACTTGGCTCAATTTCAATATAAAAAAACCTTAATTTGTTTTCACGGGAATTTATCCGTTTGGGTTTGGGTTAACTTCTTTGGCTCTGAATGTGTTGAAAACGGTCTTTTTGGTCACTAGTTGATTCAAATGAGCTTCTAACATTGTGTCTCTTGTCTACTCATTTTCTCGTTTTATTTATTGGATAATTTGTAAAAAGTGTATGGATATTCCAAGAGTAGTCTATTGATTATCGTGAAAATATATTGGTACCTAAACTTAAGGGTTATCACACGCATGCGGACGTATATATGTTATCCTTTGCCTAATGGGTGAAAGAAAGTCTTATTGTTTATTTTTCTAAACATGGCGCGATGAATTGAGCATTGTTTTGATCCATTGATCACGCAACGCAGTTTTTGAAAGACTTTTTTCCTCTTGGTTTGTTGGTTCAAAACTTGCAATTGGTTATGAGTTTTGTCTCTTTGATTTGTTTCTTATCCTTAGATATTAGTCGAACAGACCAATTTTCAAACACTTTAAGTCGAAAAGATCACCTAAAATGTTTGATGCTTAACAAGTTGGTGAAGGTGAATCAATCTGGTTGAAACACTGCAACTCCTTTGAATTGAGGGGTTTAGTGCGAAAAGAAATGACGAATATTATGCGTCAATTTAAACGCAACTGTTTATTTTCTTACGAAATCACTCAATCCAAAACGACCGTTAAGAAGTGGTTTCTGGCTAGCTCAAACCCAGCAACCACCCCAAGTGATTCAAGCCTGTGGTGAGATTATTGCAAAGCCAGGCCCTATCGCACCCATCAATGGAGCATTTTCTTTGGTAATATGAAATCCATATTTCAGCTATGTACGGTGATTTAGAATGGAACAGATCGGTCATTTTCATCATCAAAAAGCTAGTATTTCCAACCTAACTGTACAGCAGCAACTGCACCTGACCTGACCCTCTCCATGTCCTTTATCACCATCTCAGTCTCATACACACACACACCTATGGAAACTGAAAACGTGACTGAAGACCTAATAACCGGCTAACACCAACCCCCTTGAAAAAAAATTTCAATGTAACGGTCATTTGCAACGCTTCCTCACATGATGTAGGTCCAATCCTATGTGAAGAAAAGACGCTACAAATAATTGTTGCATTGAAATTTTTTTCGACTCCTGCTGCCGAATCTCTGGCGGCTTTTGCATTTTCTCCTTTTGAAAATCTGCTGCAGTCTCCTGGCCAAAGTCAAACAGAACAAGTGAGTGGGCCTAATTTGACTGCCTAAACAAATGAATTACTATTAAGAAGCAAGCTCTAAAAGGTTGCAAGGATAGAAGACTGAATCATGAATTGTAAAACCATTGAATCGAAGGAATAACAGAAAATAAATTTATAAATGATGAAATCAGAACAAAGCTTTAAATAACGGTATCGGGATATGTGACAGTTACAGCCATAGTGTAATGGTATCGAAAGTGTCGAATGATATTGTAATACTAGGTAAAGATAACCATTTTTTTTAATGATAACTGAATGTATAGGTCAATTTGCGCACACCTCGGCTAATTGCAGGGCTATGGAGGTAACAACTGGCATAACCCCTAGTAGCCCTAAGAATTTGCTCGCAACGAAAATCGAACTTAGACCTTAAGTGGGAGCAAACTCCTAAGTCCCAGGTCAGGATTACTTTGCCAGCCCCTTGAGGTCAACGATGACCCGTTGTTGCAGTCATGGATTTAAAAAAAACCATTTTTGGAAAAAAAGAAAAGAAAAGAAAATGAATTAAAGTAGATCAAAAATTAAATCATTTTTGGCCGTCCGATCGTGTTTTGGATAGCTATTTTGATTTTTTTACCGGTAAAAATAGATCAAAATTAAATCAAAATTGCCAAACATATCCGGGCCGTTCAAAACACGATTGGACGGGCCGGATTTGAAATCTCCGTAACAATCGAGTTTCGCTCAATGAATTGAAAATGAACTGATGTGTAAGGAAACCCCATCGATCCACTAGCTTTTCTCTCTCATCGGTATATTGAGGTGTAACTTGAAATAAACTAAAACCTTGTTTTATAGATTTGACACTCTTTCATGTCACCTAAAATTTAAGAACGAAAAAGTCTTCGATTTGAATTCTCTCTCCTTTTAAATATCTTACTAGGATTTCAAATCCTATTAGGATTTTAAAGGTTTTTCTTCTACAACCATCGTCCCCTCTCAAAATAAAATCTTAGCTCTGCCATTGATATGTGGGTTGATATTTAAATCTTCACATCAAAGCAAATCCAAATTGTAGTTCCACAAGTTACTGCATACCCTTCTATCAATATCGGCCTTGACCTATAACGGGAGGTGCGACAGATTTAGATCCAAAAAATTAAGCAAAAATTAGGGGCTCATTTTTCATAGAATTTGTACATATATTATATATTTATATGTAAACTATTATGTGATTTGGCTCAAGGTGGGAGCTAACTCAAATGGTTTATTGATGTATGTTGGAGCTAGTTATCGTAACTAGGTTCAACTTCTTGGAGACCCTTTTGACCAAGTGTTATTTTGCCATATGGTTTGATTTGATCTAGAGTAAAACAAAACTTTTGCACCACATAAGTTATGCTTTAGTGGTTGTAGATGCCTACTCAAATCCAAAGTTCAAATTCTTTGAACACAATAATTGGTTTGATGATTTTTTTTTTCTCTAGTTTATTTTAATCTTACTTTTATATTTTACAATCAAATTCACAAATAAATAAGTGTTGACAATAAATAAACCAAATTAATTTATTTTCACTCACAAATTGAAACAACTCTATAATTAGTTAGAGAAAACACATAGAATAAACAATACCTTGTTTTTTTTGGTTTATTTTTTCTATTTGTATAAAAAATTTAAAAACATATTTTAGTTAAATTAAGAAACTAAAATACCAAGTTTAATCTTTTTACCCTATATACGCTACGCACCCTCTAGTGAATTTTTTTTTTTTTAAACAAAAACCTTAAGGCCCATTTTTTAATTTCGCATTAAGCCTCTAAAAAAATCTCACAGCCAGCCCTGCTTAGTGCCTTCTATAATTGCTATAATCACAAAATACGCATTTTGCGAAAGAGAGAAGAATAAAGTTAAACGAACCGGACAACAAACCTCGATCGATGATTCAGTGTATCGATTTTCCGCTAAGAGGCGAAGCAGGCAAGATCGGCTTCGAGAAAATCACGACATCCACTACCTGCGGACACCCCTCACCAACAAAATCCTCACCTATATGCGAATCCTCCTCTCTGATCCTCAAAATCTGGCTATGCACATACGCCATCTTCTTCGCCGCCGCCGTCGTCCACCGCCCAATCCTCGTCACCGATCTCGGCGACTCCGTCTCCTCCGACGATCCAACACTCTCCTGATCCGTCTCCATCTCCCCGAACCTCTTCCCTCCTACTCTCTCCTCGTAGTAAAACTCCTTCGATTTGCGCTTCTCTCTCGAATCATCATCCTTCGCGGATTGTTTGAGCGTCATTCTGCGTGTAAACTGATTCGAACAAAATCGATCGATACAAAAGATAACACGAGATTGGGGTGATCAACAATGGCGGCAAATTCGCCGCGAACTGAATTACGAGTGATTGGGATGCCCACGGAATTATGGATGGGGAGATGTTTGAGTATATATAGTGGAGGGGTGGTGGTACGGTGTGAATGATGAGGTGTGAAAAATACTTGGCTGGAAGTGAGAGTCCATGTTGTGATGGATTGGCGTGTGTGGTTGGGACACGTGTTAAGTGGGTGAGAGAAAAACGTGGTGTTTGAATTGTTGACCAAATAAATAGGACACGTGGTTGATTGATCGGGAAGAATTCAAGAGTCGTCCAAATCGTTGGTCGCTGTGGTGGGAACGACCTAGGATCCTTTGGGTTTGCGCCACGTCAATTAGCCATATCCCCAAAAACTTATCGACGATTCGCAGTATTCTAACACCCTCCATCATCACACATTCGCACACTGTCGTCATGTCACGAAAATGGAAATGTTGATTCGACAACGGTAAAACCTATTTCGACCAAATGCTAAGTGGATTAGACCATTTCTAGCGGCCTCACCATCTTCTCCCCCCTCGCCACCGCTGGCGAGCTTGCCCTGAAAACCTTCCAAAACCACCACCCAGCAGCCTAGCTAACGGTCTCGCTATCAGAGAACTGTCTACAGTGTCTTGCCACAGGGAGCGAGGCTTGGCGAGGCTCACCTAGCCTTCTCTATCCTCCTCCTCTCTCTCTCTCTCTCTCTCTCTCTCTCTCTCTTGTGCCTTCTCTCTCCTCCTCCCAGCAAATCGACGACGGAGAACGGTTGGACGTGGGCTAGAGCTCCAGTCGCCGTTTGTTAACCAGTCACCGGAAACGAGTCCTAAAATCGTTTGAAGACCAGAAGAGTATAGAGCTTGTCGAGATGAACGCATTGGTCCAAGACCTGTCGCCGACGAAGTCTCGTGGCGACCGCACGCACCTGTCAAAGGCGGCGCGTGCAAGAACGTTAGATCTACTCTCAGCGCGTGATTTACACGCGCCCGTGTGAATGGAGAAGGTGATGTAGGGTTTTTTTATTGGTTGAGCCTAATGGCTAGGTTGTTAGGTGTTTTGCCTTTTGGGGGGCTTGCCAAAATGGTATTTTGCTTTGGCCAAAATCTTGGCTAGGCTGTTGGAGATGGCCTAGATTTTTTTGGGTGTTTGACTTAATAAGAAAGTTCAGAGGCTCACCAAAAAGAAAAATCGTATTTTGTTATGGTTACAAGGCACAACGGGTCTCCTGGTTACCTCACAGAACATAAACTCATCGCTGAATGTAAAATATGTGAAATTATTTAGTGTCGTGTCTGTTCATATATCTCATTTCTAAGTGAAAGTTGATATTAGAGAAAAATGAATAACTCTAATAGGATCTCTAGTGCACTTTCTAAAATCATTTGTTAGTAATAACATACCAGAGATACCCGCTACACTGTACTACAATTTTTGGGTGAAGAGATAGAAAAACAATTACTAAATCAAAAACCACCGGCCAAAAATCGGGTACACATAAAACCGCCGGCCACAAAACTACCTGTGAAGAAAAACGAACAAAAAAATACAAAAAAAAGGACACCGGACCATGTCACATGAGCTGTCACACATCGTCGCCGCCACCGCCGTCGTCAGGAACCCGAATTTGGAAACCCCAGATTCGGCTCCCCTTGATCCAAAAATCGGGTGTGAACACCCATGCTGGAACGGAGAGAAACATCCACTACAGAGAGTCTTTGAACTCAAAAGAAGCTCAGCCAGAGGAGATCAGGCAGATGGAAGGGGTGCGGAGGGGGAGGGTGTGTGGATCGGCAGCTAGGGGCTGAGCCGCTTGGGAGGGGCCACCGCTTATATCACTCGTTCTCACTCACTTACTAACTCTCTCTCTCTCTCTCTCTCTAGAACTTCCTCTCACTTCTCTTTTGGGTTAGACTTTTTTTTTTTTGGACCTAATATTAAGTCATATATTTTCTGACCTTAAGTCATATATTTTTTGACTTAAATATATGACTTAATATTAAGTCGTATACTTGTTGCATATTTTCTCGGCATGCAATATAGTATCACTCCACAAATAAATACTTAAACTTGAATGGTGTGACTCAATCATATTGCTACTGGTAGGGTTAGCTATTTCTAACACGAAACACGAATATGAGACGACACAATAATGATAACATGAAAAGTTAAATAGGAGCTTGGGTTAAGGTTGAGAGAATTCTGACACGAACATGAGATAATACGGAAAACAAGACACAAGAATTTATGGAAAGACACGATAACACGACAAGAACATGACACAAAATTAGCGGGTTAGGGTCAGCTATTTCTGACACAAAACACGAATATAATACGACACGAAAAACTAAACAGGTTGGAAAAGAGTTTAGAGAATTCTGACACGAACACGAGATGACACGACACAAACATGATACAACATGACACGATGCCCACCCTTACAGTGGTGGCATCTCTCTAACCACATCAAATTAAGAAGATTGAAGATAATACTATATACACTTAATATGTTTTGGTTGTGTATGTGAAAATAACATCGATATAAATTAGTCGTATCATCAACCAATGGCAAGTGACTTCACCCACAAAAGATATGAAGATCTTTTTTCCAGTGCTTTCTTAAGTGATTTGAAGCAATAAAGCATGAGACATTAACTAAATACTAAAAGGTTGACGGGTCTTAGAATGTTCAATTGGTTGGGTAAGTGGATTCATGAGATTGGAGCAATGTCACATCGAATCTGAGCACACTAGAAAACGTTGCCAAAATAGATTATGTGGTGGTGAGATATTGGGCCATGTAGCATATGCAAATCAGATAATTTTACAACTTAGGACGGGGATAAGGGAACAAGTGGCATGTTGTTTGGTAAGTGGGGATTCCTCATCCGATATTTACAAGTGGAGTCAGGCCTTCTTTTGGAAAAAAACCAGTTTTTGATTTTTTAGTTTTTTCATTTGTCTTTATTCAAATTTTTTTTTTTTGCATTTGTAAGTTTTGCATCAAGATTTAGTGGTTTCTGGATTCCTCTCGATGAGACGAATCTAACAAGTATAAATTTATGGTCAAACCAAATATTTTTTTGAATAAAGCCAAAATACTTGGATTATTGGCCAATAATCCAAGTATTTTGGCTTTATTCAAAAAAATTTGAGTTTTGACCATAAATTTATACTTGTTAGATTCGTCTCGTCGAGAGAAATCCAAAAACCACAAAATCTTGATGCAAAACTATGCAAAAAAAATTTGAATAAGGACAAAACCCAAAAACCCAAAAACCAAAAACTGGTTTTTTACCCAAAGGAGGCCAAAGAACTGTCCTATTTGATACAGTTTATGGACACTTAAACTAATTCCTTTTCCAGTTTAGTGACAGACAAATCATTCATGCCGGTACTAGGAGATTCATTCACAAGAAATTTGATACCTTCTTGCGGCCTAACCTCTATAATCAAATTCTGGTCAATTGTGTGAGAGTAAACTAACCAACCAACCGGAGTAACCCTTGTGGCGGAATTTGAAGGGCTTCAAAGAGTGGTGCAGTAACACGTGGTTTGATTTCCTTTGGGGTTGCAAGTAGGAACCCGCTTGAAGGAGCTACCAAAGCTGACCATATTCACCTGTTGCTCTTGATGATGACCCCAGTCACGGGATAACTAAATTAGGAGTAATTTGTTGCAATAGTATCCAAATCTGCAATTCTGACTAGAAGAAGAAGAAGGGTTATCCTGTACCAAAGGCCATTATATAGACAATAATCAATTTCATGGCTTACCACATTTTGGGCTGATTTTTTTAACCCTCCAATAGCTGGATTCCCTTCAGGTGACTTGGTAATTAATGGTTTGGGCATTGGCTTTTTCTGGTCATTTGTTGGCTTCCTGGTCATTAAAAGTGAATATACTAAAATTCCTCCCAGGCTTTATTTTTTTGCTCTTTAGTTCCCAATTGTATTTGTGTTTTGTCATTGTGTAGGAGGATTGTTTCGAGTATGGTGTGTCTTTTACTTTCGCAAGAATTCCTTCATACATAAAAAATTCTAAGAAAGGAAGTGTTTGGGAGCCCAGTTTTTAGCTTTGCATTTTTTAGTTTTTGTTTTTCCCTTAATTAATATGGGATAAATGAAAAATAAGAGGTCAAAAAACTACAACTAACTTATTTTTAACTTCTCCTCTTCTTTCATCAAATTTGAAAATGATTTTTTAAGAGAGAATTTTGGGTCTTATCTTCTAAACTCTCGGAAATAGAAAAAGAGAATGGAAAAAGTTGAAAAACCAACGACCAAACACCCCCGAGGTTTATTGATAGCTCTAATCTTTTATGATTACTTCTTAATGCATAGAAAAGTTCAACTTCAGAGAAACAAAGATTCCTACTTCTAATCTAAAATTTCACCTCTTCTTATGATGATGATATTTAAATTTAAGCTAAAATGAATAATATAAGGTAAAAAATCTACCCATATAAAGACGCACTACGAAAAATTCGGATGCGAAAAAAATGAGCATGACCTTGTTTCAATTAAAACCAAACTCGTCTTTTCAACACATTTCAAATAAATTGAGACCTTAAAATCAAATTTTATTTTGTTAAACTAAACATGTTTAGAATTAGACTCGTTCCCTTTACCGTTTTAAACAATACTCGTGTTCCTTGGCCTAATTTCAGTCACCTTTGCATATGACACAGTTTATTAAAGATTCTAATTTCCCAATATATCTAATTAAACTTAGACGATTAGACCATTCCAATGGTAATGAAAATAAGCATTGCAAAGAAGTATTATTCCGTCAATTTAACATTTTGCTTTTGCATCCCTTGTAAAATGTTTTGTCAAAAAATCAAATTCTTTTAATCATTTACAAATAATTTTAACATTTTGGATCACACTATGCTAAACCAATAAATGAACAATTTATCTGAGTTGTAAAAAAAAAAAAAAAAACCTAAAACGAACAAAACAATATATCCTTTCTAAACCCATTGAACGAAGTAAAAAAATATGCCAAAAAAAAAATATTTATTTTCTTGTATACAGATATCTGTAGATACTCTAGTTCTTTATAGATACAAATTTTATGCAAACTTAACGACGTAGGCTTAAACCAACCTCCCTTAAATTTAAGGTAAGTTCAAAGTTATCTCCAGGTTTTAACGAATCCTATAATAGTGAATACAATACAAATAATATAGGATAGATATAATTGATCGTACATAAAAGTTATACACACATCCACAAAAAATATCTATAAATATCTACTTACAATCAGTTGCTTCAATTCCATCACATAATAATGTCATATGCCATTAGTTACTAACGGGCATTAACTTCATGCAAAGCACGAGGCTTCATACCCAATTATAAGCTAAAGACCCAATCCCTTCAAATTCCTCGTACCTAATTTTGCGTGTAAGAGCATCCGCATCAGTCTCTCTAAATTTTGGACCAAATTACACCTTAAAAAGTCACTTTATTACTTTAGCTAGTCACTTTTATAATGCCTACTGCATCAGACTCTCTATTCTAACTGTGTCCTATAAATATCTCCTTATTTTTTTAATATAATATTGAAATGTTACAAATTGGGTCAGAGTAATTGGTTGCAAGGAAAGCAAGGAAATTGGTAAAATAATCTGGGGCGAGTGAACAGTGCCTCTTTGGAAGAAAAGAGGGACTGTAGCTCAGGTTACTTCTCAGGTGGAATAGGCGAGGCTGGTAAAGCATGATTTCAAGGGTTTTGCTCTTCAATTTAACGTAGAAGAGAGAGTAAAGAGAGAGATGTGGATGCTCTAACTAATGTCCTGTTTCATTTTTTGTGTTACAAGTTAATTAAGAAATCGTGTCCCCCGTGATATTAGGTAAGCAAACACCACATGCAAGTGTTGGTCGCGGTGGTTTTGGATCGAATGGACAACGATGGATCCATGTTGTAGTTTACTATAATCATTATGACAACCTATTGCAGAAAAATTCAGGACTTGCCTCATCTATGTTGTGGATAGTAACATTTGTAGTTTACGAGATAGAAACCTTCCTTCCAAGAGCTTGTTCTTCAATTAGCTTACCGATTGACATGGATCCAGGTTAGTAAATTACCATCGAGTAATTTCCAAAATACGTTTGATCGTGAAAAAAACATGATACTCTAGATTACTTTAGATTTCGACCATCCAATTGCGCGAGTATCTTACGAGGCGAGAAGATTTTCCACGCAATTCAAACCGCAGAAAATGCATTGAAGCGTGAGTACAGAAGACAATGTTCGAAAAGACAGTTTGGGAGGCCAAGTACTCCTCATAGGCGCTACAAGGCCCCTCGCCGATTAGCCCAACTAGTCGCCGAGTACTTGGCCTGGAAGCCAGAAGGTGTCCGGCTGCCCTGGGAGCGCCTAGCAAGGTTTAGAACCTTGACAGAAGATTTGACAAGCTTCGAAATACTTAGTTGTTGAAGCAGTAAATTCCTTAATTTCAGTTAGGCCATGTACAAGCTTCCATTCTCCCTTTTTTTCTGGCTTAAGTTAAGAACATAGAGAAGAAAGCAAGTTTCATAAAGCTTAGAAAGCCTACAGATAAGAAGAGTAAAAGAACACTTGTTTTTCAAAACATGAACAGCATCCAATCATACCACAAACAGAAGCAAAGAGTAATCAATTTGAACCATCAAATTTGTGAACCAAAACAAGGAAAACTCCTAATTGATTGAAGAATCGAGAATGGCAGTCAGGTAAGAGAATTTCAACTGAAATAGAGAATCCAAAAGACAAAACAAGACCGTTTGATATCTCAATTTGATCGTGCTATTCACTCCTCATCCTCCTCATCGCCATCTCCCCCAGCAGCCTTCTTAGCAGCCGCCTTTTGGTTCTTCCGCTTGACTCTTCCGGGGCGTCCACCTCCAAGGGGACTTGTGAGAGAGAAATCAATGTGTTTTTGAGAGTCCAGCCTCACCATGAATGAGGCTATGTTGACCACCTGCCTTCCCACCCTGCCAAGGAGAAGAATTTTCGTAATGCAACATCTCAACTTTCAAAAAGATTACAAAGAGTAGTTCAATATGAATGCAGTACAACAAACAAGGTTACGAAGGGGGTGTCTGTAAGAAACTCTAGGCAGAGAGGCACTGCCAGGAAAAAAACGTTCCCGAGGCACAGAATAGGTTTTTGAAGTTCATGACAAAAACGTGCACACCACACTTATATTTGCAATGCTATATGGAGCCATTGTTTTAACAGAACAGTTACACAACTTGAGAATCAGGATGTGTGACAAGTGGGCTAATGATTAGCTACTAAAGCTAATGACAGAACAAAAATAAATGTGTCCGTGCATGAATGAAAAACATGGAAGGTCACCGAATCCATATCCAACCGAATATTTACAACATTCAAGTGCTTTCTCCGTACTAGCTCATTGTTCTGCTTTGATTAAGCAAGGGGCAAACTCAAAATAGAAGAATCTCCAAAAAAAAAAACACTTTGATATTTTAAGTTCCAGCAATTAACCACAATTGTTAGATATGCTGCGTAAAATGATCACAACCTAGAACTGATACTAGGCAAAATCATATCAAACAAGAAGCTGAAACCCTGCAATAAGTCATCTGGGATATATCTAAATTCTTATCGACAAACAGTTGCAGAACTAGACAAAAATAAGATACTTCGCCATATCATTTCTTTTTCCATATTCCTTTACTACGGCTATACTTCTCTAACGCCCTCACACCTTTTGCGATAAGTATCTTTTGAAATTGGAGAGGAATCAAATTACCACAAGTCTTCTCAAAGACTACTTAAATGAGGTCAAGTGGATGAACTTTGCAGAGTATAACTGTATAAATGCATGCTTAACTGATATTTTCCAAGAATATACAGCTGTTATGGAAAGAAAATATATGCCAGAAGCATCATAGTGTACTAGTTTCAAAGACTATAAAGTAAAAGTGAGTGATACACTGATACCTAACTTTGACAATGAACTATTTACGACCACAAATTAAAAAATCGTGGTCCTCATGACTGGGGAAGGAAATTACTTTATGACTGTCACGTGTAATCTAGAAGGTAACCAATTTCATGATCAACTCAAAACAATCATCATGCACAATTCACAATCACCAAATCACTATGTACAATTCACAATCACTATGCACATTTCACAATCACCAAATCATTAAGTACCAAACGTTTCCAATGCAGCTTTTCTGCAAGTTAGTAGTAATAAATAAGACCATTAAGGAGTCGTTGACTCGTGTGTAAAAATTATCACCCCGAATGGACATTATTTACCATCCAAGTAAGTTCAGCAATAAAAACACCAATAAGGGACCTACGCTTCAACTTCAAGGTAGATATTAGGAGTATATGCCATGTATATACCTGATATGCCTCTGCCTAATGAGCACACGAGCATGGTGAATGGACTTAGCCATACCGGTCTTGAAAACAAGTGTTTGAAGACGCCGTTCAAGGAAGTTCTCCACAGTCAAAGCCAAGACATAATCAAGCTTGTTCTGGTTCTCATCCAAAAGTCCATACCTATACATCCTGCGTAGAAGCGCCTCGCCCTCAAAGATCCGGCGAGGATTTTTCTCATCAAGGGTGAGAAGCATTCTCGCTGCATTACGAATGCGGCTCAGAGCATACTGAACCCTCCACAACTCCCTCTTACATCGAAGTCCATACTCTCCCACAAGCTTCAGCTCAGCGTCCAAACGCTCCTTCTCATAAGGACGGCGAGGCTTCTTAAAAGTCTTCCCATCTATGACCACCGAGTATTAAATAATCCACAAGTTCAGGGGGAGATAATATAGAATAAGCAAATTGAAAATGTAACCACACTTGGCATCAATTTTACGTAAAATGGGAGAGAAGAAGGGATGTCATGATTGGGGAATAAGAAACCTGTTCATTTTTAAAAAAAAAATTCTTTAAAATATTGAAAAAGTAATATGAATAATGAATGAGAGGTGTTAAGCATTTTAATATCCTGTCATCCACAGGACCTAGTTCCAGTATTGAGTATTGTCGCTACTGTAGAGTTTAACCAACAAATTCGGTAGATGGTGTAGTTCCTCACTTCCTCTACGCCTAGGAAACCAGACTATCGAACCGTAAACGAAGAAAAGCATGAGAGAACCTAATGGTGCATCGCAAATAAAGAGGCAATCAAATCCAAAAGAGTGTACTAGTACCGCTTGCCTGGCGTTATACCGAAGGTATGCCTTACTAGCAAGGAGGTAATTCGCTGCACAGGTTCTTATGACCGTAAATAGGGGAAGCTGACCTCCAACTAGAGCTACAAGTACACGAAGAGGGTAAATGATAGTCCTCACAAGAAGAGACTTGTTCTTCTCCTTAGCTTGTCGACCAGCTGCCCATCTTATCCATTCTTATCTGCCTAGCGTGCACACTAACACTAAAAGCAAGTAAGACATCTAAAATGTGGGTTGACGAACCCAAAGCTCCACTGAAAAATGGATAACCCAGGAATAGCTCATCGAAAAATCCGGAAGGTAACCTCGACAGTGCTTCCGAAAAACCAAGTGTGCTCAATTTTGTGTCTCAATTTTTCCTAAATCAAATGTAGGTACAATGCTGTGACTGAAAACCTCAAATTAACCGTTGTCATACAATTTTGTTGACCTCAAAATTGCTACGCACGAGAAACTAAGTGTGCCGCACAATGAATCTGATCCACATTTTCTGTATAGTAAAGTAATTCGTTGAAATCTTTTGATTTGATTTGATTTTTTGAGATGCATCACTGGTGCGCGACCACTTGTGACCTCTAATTTTACACGGAAATTCCTAAAATTTCAGTATCTCAAGCAGAAAACAATGAACAAAAATGTTACAGGGAATGAGGAGCAGAATTACGATTAAGAGAGAGAAAGAGAAGACATACAGTTGCGATAGAAATTGACGTGAACCATGGCTCCGCCGGCTTGCCGTCAAGTGCCAGGGAAGAAGAAGAGGGAGACGAGCTAGAGAGCATAAACTCGGACTATATACTTCAGTATATAGTGCGAGCCCTAAAGCTTAAATCAACTGGGCTGTTACAATTTTTCAAATTCCAATTGGCCCAAAGCTAGTTGAGCTGGGCTTGCCATGTCTCCAATATGGATTTAATCCGAGTCAGAAAAAAAATAATTTTGCTCCCACGGCCCACAGATTACCTTGCACTGGTGGACGAATTAGTAATCTGTACGAAGGTTAATCGGGTTGGTTGATTGGTTTTCTCCGGTTCACCGGGTTCAATTTTTTGAGATAGGCCGGAAGAAAGTAATCACTTGTGAATTATTATCTAATTTCGGCATAGATGACTTAGCTTTGACCGGACTGGAATGGGGATAAATCGAGTGTGTGTAAACTAAACCGGACGCCTCTGACCGTCAAGAGAAAAAATAAAGGGGATCAGTATGATTCATTATAAGTTACATTTTTTTGCACATCTCAGTCCACATTTTTTTTAACACCGATGGATAGCTCAAATGGCAACATAGATGAGCTGTAAACTCAAATCTCCTGAGTTTGAAACTTGACAACTTCTCGGGTCAAGCTTAGTTCCAGTGTGAATAGCCTCCCTTAAATTGGACTGAGAAGGATAATAGTAGATGTGTGTGTAAGCTAATTTAGGCACCCTTAATTGCCGGAAAAGAAGAAAAAAAAAAGTGCGTATTGAGAAATTTGTCTTTAGAAGCTGTCAAGTGTCCCCGTCCATCTTGCAAGGGAAAGTATAGTAATACACCTATTTTTCCCGCTAAGTTTACGATCGATTTGTCACATTAGTAGATAATTAAAAAAAGCTCACATTGTAAAACACATCGAAAATAATAAGAAGACCAAAATTCAAGCTCCTAGGATGTCCTTAAATGCATGGTCGGAACATATTTGCCTTCTGTATGAGTTTATTTGTCTTTCTTTTCCGATCTTGCACTTATCGATATCCGATAAATCTAAATTTTGATACTTATATTACTTCCGATGTGGTACATAAAGTGAACGTCTACGATTATCAAATTAATTGAAGTCTATATTGTAATGGTAACATGATAGATCAGTTGTAAAATTTCGTTCTAGAAATGGGCTAGACTTTCTATTTCGCAAATCGCAACGAACACCCTACTACCTAAATCCCCGTTCATTTGAAGTGACGACAGCCGCCCCCGCCGTCCTCCTGCTCCTCCGCCGTCCTCCTCTCTCTCAAAAAACAACGAGGGAGAGCCTATCGACATCGTCGACCTGGTCAGACCAACCACCGCCGCCACCATCAAAGTGCCACTTTCCATACTCAAACTCCCCACTCCACCCAACAACCATGTCCGCAAAATGGCGAGCACTCCAACACCGCCACCGCTACACTTACTCCGCCGTCGCATTCCCCCACTCCTACACCACCGCCCTTAACAACCACCACCACTCCCCTACCACTTCCTCCTTCTTCACCGACCTAAACCACCTCGTCTCCCTCACCTCCACCTACTCCCAGCTCCACCACGCCAAAAAACTCGCCTCCTCCTTCTCCCACTTACTCCAAAGCCCTAATAACCAAAACCAAGACGTTTCCATAGCCGCCCGATTTTACCTCGAAATCCTCTTCCTGGAGAACTCCTTTCCCTTGCACAGGACTCTGATTTCTGCCCTCGCGAAGAACCGGAACTATCTGTTGTTGATCCGTGATTGCTTCCGCACTCTCTGCGATGAGTACGGTGGAGAGAGAGGGAAGGGGAAGAGGTTTTGTGTTTCGCGCGTGGCGCTGTCGATGATGAGTTCGCCGAAGCTAGGGTTTTTGGTTGAAGTGATAGAGGAGTGTGCGGTTTTGGTTGGTTTGGATGTGGTTTCTGGTTTGAATTCTGTTGTTTCTGAGACTACTGAGTGGTCTCGGCCTTCACCGATTGTTATGGAACAATGCCAGGAGGCTTTGTCTTGTGTGTATTACTTGCTCCAGCGATTTCCCTTGAAGTTTACAACTAGTTTAGATGGTACGTGTAGTAGTGATTTGGTGTCGGAGGACTCGAATGTTTTGGAATTGGTTTTGACAACGATTTTAAGCATTCTGAAATCTCCGGTATTTTCGAGGGATTGTTTTGTGGCCGCAGGGGTTAGCTTTTGTGCAGCTCTCCAGGTTTGTCTTGGTCCCGAGGAGCTTGGTTTAGCTATCATGGAAGGTATATTTTTTCAAACGAATTGTACTCTTGTTGAAAGTCCTAGAAATGAAGTTAAGAATGTGATTTTCAAGGTTCCTTTCAAGGGAGATTTGTATTATGAAATTCGTAATTTATCAGCTTTGAGTAGGCTCTGCTTGATCAGAGGAATCCTTACGGCTGTTCCTAGAACAGTACTTAATCTGCAGTTTGTCTTATCGAGGGATGACATTAATGGTTTTTGTAGTAATGGAGATTACAGTAACTCATTCCACACAATTCTATATGATGGGATTTTGCCTGAGCTGTGCAAATATTGTGAGAACCCAACTGATAGCCATTTTAATTTTCATACCTTAACCGTATTACAGATCTGTTTGCAGCAGACAAAAACCTCAATCCAAGGTAATCTAGGTAATCCTTCGGAAGACTGTTATCAAATCTCCGAGGACATGGGCGCCCGTATACTTAGAATCATCTGGAATAATCTGGAAGATCCTCTTAGTCAAACTGTCAAACAAGTTCATCTTATTTTTGATCTCTTCTTAGACATCCAGTCTACCCTCCATTGGTCAGAGGGTAGTGATAGAATCAAGTCGTCCTTGCGGAGAATTGCATCAGATCTTCTCCACATGGGACCACGTTGCAAGGGAAGATATGTTCCTTTAGCTTCTCTAACCAAAAGGTTGGGAGCAAAGAATATTTTGGATATGAGCCCTGACTTGTTGCTTGAAACTGCACAGGCTTACATCGATGACGATGTTTGCTGTGCTGCCACAACATTCTTGAAGTGTTTCTTGGAGTGCTTGCGTGATGAATGTTGGAGCAGTGATGGTATTGAAAGTGGTTATGTAAAATACAGAGGCCATTGTTTGCCTCCATTTTTGTTTGGTCTTGCTTCTGGAGTCCCAAAGCTCCGGACGAATTTGAACACCTATGCTTTGCCGGTGATACTTGAGTTGGATGTAGATGCCATCTTTCCCATGCTTGCGATAATTTCCGCAGGGCAAGGTGGAGAAGAGACTGTACTTGTTCATCCCGAGCTCAGTTGTTTAAATATGTCTCTGAGAGTCGAACAAAAAGTTGCCATTTTGGTCTCATTGCTCAAGGTGTCCCGCTTTCTTGCTCTGATTGAAGGGGACATTGATTGGTTTGAGAATTTGTTAGTATCTGAGGAAGGGGAAGGCCATAGAGTGGACAAGATTGGTTGCTATGCTGCTTTCTCTATAAAGGGTATAAAGATTACAGTCCTGGCTGAGTGGCTGGCAATGGCACTCACTCATGTTGATGAGTCACTTCGTATAGATGCAGCAGAGTCTCTATTTTCAAACCCAAAGACGTCAAGTTTGCCGTCAAGTTTAGAACTTAGTCTGATGAAAGAAGCAGTGCCATTGAACATGAGATGTTGCTCAACAGCTTTTCAAATGAAGTGGGCCAGCTTGTTCAGAAAGTTCTTTTCTCGCGTGCGGACCGCCCTAGAGAAACAAATGAAGCAGGGAAGGTGGCAACCTCTTGCCTACTGTCACAGTAAGGTAGTTTCTCCATGTAAAAGAACTGATGAAACTGAATTTCACAAAGCAGAGGATCTCTTTTTCTTCATTAGGTGGATGAGTTCCTTTCTGTTTTTCTCATGCTATCCTTCTGCTCCATATGAAAGAAAAATAATGGCCATGGAGCTCATTTTGATAATGATTAATGTCTGGTCTATTTTACCTCCTTCACCAGAAAAATGTGAACCCATTCCTTCCGATCCCAGTCTCTGTCCTTACAGTAAAGGGTTTACTTCAACTGATTCGACTTTGCTGTTAGTTGGTTCTATTGTTGATAGTTGGGATCGGCTGAGAGAAAATTCATTCCGCATTCTGCTACATTTTCCTACTCCACTACCTGGCATTTGTAGTCAAGACATTGTCCAAAGACTAATTACGTGGGCCAAGCAATTAGTTTGCAGTCCTCGTGTTAGAGAAAGCGATGCTGGAGCTCTAACTATGAGGCTCATGCTTAGGAAGTATGTTTTGGAACTTGGGTGGATGGTCAGACCTTCTTGTAATATTGTATCCTTTCATTTAGAGACCAAACTTCTGAATGGAGATACTCAAAATTCCACGTCTACCTCTCCTGCAATAGTATATGTGAGATCTCTCATTGATTGGTTGAACATTGCTGTTGAGGAGGGCGAGAGAGATCTTTCTGAAGCGTGCAAGAAAAGCTTTGTTCATGGTGTATTGCTTACCCTTCGTTACACGTTTGAGGAGTTGGACTGGAATTCAAACGAAGTCTTGTGTAGTCTTTCCGAGATGAGACTCGCGCTAGAGAATCTCTTGGAATTGGTCATGCGAATAACTTCACAGGCCCTTTGGGTGGTTTCTGCTGATGCTTGGTACTTGCCTGAAGACATGGATGATATTGTTGAGGATGATGCCTTTTTAGCTGAGTTTCCTGCTGACATGGATGTTTCGGAGTCTGCATCTGAACATGAGGTTAAAAACTCAAAACTTGCAAGGGATGCAAGACAGTCAGAACAGGTTATCATGGTTGGTTGCTGGCTAGCAATGAAAGAGGTACTTAAAACATTTTTTTTCTTGTGCTTGGTTGTCTTTAATGAACGTGAAAGACAAAGAGGCTTTCATGAGGCTATCACCAAATAGGCAAATAGTGTTGGTGAAAGAAGAAGTTATTTCGTCATTGTGTATAGAATTTTTGATTACATTTGGGGTTACCTTTTGTGTTTCCAGGTGAGTCTTCTCCTAGGAACAATCATAAGAAAAGTTCCATTGCCTACGTCAGACTCATCTGACTCTGGGGATCTTTTTCTTGACGCTGCCGGTGCTCCAATTATGGCATCTGATTTAGTGCTTGACCTTAAACAACTTGAGACAATTGGGAACCACTTCTTGGAAGTCCTCCTAAAAATGAAGCACAATGGTGCAATTGATAAGACGAGAGCTGGATTTACGGCTCTTTGCAACCGTTTACTCTGTTCCAATGATCCAAGGTATAATGAATAGCATTCTATTTGTTTCATGTAGTCCTGTTTCAAATTAATAATACAAGCTGTATAACTTGCCAAAAGAAAATTAAAGATATATAGTTTAGTAGATTGGCCCGGAAATTGCTCTTTTGATGAACTTATAATTTCCTCGATTTTCCACAAGGGACTTATATGATTTTCCACAAGGTACTTACATTTGATCCTGGTCTTTTGATGGCATTCATATGTTGGAACTTGAACCTATTGGTGCAACAGTGTTGAATTATGAATGGGGTAACTGCTTAGAGTTTGTGGTGTTGAGTCATAAGTTGAATCGGGTGTTGAGTCATAAGTTGAATCGGGTGTTGAGTCATAAGTTGAATTGTATCCTTACAAGTAGATCTGTACTTTTGTGTGTGTGTGTGTGTTTGTTTCTTCTAAGGTGATGCAGGTTTGGAGATTGGACACAACACTATTTTGTTGCTTGTCTAGATTGTTTCCATGCCTTCCATGTTTTAATGTTTAAAGTAGTTGAAACTCTCTAAAATTTGTTTCTAGACAAAGACATTTCCTTTTACCTTGTATTGCACTGGCAGCAACTAGAAATGATTTCCTAATTTGTACGAGTAAATTTAGCTCGTCGCAGTCAGTCACGATAAACCTGTATGCAGAGTTATATAACCACATTGTTAATCTAAGTCCAGGTATAATTTTGTCTCGTTTTTTGTCAGACTTTGTAAGTTGACAGAATCTTGGATGGAACAACTTATGGAAAGAACTGTGGCCAAGGAACAAACTGTAGATGATTTATTGAGGAGAAGTGCAGGTATTCCAGCAGCATTCACCGCTCTTTTTCTTTCAGAGCCAGAAGGTACACCAAAGAGGCTCCTCCCAAGGGCACTGCGGTGGCTGATAGATTTAGCCAAGGGGTCGTTGCTGGATCCAACTGATGTAAACACCCCAAACAGTGACTCATGTAATAGTTTGCCTATTAAGTCAAGCCAACCAACGGTTTGTTCACTGTCTCCTGAGATGGATGTTAACGGAAGTACCTCAAAGATTCGCGATGAGGGTGTCGTACCCACTGTGCATGCATTTAATGTTCTCAGAGCTGCTTTCAATGATACCAATCTAGCAACCGATACGTCAGGCTTTTCTGCTGAGGCATTAATAATCTCCATACGTTCTTTCTCTTCTTCCTATTGGGAGGTCCGGAACAGTGCCTGTCTCGCATACACTGCTTTGGTTCGTCGCATGATTGGATTTCTTAATGTACAGAAACGAGAATCTGCACGGCGTGCATTAACTGGACTTGAGTTTTTTCACAGGTGTGCTTCCTTATTTTTTCCCCTTGCAATTTCAGACAAAATTTTAGGTAACTTATCACATCATGAATCATATCTATGAGCTTCCTGAAACTAACTGGTGAAGTTTTAAAGGATTGCCTGATTCTAGGATTGTCGTTCTTACTTCTCTTTGGACGTATGATGTTTAAGGATATGGAATGACTAAAATGTTTCTTTTTATGTCTAGTGTAAGTGAAACAGTCTAACACAATCTGTGATGATTTCAATAATTAGCAAAATGCTGCTATTTGTATGTGTTACTATTGTGAATTGGCTTGCTGTAGGATAAAAGAAAAAAAAGAAGAGGAATATTTCCCAATAAGCATCATTTTCCCCTCAAGATTGGTATCAAGCATCAGCAAATGTCACTATGATGCGTTTGTTCCAATATACTCAATATGATGCATCAGCAAATCTAAGTCCTATTTTTGATAAATTGTTCCAATATACTCAAGTCTCTTTAATGATGCGTTTTGTTTGAATTTTACCCCTTCACAAAATTATTAGTTAGTTTTTGCAACAATTTTAGTCTGGTTAACATTACATTTGGTTGTATAAAATTAAAAATGAATCCAATTATCAAACAAAATGATGTTCGAAAAATGAGCAAGGGGCGCCACACCGGCGCCCGGGTGTGGTGATAAGTGAGCAAGGGTTCCCGTGTGTGCCTGGACAAGTGTGGGTAAAGAAGCTAGCCTAGGACTATATGATCCGCTTAGCAACTTGGAATATAGGGTTTTAATAGTTGATACCATGATTAGGAGGAGGATTAGTATAGCTTGCCTTTAGGAGACCAAGTGGGTAGGGGAGAAGGCTAGAGAGACAGAGGATACAGGGTGTAATCTTTGTTATATGGGTGAGGATAGACATAGAAATGGGGTAGGCATTGTAGTAGATAAGCACCTTAAGGATTCTGTAGTCACAGTCATGAGGAAAGGAGATCGGATTATTTTAGTTAAGCTTGTGATTGGAGAGAGCATAATTAATATTATTAGTGCTTACGCGCCGCAAGTAGGCTTGGATGATCTTACTAAAGAGAAATTTTGGGAGCAGAATGACATGGTTCAATGGACACCTTTTAGGGAGAAGCTATTTATAGGAGGCGATTTCAGTGGTCATGTGGGAGTGCAGGAGCAAGGGTATGAGAAGGTACATGGTGGATTTGGATTTGGAGACCTAAATGAAGGTGGTAGGAGGATTTTGGATTTTGCAATAGCTTTTGACCTTATAGTTAGGGAATACTTTCTATAGGAAGCATGAGGAACGTTTGATTACCTTTAAGAGTAGAGCCAATAGAAGCCAAATCAACTACTTTCTTGCTAGTGATGCAGATCGCTTGTTATGTAAGGATTGCAAGGTCATTCCCGGAGAGTGTCTAGTGGCACAACATAGAGTTTTGGTGTTAGATATTGGTCTCAAGGGGAATAATAGACACGACAAAGGAAACTAGAAGCCCACAGACTAAATGGTAGTTCCTAAGAGGGGAGAAACTAGAGGGGTTCAAGGAATGGATGTTCCAAGAAATGGAGTGGGGATGGAAGGCGATAGTGATAGTATGTGGATGACAATGACTAACAGTATTAGAAGAATATCGAAAGAAGTTCTTGGGGAGTCAAAGGGGAAGGTCTAATTTCTAAGGAGACAGAGTGGTGGAATGACGAGGTTTAAACAATGGTAAAAGCCAAGAAGGAATGTTTTAAAAAGTGGCAAAAGGACTGGGATGTGGAAAATTTTCAGAGTTACAAGCAGCCTAACAAGGAAGCTAAGAAAGCCGTTAGGGAGGCTAAGTTAAGAGCCTATGAGGATTTCTACGCTAGAGTCGATAGTAAAGATGGAGAAAAGAATATCTATAAACTCGCTAAGCTGAGAGAAAGGAAAGCTAGAGACTTCTCTCAAGTTAAGTGTGTAAAAGGTAGCAATTCGGTGGTGTTGGTGAAAGATGAGGAGATCAAGAATAGATGGAAGACATATTTTGAGAAGTTGTTAAATGAGAAACATGAAGGAGGATTTGGTGAGGAGGAAGTTGATGTTCCTAGCAGGAAAATAGAATACGAGTTCTATCGGAGGATACAAAAGTCCGAAGAGGCCAAGGCTTTGAAGAGGATGAAACCGGGTAGGGCCTTGGGACCAGATGTTATCCCTATTGAAGTGCGGAAAAGCCTAGGTGACTTGGGGGTCTCCTGGTTCACAAAGTTGTTCAACAAGATTATTTTATATAGAAGGATGCCCGATGAATGAAGGAGTACCTTAGTACCTATCTACAAGACTAAATGAGATATTCAATGTTGCAATAACTATAGAGGTATTAAGTTGATGAGTCATATGATGAAGTTGTGGGAAAGAGTTATTGAGCATCGATTGAGGATGGTGACTATGGTGTTGGAGAAACAGTTTAGGTTCATGCCTGGGAGATTGACCATGGAAGCTATATACCTACTAAGAAGATTGGTAGAAAAACACAGGTCAACGAAGAAAGATCTCCATATGGTTTTCATAGACCTAGAAAAGGCTTATTATAGGGTGCCTAGCGACATTATATGGTGGGTTTTGGAGAGAAAGGGAGTGCCCAAATGGTATATCGATGTGGTTAGAGACATGTATGAAGGTGCCGTCACTGCCATTGGATCACCAGCAGGGGAAACGAGTGAATTTCATCACAGTAGGATTGCACCAAGGGTTAGCCTTGAGCCCGTACCTTTTCACCTTTGTTATGGATGAATTGACTAGATAGATTCAGGAGGATATTCCATGGTGTATGCTGTTTGCAGATGATATTGTCCTTGTAGATGAAACTCCTAGCGGTGTTAATACTAAATTAGAAATTGGGCGGGAAGCATTAGAGTCTAAGGGTTTTCGGATAAGTACGAGTAAAATTGAGTATATGGTTTGCAAGTTTAGTGTTACCAGAAGTGCGTACGAAGAAAGAGTGATGATTCAAGACTAGGTGATACCTAAGAGTGACCATTTTAGGTATTTAGGCTTTATTATTAGTTAAGATGGAGCGATTGCAGATGATGTGACCCCATAGGATCCACGTGGGGTGGCTCAAATGGAGAAGCGCAACTGGTGTACTATGTGATAAGAGGGTACCCACAAAATTGAAGGAAAAATCCTACAGAACTGCCATAAGATCAGCGATGCTTTACAGGATAGAATGCTGGCCTATTAAGAAATAGCAGGTAAACAAGATAAGTTTAGCGGAAATGAGAATGTTGAGGTGGATGTGTGGTAAGACTAGACGAGACATGATTAGAAATGAAACAGTTCGCGAGATGTTAGGTGTAGTACCTATAGGGGAGAAGTTGAGGGAAAATAGGCTAAGGTGATGTGGGCACGTCTATTGTAGACCAGCGGAGTAGTAATTAAGAGAGCGGATAGGATAGCTTTGGGTAGTAACGCTCCGGGGAGGGGAATACCCAATTGACATTAGATGCGGTAGTGTGCAAAGATTTGAGTCTACTAGGTCTAAGTGAACAGGGAAAAGGATTCATGTAGCCGACCCCAATAGATTGGGACATAAGGCTCTGTTTCGTTTGGTTAATCATTAACAAATTTATCAAAAGAACTTTGACATAATAGTCACATGTAACTTTCGTTTTATACCATGGATAACATTCATATTTACATATTTGACAAGGCACTGTGGTAAAATGATTAATATTCCATCCTAAGAGCTATGGGAATGATACCATAGCAAATTCACATAGCATTCAAAGGTGAGACATTAGAAAATGATAAATCTTACTCAGCAAAAGTAGAAAATGTGAATCTTATGGATAGCTCTTCAGATTTTATTGTTCAGACTCCAGTTAGTTAGAGCAGTTTTTAATTTTTGTGAATGCATTGAAATGAT
This sequence comes from Vaccinium darrowii, assembly GCA_020921065.1. Classification (NCBI taxonomy): domain Eukaryota; kingdom Viridiplantae; phylum Streptophyta; class Magnoliopsida; order Ericales; family Ericaceae; genus Vaccinium; species Vaccinium darrowii. The sequence continues at coordinate 50,442,471 of CM037155.1, forward strand.
TCTACTTTTTTGCTAAATTGTATCGATATGATTTAAGTGAATTAAAATTCTTCTTAACAATGTAATTCATATTTCCATAAGGAGAAAAATTGCACTAAACATACCGTTGCGTAGACTTAAATCTAATGGAACAAGTTATCAACCATAGTCTTGGTTGTCCACATGGAAATTTAATAGGACTCAATGACAATCTTGTTTGAAAAGTAGTGCTTATTGGGAATTTCCGCAAAAATGAATAAGGTGGGAGTTCTCTTTATCAAGAACTCGTAATTTCTTCCTGAGATCACTATTGATTTTTAAATGACAGGCAACTATTTTAGTATTAGTAATGCTTGCAACTCATGAGGATTGAGGACTATTTTCGTTTTTTTGCAAGAACAGACTGACAGGCAAACACTTTGTGGGTTAAAATTTTCTGAAATTGAAAGAAGAAATGGAAAGAAAGTTGCATTGTGTGCTCAATGGTCTGGTGATGGTAGTAGTTCCCTTCCATTGAGTTTGAATGTTGCTTCAGAAATTGGTCTAAGATGTTAACTTTGATTCCGGATTTTGACTTTTCATGCATCATGTTTTCAAGCTTATTCTATTGAGATATGATGCTTCCTTTTCTTTTCCCCGTACTTTTAATTAAGAATTGGTCGGGCCTTTTCTGTCTGAAGGTATCCATCACTGCATCCTTTCTTATTGAATGAACTGAGAGTTGCGACTGAGTTGCTTAATGATACGCCTCCCCAACATCCAGAATCCAACCTGGCAAAAGTAGTGCACCCAAGCTTGTGCCCCATGCTGATTCTTTTATCACGGCTCAAGCCTTCAACAATTGCAAGTGAAGCTGGAGACACCCTGGACCCTTTTATATTCATGCCATTTATCAGAAGATGCTCTATCCAAAGCAATCTTCGAGTTCGCGTTCTTGCATCAAGAGCTTTAACAGGACTGGTTTCTAATGAGAAACTTCCAGTCGTCCTTCTTGATATTGCCTCTGAATTGCCTTGTATAGAGAACCAAGTGATTTCAGTTCCAGTTAACATGAATGACCAAAAGCCCAATGTTTCGTTTAATTCAATTCATGGAACCCTCTTGCAGTTGAGCTCTCTTCTGGAAACCAATTGTAAGAATCTCGCTGATTTTGCTAAGAGAGATCTGCTTATCAGGGACTTGATCCAGGTCCTTGTTCCACGTTCTTGGGTTGGAAAACCCAAATTGTGCCCTTGCCCCACCATCAACTGTGCTTTCTTAATGGTGCTAGATAACGCGCTCAGTGTCGTGAAAAAATGCCCCATAAGTGAAAATATTAGTTCCGTTTGGAATCTAGTCTGGGAGTTATCTTCAGAATGCTTGAATGTAGAAACTACTCGACTATCATATTATGATCCAAGTGTTGTGGAACTTCGCAAACAAGCAGCAATTTCCTACTTCAATTGTGTTTGCCAAACATCTAAAGAAGTAACTGAAGATGATTTCCTGACACAGCACAAATTCGCTCCCCCCGTTTCGCACTTGGAAGTGATTCCTGACATGGAGAATGCCTCTTTCAGATTTCAGCAGACATTTGTACTTTCTCTGTCAGATGAATCATATGAAGTTCGAATTGCAACATTGAAGTGGCTTCTTCTATTTCTGAAAGCAATGGAATCTAGTAAGGAGGCTAGTGGTCTATCTGAGATTAAGATAAGCATTGCACACTGGATCAATACTAACCTTCAGGAATTATTGTTGAAGCGCTTAGCGGTGGAGAAGAACCACAAATGTATGTACTACATTCTAAGAATTATTTTTGCCTGGAACTTGCTGCAATTTAAGGAAAAAGGAAGCAAAGAGTGTGTGGAAACTGTCTATGTGGGTGATATGGATTGTGATTCAGTGTTACAGTTTTGGGAAAATTTGGTTTCTTTATACGAGCTTACAAGGCATGCGAAGACTCGTGAGACACTAGTCTGTTGTATGGGAATATGTGTGAAGCGTATTGCCGATTTACTTACAATCTCCGTTATTTCAAAAGGAGAATTGAAGAGAACAGCTGAATCAAGTAAGTCCGACTTATCTGGGAGACTGGCCCACATGTATGATTCCCTTGCTTATTATGTCAGCCTAATTGAACAACATAGTGCCTCATCGGAGCCTGCAAACATGCGAAAGGCAGCTGCAGAATCTCTTGTGGCTTCTGGTTTGCTGGAAAAAGGTGAGTTTATTGGCTCTTTGGTCGTTAATGGTCAAATCGCATCTCAAAATCCATCTCCCTGTTTTGAGCCAGAAGGAGCTGTTAATATATATGCACATAAAATACTTGCCATATGGTTCACCTGCATCAAGCTTCTAGAGGATGAGGATGTCGAGCTCAGAAGGAAGCTTGCTGTAGATGTGCAGAAGTGCTTTGGTTCCAAAAAATCTGGGGAAAATGCACAAGTGGAGAAAGTGATTGAGCTGAGTTTTGATCATCTATCTTCAATCTTTGGTAATTGGCTCGAGTACTTCAATTATCTTTCCCAGTGGGTTTTAGATGCAGCAAGCTGTGTCATATCCGCAGGAGATCTTGTGAGACGTGTTTTTGACAAGGAGATTGATAATCACCACGAAGAAAAGTTGTTGATCTGTCAAATTTGTTGTTCTCATTTGGAGAAGCTTCCGATTTCAAAATCACTGGCAGTTGATTTTTCTGACAAATTTGGAGCAAGGAATTTCTTATTCATATGGAGGAGGAGATTTTACGATCAGTTGATAACATTTGCCAAGAATTATGTTGATAAACAGGGAGGCGTTGATTGGATCGGGAGTGTGGGTAATCATAAGGATGCATTTTTACCGCTATACGCTAATTTGCTGGGATTCTATGCCTTGTCCAACTGCATTTTTGCTGCGGAATCTGCTGAAAATGGTAAGTCTCTACTTGCTGATGTTGTTGGACTTGGAGAATTTATCAATCCATTTCTTAGAAACCCGTTGATTTTGAACCTGTATTTGTTAGTAGTCAAGTCACATGAGAAAATAGTTGATACCTCTTCTGGAAATTTGATAGAAAAATGCATAGGAGATGGGCCGAGCTGGGATGGTTTTGACCCTTACTTTTTACTTAGGTGAGACTTAATTTGTATACTAGCTGGTTTATCCATATAGAAAGTGTTTCAATCATGTAACATTAGTAGATTTTGATTAATTTTAGTACTTTATCTCTCTCTCTCTCTGGAACATAAGGTTCAGTTTGATTTGGTTTGGTTTACACTCTCTATAGCCTCACGAATCCGAATTTTCTCTTTTCGATTTACTTGCTCCACTCAAGGCTTATGGTTGAATCAGGTCTAGACATTTTTGCAATTTTCTTTATTTTTTTTAAATTTTTTTTATTTGATTGGTGAGGTGGTAGAATGTTGTCAAGTTGTCACCATGGAATTTTTGGGAGTCATAGAAATCGACTGCATTTTATCTTTATTCAGTAAAGAAGGTGTGAAGGATACTAAAGACTCAAGAGCAACGAGCAATGTAGTAATTCTATTTTATCTGCAGAGTAGGTATAAGGACCGAACCACGTAAATTCTTGTTATTTTTTTTCTGTGCTTATTTAATTTTGTGCTGTATTTCCGTTGTGGTGGGGAACTAAAAATCCGTTGTGCCACATGCCCTTGTCCACTACATATTAGTATGTGCCGGCCCCAAATGCGAAAAAGGTTTCGGCTAAATAGCTTGGCTTGTGTGGGGAAAATTATTAATTACTTCCACGTGGTTGATCTCCAAAGGCCTCTGTCTACATATTTTTGCGAGTAGCGGGACTAAGTGTATGAATCTCACGTAAATGTGTGATGATAAAAACAAAACTCCTGGTGAGCATTGAATAATCATTTCTTGTGTGGAGTTTTGTATAGATATCAAGGTTCAAACAGGATCCCATTTTGATCAATTTCATTGTATAATTTATTGGATTTGATTTTGAGTTATTTACCTGAAAAATAACCAGTTCAATCCTTTATTGATACGAGTTTTATTGCATCACACTTGTTTTTTTTTTTTTTTTTTTTTTTTTCAGAATTTGATCTCTAATTTTGTTTTTTGGGGTAAATATTTTGATATCTAATTTTACACAAAGGATTGAATAATTTTCTAAAAATAAACTATGAGATTCGTCAAAATGGAACCCTCTTTGGAGTTCGGATCCTATTATAAACGAGTAAAGAAAAATTGCCCTTGTCTGCGCACGCACGCATTATATGACTTAGGTTATAACAAAGTTAAAATTTTCCATTTTCAGGAACATCTGATAAAAGTTAGTAATTTTTTGGCCAAGGGAAAAAATTGTAGTACTAGTAAATTACATGGTCTTCCACCCTTTTATTTTTATTTTTTATTTTTAAACAGCAAAAACTTGTTTCTTTGGGCTGCGCTGACCCTTTTTTCCATTTTCTATAAATGTCATATTGCACCATACCTATTTATTCCAAGTTTTTTTTTTCTTTGTGAAATAACACTATTTAGTCTATTTATGAGAGATAAATCAGAACTTTACGAACATTAAGGGGGAAAAAACCATGTAAAACAAGCACCGTAAGTTCAGCATGCATGTAACATTTGTATTCACAAGGACAAGCATGGTATACAATTTATTTTCCACCATAAACTTTAAACATATATATACTCTCTAAGGAGATGGCTATAAGTTATAACCAAAGCTCCCTAATTTATTTTCCACTCTTTTGATATCCACCTTAAACCCTGCGAAAAAAAAAAAAAACAAGTCAGCCAAATATCCAAATCCATAGTGTCCTACATTTATAAACATATTTACTGCCCGATTATTTGACCAGATATAAATATCGAATTAAAATATTTATCCATGAAAACTACATATTTGGTGCTTAACTAAAATTTTAATCGACCCGGGTTAAATAGACTTCGAATATATCATCATCTCACAAAGGAGAAGAATTTGAGTGCCGAACGGGCAGGGGTGACGTGGTGCATAGAGTGTATTCTGGCCGTCTAAAAGTGTTTTAAATGGTTTAGATTTTCAAGAGAGAAATAAGAGAGAGAAATAGGAGATAGGGGAAGAATTGGGAGAAATCTGGGCCGAGTTGCGCGCTTGACACCACGTCACCCCTCCCCAGCACCCAAATTGTTCTCCACACAAAGTATGACATGATTATAGTAGCATGGTTTACATATATGTTAAAGTTTATATTCATGCATTATTGGTCAAACCAAACAAATAAATACTTTTAAGTAGAGAAACTAGAGCATATGAGTGGGCAAGAAAGCTAGCTTTGATAGATATTCCATTTTTGTTTATGACATCTTGATCAACTTACGTGCACCTTCGACTTAAATTACCTGCTGCAGTCAGTGTTGCGGGAGATAGGGACACCGAAGGAAACCCCACATTTCCCTGGGAGTGCAGCCGCCGCGTCGTCCCTAATGGTCTGGTACCGACCCGCGGTTTCCTTGACGCAGTTGCACGCCATTTGCCTGTCCGGCTTGGTCGGTATCATGCTCTTTATCCTTTGCATTCCGTCACAGCACGGACGCGACGGGTTGCCGAGCCGGGTCAGGTACGGGATGCAGGGCGCGAGCGCTGCATCGATATCGGTACATGTGATGGCAGCGGCGCTCGGCCTCGCCGTGAACTGAACCACGGCTAATACCACCAACAACGTGATAACTACTGCTCCCTGCTTCATGTTTATCTGTCTAGTGTGGAATTAGTACTCTGTTGCTGGATAGCCTGGATTGTAGGTATGCTTGGGGTTTTTTATAGTGGTTTGAGGATATAGTATGGGGCGGACGCATGATTATTAATTTGGCATGGTTTGCGGGATCATTCTTCAGTAATTTTACAACAAAAAATCTAAAAATGTACTACAAATAGGAAGAAAATTTGGGGGAGTACATGGGCCAAACACCCCCCCTTGCACCCCTTGGGTCCGCCCCTGGATATAGTGTCAAAGTTTTGAACATCGGCTGCTAGGTATCGTGTTTCCTTTGGCACTATATATCAGGGAGTCTAAAAATTTTAATGGATGTATATCAGTCGATCCCGTCACGTGTTAATGAATATCCGATTCCCTGACAGATTCACGATAACTATGTCTAATACTAGACCACTACGGCCGATTAAGTAGCTTTTAAAAATTCACAACCGCTACTGCTCGACTACCCATCATCATTTATTGCTTTGGATACTGTTACGCCGCGACTATTACCTTTCTATATCTCAATATTTACTATAACAATTTGGGTGGTGTACTGGTGCATGGACAAAGTGTAGAGATAGGCGCCGGGACATGAAGACATAGTTTGTTATGGAGTTTTGGCATGTTTCTTGGTTTTTGAAAGTCATTTGGCTACCACATTTAGAGCATCTCCATGTGGCTACTCAATTTAACTTAAAAGTTAAATTGAGTAGCCAAACCCCCCAAAACACCAAAAAATCAGCCTCTCTATTTTCTTTACCCAAATTATTTTTGCTACAGTGCCGCACCAAATTTGGTGCGGCACTGTTCACTCACCATTTTGTTTTTTATTATTTTTCCCTGGTTGCTGCGTCTGCTGTGTCAGAAGACATCTCCCCATGCGGAAGAGTCATAAAACGTGGCTGGATATTAATGGCTGAAGGGGGAAAGGTACGTGGGGGGGTCCACTCCATAGCTTGGAAAGCATCCCCAGGCGGGAGATTAACGTTTTGGGAGGATTTTTTTATTTTTTTTATTTTTAGATTTGAGGGGAATAGTTTAATATAGTAAAGTTAAAATAGAGAATCTGATTTTGTGAGTTTTTGATAAAGTGACTTGCTAATTTATAAAAGGTGGTTTTGAAGTTAAATTTGGTGAAAATTTTGGTTCTCCTGATGAGGATGCTGGAAAAGGGTTGAATGTGATTGTGCCATATTAATTTGTTCCTGGCTATTGGCGGCAAATAATATGACATCATTAAGAAAACAAGCTACAGGATACTGACATAACCAAGTTTGAACATACTGAAAGCATCTTCCATGTTCTCTACATAAAAACCATAGAATTTTTGCAATAATTTTTACTTTTTTTTGATTTCTCTTGTAGAGACAAACCAATAATACGCACATGTTTCACGCAAAACTAACAAATATTAAAAGAATTAAATAACGACAAAAAATAAAAAAATTCCCCGCAAAATTTTGAAATGATCCAAGCCGTTGTTTCACCAAAATTCAATTTTTGACATACCCATCCATGTCGAGTCAAGCTGATTTTTTTTTGCATATATACACTACTTTGCGGGCCCTACAAGATGACTGGTTCAGATAATTGCAATGAGGTATCAATGGAGCCTCTTTTGGGACTTCCGTAAATAGCCTCTTTTTAGGACCCTCCGTGAATAAAGCAACCTCATATATATCCTCTTAACAGTAGTTGTTTAGATACCTGGTTTTCTTCTCCCAAAGAAAACAAAATTGGGGACATAGGCGGCTCTGCTGTTGTGGTAGGGTGGTCGCACGAACATTCTAAATAATTTTTTTGCTAGAATATATGTACCATTTTCACTTTTATTTTAGTTTAGTCATTTTTTGAACACCCAACCCAAAAGTAGTTGAACACCCTACCCATAAAAATTTGAACACCCAATTTAAAAAAATTTGAATACCTAGCTCAAAATATCAACCCACAATCGATCTAATATAAACAAATAAATTAAAGCTTATATCCTGCTTCATAACTTTTCATATTTGGTCAACTGAACATCTTGAAATCTTCTATTTTTTTTATGGTACATGTAATTTTATCAGGGGTTTTGTTGGAACTCTTAATCTTTTACTATGACGCTCATCATTCCAAATAATTTACAGTTAAATACGTAATACATTACTTCAAAACAAAGTATACACGCCTAGTGACAAAAATTTTAAAAATAGAGAATGCAAAAAGTACCTATTGGTATCGATATTGTGATTCGACTTCTCTATGAAAAACAATCAACTTTATATATCTAAAAAAAAGAGAGAATATATCCAAAAAGAGTTGTGCGAGCATATTCACAACATAATTTCCTATAAAAAGTCTAATGTATTTATGAGTCAGTCTAATTCGCCGAGACCATGCAAAAGGGACATATTATGGATTTTCATACTATTTGATTCAGACTATTAGTATGCGAAAATTCGTGTATAAGGTTGGTTAAACTAATTCCATCAAGATAATTCTTGAACACCTCGGTAAAAATGCTTGGAGTTGCCACTTACTGCGAAAGAGATTCTTTAACCAGGGAATATTCTCCCACAAAATGCATTCTTTACTTTTGATGCATGAGAGCACAAGGCAAGCAATAATGCTACAGACACTCCGCTCGGTCACTCCCCGATCACTCCTGTCATATGCAGTGGAGCTCAATACATGTGTGAAGACTTGGAGTCCACACACGTGTGAGACAGGAGTGGTCGGGAAGTGGCAGAGATGAGTGACCCCAAAAGTAAGGAGAGATTGCTTTTTTAACTTCTTATATTCACTTCTTTTTTCATTTTTGTTAACATAAAAAACATACAAAATGTGTGATGCACATATTTCTCAAACACTATGTGAAACCCTTGTCGTCCAACATTGATAAAGAACAGAAAGTAAAGGTGAATAGCTATTGTATAACTCGAGAGAGTGTTAGGTTTCCAAACAATGCACCACACGCACAGAAGCAGTAAAACAAGAGAAAGCACGACACACAATATACGTGGTTCGGCCAAATTAGACCTACATCCACGGGGAGGGGGGTTTCACTATAATTCGGAGAAAATCCGTGTTCTTGTGTTACACACTCACACTCAATCTCATAATAATGATTTCTCACCAATTCTCTCGTGTATCTCTCTCTCCGGGGAAAGCCACAACCGGCTCCCCCTCTCACACTCTCTGCCTCTCTCTCTCTACATTGTGCTACCACACTCATAAGCAATAGCATGTCCGAGTATTTATAGAGTTACACAGAAAAATCCTAATCCACTCCCTCTGGGCCTAAGCCCAACTGACCCACACGGGGTGGAATCCCAACAATCACCCCCTCCACACTGAGTGGGCAAAGTCGTCTACAACACCCCCATGTCGCCTCCTCCAATCAGCTACCTCTGGCAAACGCCTGTGTCACTAACCAGTCGAGCATCAATGCACCACCAAACAGAATACATAAACCCGAAAGAGTGTATCCTTGCAAAACCAGAATCCGCAGCCAATCAGAAAATCCAAGTACCGCACCCCATCAAAAAGAATGTCACTACTCGTTCGAGTACCACACCCCCTCAACTAGGATGCCTCCACTCGCACATCTCAAACCCGAGATGTATGCGCTCACCAACAGAAGCGCTCTCACCCCCTCAACTAGGGTGCCCGCACCCCCTCATCGAGTGCCTGCAGCTTCATCGCCGCGCTCCGCCACTCTAGCATCCTGTCCTGTCAAGAGAATCCAGCTACCTTCTGCCCACACCAAAGGCTCACTTCTCCAAATGATCTCTCACACCATCTGCGATGAGGCTGACTCCTTCTCTGACACTGCATCCCCCACCGAGCACCTCCGCACCCCCAAAATCGGGATACACCTCTCGTGAATTCGGGATGTGAACAAATCCTGCTAGATCTTCGTGGCTCAAACTGATCTACCGCTCTGACAAGCGCCTGTGTCATTCTCATAACAAGCATCTCCGCACCCCAACCGGGCACACCACTCGAATGAATGTATCCCTACAAGCCAGATCTTCCGCGGTTGATCACAATCCTGCACCCCCTAACCGGAGTGCCCGTATCCGAGCATCCAAAATCCAAATGCACACGCCCAATCACAGGACATAATCCGTGACTCCATCTCTCCACACCAACATGAGCTCATAGCTGGAAAGATAATCTGCCACAAAAAAAGAAGAAGAAAGAGAATACCATGATGCATCATGTGATCTCCATCTCAATCCCTCTGTCCGGAGATCCCGCGAACATATCCTGAACAACCAGTTGCATCATCATTGCTGGATAACATCCTGCACACTCCTCATTCGACTCCAAGCGCATCCAGTACCATCTCGGTCGCGACACCTCAGTGCAATCTCGAGCTTATCCTGTGTGCTTCCGCAATGGTCGCCATCCCTGCTCACGTCACAACACCCATACTGCCTGACCATGCTTGACATCAGCTCCATCTACCATTGCACTCCCACAAGCCTGTATGGTGGCCCACCATCCAATCCAATGCAGCTCGAATCACAACTGCAAATCCTGATGATAGGTCTTCAAATCCAATTGAACCAGATTGCCTCCGATCACCGTTGACCAACTCCGACCTGTCACTCTAGTAAGCGCCTGTGCCATTAACCAATCAAGTGTATCCGCACCCACCAAACAGAGATGCAACACTCGAAAGAATGCATCCTTGCTCACTAGCTTCTCCGACTGATCACCACGGCTCAAACGCCGCAAATCCACAATCACCCGATTGTTCTGGTAGACCTCCGATCTCTGCAAAGTCTGCCCAATACTCTTGGTGCGTAGCTCTTCCAACTCCGCTCGCTTTTTCCATCACCAATCCGTCACCTATCCGCCACTCTTGCCACTATCCTGGTCTGCCACTCTCCGTCAGCTCTCCCGGGTCTCCTCCTACCTCCTAGTTCATCCACGTTCCATTCCTGGCTTTCCCAGCACCTCCTGAACTCCCATCGGATATCCCATGGTTTGCCTCCGACTCAACATCTCATCTGATTGATTTGATCGCGCTGGATCCTCCTCAATCTCCCCAGATGTGTCTAGGACTGCAAAATCTAGCTCGAATCACCCAAATCCAAGCCCACCAATGAATCCGGAACCGTCCAATTAGTTAGGAATAAGCCTCTTCACAACCCAAAATGCCTCCAAACACCCAAATCCGGCTCAATCCAGCAATAACACCTGCTTCCGATCCTCCAAATGAAAAACAGAGAGCATGGTTGAATCTGGAACGTTGAGATAGTCCAAATCAACTACTCTTACACGAAAAACGGAGCTGTATAGCCTCCGAAAATGGAAAAAAACTAATGAACCATCTCCAAAAGTCAAACTGGACCCTTTGACTAGCCCCTTGAATCCTTTGACCAGACTCTGACTCCTTTGACCTGCGGCATTATGACCCCTTTGACCCTTCTGACCCTTATGACGTCTGGCTTGGTCCAAAGGGGTCAAAAGGTTCACAAGACTAAACCCTTGATGACGTGTTGCCACGTTAGCGTTGACCCGCTGACGTGGCAGTTGACCGATCCCTGTGGCATCCTCCGTGGTTGTACAACATGGCTGCTGACGTCATCATCTCCCCCCTGCACAAAAAACCCTAGATCTTGACCAAACTTTGACCGGCCCTCACGATCTCGTTTCAACTCCGATTTCGACGAATTATATATCAAAAACGATTGTCTCGGCAAGCTCTATCGATCCGGTTCATGAATTAGAGTATCCAGTGACCAAAACTGACCACCCACACACCGTAGTGATCGTCTCCGAGAGTTGCACCTTACCCATTGATCAAAAACAAGTTTCGTCACCTATTTTGTCCTACCAGAACTCCGAACGGTGCTCCAATGGCCTCCGAGTGATTATCCAACTGTTCTGCGCTCTCTGGTGCTTCAACCAAAGCTTTGATACCAGTTATTAGGTTTCCAAACAACGCACCACACACACAGAAGTAGTAAAACAAGAGAAAGCACGACACACAATATACGTGGTTCGGCCAAATCGGACCTATATCCACGAGGAGGGGGGTTTCACTATAATCCGGAGAAAATCCGTGTTCTTGTGTTACACACTCACACTCAATCTCTCCGGGGAAAGCCACAACCGGCTCCTCCTCTCACACTCTCTGTCTCTCTCTCTTTACATTGTGCTACCACACTCATAAACAATGACATGTCCGGGTATTTATAGAGTTACACAGAAAAATTCTAATCCACTCCCTCTGGGCCTAAGCCCAACTGACCCGCACGGGGTGGAATCCCAACAGAGAGTGAGTTTTTGAGCCATGTGGTTAAGGATTAGCAGGCCTGCTGGTGGATCGTTACATGTGGTATTAAGAAAAGTCCAGCAATGAGAGGCGCTTGTCTAGGCGGTAAACTGGTACACGTAAACTGGCTGGAGGACTGGAGGGGGGCTGAAGCAGTGGGCCATGGGCGAAGCTGCTACGAAAGTGCGACAAACAAATGCAAAGGCAGAGTCAAGTCAATCAAAATGAGCTTTACCTTTGCTTCCCTTTCTCTCCCCCTTCTTTTTCTTCTACTTCATTACATCCTATACACTCCATTGATCTGCGATTTTGTATAAATTTTCAAATATCAAAACAGGTAAGCTTTCAACAACAAAAATTTATAACCCATCTTACCCATCTCCTGAGCATCAGAATGACTTTTTGATTCTACTTTTTACTTTGTGCGTATGAAATTTTAATGATATTCATGTATGTATAGGTTACTGAATCAGCTGATGAAAGCTCGCCATGATTAAGGCAAGTTAATTACGAATTCGTCAACTCCCGATTTCTTGATTTATTTGTTTATTTTTATTCTGCTTATTTATTTATTTTACTCGCGAAGTAATTTTGTTAATGGCACTACCTTGTCCTTTCTATTCGTTCCTCTTTTATTTTTTTGGATAAAATAATACTCCGTTCGTTGCTAGTAGTAATTTGGAGTTGGAGTCAGTCCAGGGCTGTTTCGGTCATTTTGGACCCCTTTCCGAGCCCACATAAATAATTGAAACCGTTCGTATTGTAGAACTTTGACCACGCCAAAAATCACTTTGATCAGATACCTTTTGATAGGATTTCAAAATGCATTTATATTGAGATAAAAAAGTTTAATGGGTTACGATCCAGTATTTCATTATCTTTTTTTCTCAAGGTAAATGCATTTTGAAATCCTATCAAAGTAATTTTTGGCGTGGTCGAAGTTCTAAGAGAGCTCTACAATATGAGCGGTTTGGATTATTTATGTGGGTCTAGAAAGAGGTCCAACATGACCGAAACAGCCCTGGACTGGACTGTCCAGTCCAATAAATGGATTGGAGAGGATCCCAGTCCTTGAAATTTACCCAAAAGAAAGGAAAAAGAAAAGAGGAAGAAGTCATATTTCTGCCGTGTGTGTGAAATTTGAGTGATATCATGCATAGGTTACTGGATTAGGAGATACTTAACCAACTGGCAGTTGGCTAGAAGCCTAGAACTCTTGCATCTCACTAACAGATTAGGAGTTTAAATCTCAATTTTCACATGTACGCAGGTGGATGTTATTCCGTATTGGTTTCGATTATTTCTTCCCTTAATATGGTGCTATTAGTTGGGTTGCGGTTATTGCGATTGTAAACTTGTTTCCAATTCCATGTAATTATGATAATTGTTCTCTCCCACGGTTGGTTTTTATTTTTTTATTTTTTATAATAATAATAATAATAATAAAGAATTAGCTGATACTTGTTTGTCCTTGTCCCTTGCAGCTATATGAATAAATCTATGACTTATCACGTGTTCTTGAGCTTTAGAGGTGAAGACACCCGCAAGACCTTCACCGACCACCTTTATACCGCTTTGTCGGGTGCAGGTTTTCACACGTTTCGAGATGATGATGGGATTGAGAGAGGTAAAAATGTTAAGTCAGAACTGGACAAGGCTATAAAAGAAGCAAGGAGTTCAATAGTTGTGTTTTCCAAAGACTATGCTTCTTCCGGATGGTGCCTTGATGAACTCGTGATGATCCTCGAACGCAAGAGGACATCATCGGGGGCCGGTCATGTAGTTTTACCTGTCTTCTATGATGTGGATCCCTCCCAAGTTAGGAAGCAAACAGGGAGCTTCAGAGAGGCATTTTGCAGACACGAAGAGCGATTAAATGCGGAAACCAACGAAAGAGAAAAGGAGGACTTTAGGGAAAAAGTGCAAGTATGGAGGAGAGCACTCAGAGAAGTTGCTGATCTAGCAGGGATGGTCTTACAAAATCAAACTGACGGGTAATCTAAAGAATTGCTCACTTTGACATTATTTTTAAACATATTCATTCATTGATTTCCTTTAGGAGAGAGTAAAAAATTTAAGTAGCTAACAAAAATTTGAAGTAGAGGGAGGAAAGAGGTTTGGATAAAAGAACTAAATCAATCAATTTGTTGGGAATTTTGGCATGAAAAAAAAGTGACTTGGCTTCAAAATATTGATCTCTTTCCATGTACTGGAATCAAAGATAGTTGTCAGCTTGTAATAGCATTAGCAGTAGCGGTAGCGTTTGCCCTTAAACGTAGACGGAACCAAAGGTTAGCAAGTCCTTATTGGGGGGCCAAAGTCACCCCCAATTTGAAAAAAAACTTATAATTACCCAATTTTTATTTTTATTTTTTGGCATTATAAGATATGTAGCACTGACAAGGATACAGACACGGACATGGGACACGGGATTTCTTAGAAAATGGGGTTACGGCAAGAGTAAAAAAATAAATGTATAATATCTATTTTATACCTATGAAATATAGTTAGATGTATAAGTATGAAGCTTCAATATATAAACCATTATCATATTTAACTTGAAATATTTGAAGTCATACACATTTGCATACTTAACCCTTGCTGTGTCTTGTCCCTCCTCTGTCCCCGACGTGTCAGTGAGTGTCACTAGCTCCCGTGTCTCCCCTAAAAAAAAAAAGATTTATTGGACACGCCTTGGGGCGTGTCCCATACGTATTTTGGCGTGTCCCCATGTCTCCATGTCGGACACGAGGACACGCCGACCTCTAGGAGTGTCGGTGCTTCATAACATTGAAGACTTAACTTGTCGGCCCATAATTTGTCATATACAAAAACTTAGATAGGATTTACAAACTTGGACCATTTTCTCACACGTTTCTTTATCCTTTGGGACAACTGGCCCACTACTCGTCTCTCTCAGACCACGAAAAGAAAAACTCACCAATCACCTCAATGTCTCTCTCTACTGGTTATTAATTTAAGATTAAAACTTTTGTATACTCACGAACCTTAAAATTTTAGATTTCTGTTATTGCGTTATGGCCACTGCATATATGAAATCATGGTTCCATCCTTGACCATAAATATCACATTAATGGCTATTTCACTGGATAGTTGTTTGCGTGGTTAGTTCAAATCTGATTTTTTCTTTCATGAATTGTTATGCATTTAACAAAATAAATTCCACAAGTAAATGAGTAGTTAAATACTGTTTGGTTTTTCCACCAGTCCTTGCTTAGAGCTAGCCTATTCATAAGTTATAAATTGCGTTATGCAACAGCGCATTCTTAATCGTTTCTTCTTATCAATTTGGGCAAGACCAGTTGGCCTCTCTATTTGCTAAATAGGCTCTCTCTTTTTCGTATAGTATTATTTTAGGTTGTGACAAACTTATTGTTCTTTACTTTCCATTTAACTTTGTAGGCACGAGTCGAAATTTTTCAAGAAAATTGTAAGAGTGATTGGGGATAAGTTGAACAGGCCAGTTTTACATGTTGCCCAGAACTCAATTGGAATTGAATCTCGAGTCAGAAACATCCATTCATGGTTGCAAGATGAGTCCTTTAATGTTGGGATAGCGCTAATATATGGGATGGGTGGAATAGGCAAGACAACTGTTGCCAAATATGCTTATAATTTAAACATAGAAAGATTTGAAGCTAGTAGCTTTCTTGCAAATATTAGAGACATTTCGGAAGGACCTGATGGTTTAGTTCGTTTACAAAGGCAACTTCTTTCAGACATTTTAAAAAGAAAAAAGGAAAAAATATGGAGTGTTGATGAAGGAATTAGTAAGATTAAAGATGTCATTTGTTGCAAAAGAGTTCTTGTGGTTCTTGATGATGTGGATCACCGAGCTCAGTTTGATGCCTTAATTGGAATGCGTGATTGGTTTCATCCAGGAAGTAAAATTATCTTAACCACTAGGAACAATCATTTGTTGAAGGCTAATGAGGTTGATGAGATATTTCAGGTGGAGGGATTAAATTTTGATGAATCATTAGAGCTTTTCAGTTGGCATGCCTTTGGACAATGCCATCCAATTGGGAGTTACACTGAGCTTTCACAGAGGGTAGTACGACACTGCGGAGGGCTTCCTTTAGCCCTTAAAGTTTTGGGTTCTTCTCTATTTGACCATAGCTTAGACATATGGGAAAACACATTACAAAAACTGGAAGCTATTCCCAATACAGAAATCTTGAAAAAGTTGCAAATAAGCTATGACTGTCTAGATGGCAATGACAAGGAATTGTTTCTTCACATTGCATGTTTCTTTATTGGAAAGGGCAAAGATTTTATTGTGAGAATTCTAGATGACCTCTACCCAACAGTTGGGATTCAAACTCTCATTGAGAGATGTCTCTTAACCATTGATCGACGCAACAAGTTGATGATGCACCAACTTCTCGTGCAAATGGGAAGAGAAATTGTTCGCCAAGAATCACCCAAGGAGCCGGGTAAACGGAGCAGATTGTGGCACTATAAGGATTCCTTTAAAGTATTAAGTGAAAAAATTGTGAGTAACAAGCTTCTTGTTTTCCAGTTTTAAGTTTTTTGTGCATGGAGGTTCTATTCTAATCGAAACTGCTTTCTCTAATCAGGGAACAGAAATAATTGAGGGCCTCTACCTTGACATGAATCATTTATTGGAGGAAGATAGTCATCATGTGTTGGAGAAAGATGGTCGGTTTAGGGAAAGATTTGGTGTTAGCAAATTAAAGCGTGACCGCTTTGAAGAACTTAATCATGAATCACCGTTTGCAGAACAAGTCTATTCACTGAAACGACGCTGTCTTAGTTTGTTCAATTGGCATCTGACAAACAATGTTGGAAGAAGTTCAGGTCAGGTGGAGTTGAGGACCGATGCATTTACAAGGTTGCACAATCTTAAATTTCTTCAGCTCAATAATGTAGAAATCATGGGAAGATACGCAGATTTCCCTGCAGGGTTGAAATGTTTGACTTGGCATGGCTTCCCATTAACATCCATACCTGCTGATTTCTCTCTAAAGAGACTAGTTTGTCTTGACTTGCGCTATAGCAAATTGGAGCAAGTTTGGAAGGGAGAAATGGTGTGATTCAAACCCTCTTCCCTGTTGTCTCTTTTATATTTCTTTTCTTTTGAGGATCAACATATGAATACTGATTTTTTTTCTTCCTATCTTACAGTTTCTGATGTCATTGAAAATCCTCAATCTCAGCCATTCCCATGGCCTCAAGAATACGCCCAACTTCACTGGACTCCCAAATCTTGAGATATTGGTCCTGAAGTATTGCGTAAGTTTGGTAGAGATTCATGAATCCATAGGGGAATTGGGGAGTCTTGTTTTATTGAATCTCAAAGGCTGCAAAAATCTTATGAAGCTTCCTTGTGAAATTGGTCATTTAACATCCCTAGAAAAACTCATTCTCTCTGGATGTTCAAAGCTTGATCAGTTGCCTGCAGAGCTTGGACAGATGAAATCTTTAACGGTGCTCCATGCAGATGGAATTTCCCAAGACGTTGGTGGGGATAGATCATGGGCTTCCCTCCTCTGGTCTTTGGTATTGACGCCGAGAAAAACTCCCAAAACATTGTCGTCTTTCCCTGGCTCACTAGTAGAACTAAGTCTTTCAAACTGCAGTTTCTCAACTGATGATCTTGCGAGATGCATTGGGAGTTTATATCTGTTGAAGGTCTTGGATTTGAGCGAGAGTCCAATTTCTAGCCTGCCAGAGAGCATCAAAGATCTTACTATGCTCCAATCACTTGACATAAGTTTTTGCACGAGACTCCGATCACTGCCAAAACTTCCAATGACTATACAAAATTTGGATTTGTTAGAATGTACGTCACTGGAAACGATAACAAATCTTCCTAACCTGTTAACATCTCTATCTTTTGGGATGCTTCATTGTAATATAGTTGAGGTCCAGGGAATGTTCAAGGTAGAGCCCATTGGTAATGTTGATGCAGAAATCATTAACCTGTTGGGCTTATCATCTGAGTTGGAAACCATCAAAAGCCTTGAGGTGATATTGTTTAACCCGTATTGTGTCCGGGTAGACGAGAAGAGTCCACTTCAGGTGCTCTGTGTGTGTGTGTGTGTGTGTGTGTGTGTGCGCGCGCGCGCGTGTTCCCTAGTTGTTAAATACCTAATCAATTTTGAATATTATTATGAATACCATGGCTCAGGTGCTATATGAATGTGGTATATGCAACATATTTCTTCCTAGGAGTGAGGTGCCTGCAAGCTGGTGCAGCAGCAATAAGACAATGGGATCCTCGATTACATTCAATTTGCCTTCGCTTCCTAATCTTAAGATCCAAGCCTTGAAGATATATGTCGTCTTTGGACGTTCCAGTGATTACGACCCAAAAAAATGGCCCGAGTTTCACTACTATCTCACACTCAACAATATAACCAAGGGTTTGAAGTGGGCCTACTCCCCATGGATCAGATCCATTCCTCCAGATGACGGTAAGATGGTATGGTTAAACCATTGGAAGATTGGGAATCAATTAATATTGGAAGCTGGTGATGAAGTGAATGTGTCGGCAGGCATAGGAGAATTCAGTTTTTCTTTCGTAAAGGAAATTGGAGTTCAGATTGTGTATGATGAGCCTGAAGCGAAAGGTAGCCAACACCATAAAGCCTATTCTCGTCACCAAAATGTCACTGATGTTGGAGATTTATCAGCGTATCAATTGAAACCGGGCTATTACCACCTATGCCATTTTGGTGATCATCAGTACTACCACCACAATTATGGTAGCCATCAAAGCAACCAACGAGGTGAAAATATTCCGCTTGAGCGATCTGCAAAAATTATGTTTGGGGAAGATGATGAAGAGGGTTAAGTATCTGGTCACTTCGGGTCGGGTATGAGCCGTAGACATTTCAACATCTAAACAGAAGCTTCAGCGAAACTGCTTCGCCCTTGGTGACCTTTCTTCCATAGTTATTGGATAAATACGGTGAATGCTTTGGATTGAATTTAGAACTTCAAGGACTACAAGCTAGAGAGACGGAATTTGTAATGAAAATCAGTGAGATGTTGTGAAACAAAAAAGTGTGTAAAATTGGCTAAAGAAGTAACGGACCATGTGTCAATAACAAAAAAGGCTCGAGTGCCTTCACCCTAGCCATTGTACAAAACCCAATTTCAGTGCCAGCAACAGATTAAGGAAAATGATTTCAACAGTAATCATCTTTTAATATCAATCCTTTTTCTTTCCTTCGAATTGTCAATTTACCCAGTAATGTATCGAGAATTGACCATCGACAAGTGCAATTTTTGTAATTGCACAAACAAATATTTACCCAAAAAAATTGCACAAATAAATTCAAAAGAAAAAGTGGCGTTGCTATGAAAATGAATCCCTAAAGGAGGGTCAATTATACAACATCTTATCCCACGGTGGAGAGACAGCTTACGGGTATTCTCTTTCCATCTTGATGTCACTACCGGGAAAATCGCAACGACATCCGGTTGTTTTTTGCGAGACGAACTAGCATTCGAACATACGAAATGGGAGCTCTCTCCTTGGGTATCAGAGCCATTAAGTTAGCTAGCTGCTGGCACTATTAGATTGCCTTGAGGAAGATGATTCAACTATCTCTGGAACCTGATCTAGCAAACGGTTCGTGTCATCTGGAAAATCAATCTTTGCTCCGTTCATCTTTCCACCCACAATAACTGTTGTTCCGTCTTGTAAGGCCCATATCTTTCAGTTGATCAGAGGGGAGAGACTAACAGGTTAACATATAAGAACGGCGATACTTAAGATTTACGTGGTTTGACACTAACTTGCCTAGTCCACGGAGAGGATTCCGTTCTTTCACTATGAGAATTTTAGTACAAGTATACTTTGAGTATGAAAAAGACCCACACCCAAACCCTTGTACCCTCACTCATACAAGAACACACTCTCACACCAAGCACAAGGCTTGACACTTGCACTCACTCTATTCCAAATTACGCTGCCGTATATCCCTCCACTTTAGCCCAAGAAGACTTGTGTTTAAATAAATTACAAGAGAATGATCCAGAAGCTTAATAATTTCAAGACCTTTGGTATGCCCCATACATGAAAAAACCAAACCTACTAATGGTCAATAGCCACGCATGAAATCTGCCACCAAACAACAATTACCCAAGCTTCCCATTCAAAATTTCTGTTCAAGCAATTAGGAATCTGAACCAAACCCCACAGAAAGCTGGTAACTAGCAGCAAGGACGAAAATGTCGTTTCTGGGTATTATTTGGTAAGCATATAGAAAACCAAGTAGGCCCATCTACAGAAAATTGCTAACAAGTTAAACTAATAATCTTCATCTTAGAGTGCAATGAATGCCAACAAATGGGTAGGGGGAGGAGAAGTTTTTGAATGCCAATAAAACCGTATTTCTCCATTTGGTTTGCCTCTTTAACTTCACTCTACAAACTTAATGGAGATGGCTTCTCAACAGTTTCACGGCAATTTGCAATTTTTTGAGTGACGATGACTCTAATTTAATGATAAGAATTGTTCATTTTTCAGAGGTCGTCGAGAACAACATTCGGGCCAAAAATCATATTGATTGGATCTTGATTTCGGAAGACATTTATTTGGGAAAAAATGACCTCAGTGAATTGGATGAAACCCACCTGTTAAAAGAAATATGAAGTTAATTAATCCGATCAGGTTCTGATAAGGCTCCGATCAATATGATTTCTTGCAAGACTAGTTTTCTCAACGATCTCTATGAAGTGAACCATTCCGATCATTGAGTTAGAGTCATCATCGTCCCAAAAAATGCAAACTACTCACTATGCGTGTTTTTTTTTTTTGATAACTAACTACACACTATGTTGCTCTCCCTCAGATTGTCGATATGCCATCTCCAAACAAAATATTTGAATTTATGGAGGGGGGAAAAAGGGCCTAAAAATTACTCACCTGAATATTAATTAATTTCTATAGTTGTTTTGATTCCTGTTTTTCTTCTCCTTATTTCAAGAAAACAAAACTGGGAAAGATCCTTCAACTGGGGATGTTTGGCTCTGCCATCCCAAAATGAATTCAGGTCTTGTTTCGCTAAGAGCGTTAGGGACTTTTTGAATTTTGTCCTTATTCAAACAAAATCTTAATTTTTTGATTTTGCGTCAAATTTTTTGAATTATTGATTCGTCCTGATGAGAGAAATCAGAAAAGTAAAAAAAATTTGGCAAAAAAATTTGAGTAAAGACAAAACTCAAAAAGCCAAAAAAACTCTTAGCTGAACAAGGCCTCGAACAAAATGCATTTTTCATTTTGATGAATGAGAGCAAAAGGCAAAAATAGCGAGAGATAAGCCTTCCTTTTTTCCTTTCTTTTTTTTTTAAAATTTTTTTTTGTTATCATAAAATAACCTACAAAATGTGGGATATCTTTCAAATACTATGTGAGACCCCTGTTGTTCCACATAGTAAAGAAGAATTGAAGGTGAAGGCATTAAATAACGAGTTGTAACTAGTGTATAGCTCGATAGTAAACTTTTGAGCCACGTGGTTAGACTAGGAATTAACAAGTCTGCTTACGCGAGTCATTATATCGCTTTTGCGATCAGTGAATGCTATTTTATTTTATTTATTATTTAATACGGGTGGGTGAAAGTTATTGATACGCGTAAACTGGCTAGAGGACTAGAAGTGGGCTAGAGCAGTGGGCCACGGGCAAAGCTGCTACAAAAGTGAATCCCACCCATCAGCTGTCTGATCGAGTTTTGGATGATCTGGAACACATTCGAACCTTCTAAAACATGATCGGATAGTGAAGGAGTGTCCAGCATCCCGGTGCTACGAAAGTGCAACAAATTTGCTACGCAGGTTCATGCCCCTTTCTCAACCGACAGTGAAGTTGTACTATCAGAGACTTTGCTGAGTCTATCCCTTTAATAAACATGGGCCAAGCAGAAGTTATTGATACCCGTAAACTTGCTCTCCAATCCCTTTAAACTTGGGCGAAGCTGCTACGAAAGTTATTGGTATGCGTAAATTGGCTAGAGGACTGGTGTTTGGCACCCTTCCTTTTTGCATTTTGATTATCTCTTTTTCAGCTTTTCGGTGTTTAGCAAGGGAGCCCAAAGCTCATTTTCTCATAATGAGTTTTTCAAATTGTGATTTAGAGAAGAAAAGTGAGCAAGAGGGTAAGAGGAGCTTTTTGGCTTCTTATTTTTGCATTCTCTTTGCACATGTTACATAAAAATCTAAAGTTGAAAAAAAAATGTTACATAAAATTAATATTACCCTCCCAATTTTGGATACTAACCAAAAGATGTAACGGCCTGATTTTTATTAATTATATTAATAGGCTTTTAATAATTTTTTTATATTTTATTAGCAAAACAAAAGATATTTATAATTTGAAATTATCCTTAACTAATGGATAACTATATAGTGTAAATATAGAGATAATCTTGTAGTGTATCTACTTGTGATTTAATTTGAAAAAAATCCTATCTCTTCTCCCTACTTTCCTAGTCTCCCTAAACTTCTCTACCTATTCCTATCCTAATTGACTCTTATTCTTAAGTCTATTGAAGCCCCTAAATCTCTCCCTCACTTTCTCGGAAATTCTCTCTTCCACAGGTAATCAATATTCCTTCTTCTTCTTTTTCTTCATTCTTTTTCCTTTGGCTCTCTTTCATTTGCTCTCACAAAGGAAAAAAAAAAAAAATCCTTTGGATTATATCTCTTCCACCATTGGTAAATTCCTCTCTTTTCTCGCGGAGTATATTTTCTTTTACTCACGCGGATATTTAATTGCCTTTGTACAGATTTCTCCTCGAAGTTGTGATTTTTCGATCCTACCGTTTCGCTAGCGTGCTAAGTTTGTCGGAGGAGAGGTAGGACACCTTTAACCTAACTTTTACTTTAGTAATTTTCAAAAAAAAAACTTTTACTTTAGTATATTTTTTTTTTGTATAGTTGTGTGTACGTGGAAATAAGTAATTTAAATTGTTGGAAGTCGGATCATTATCATATGGGTAGTAGAAGTATACAAGTGATGATGTCGGAAAATGGAGATTTTGCGCACAGTTTTGTTTATGCTATTTTTCGATTATTTCTGTTCAGTTCAAGAGAAAACTCAAAACAGTAAGGTTGTAGATCTCGAAATATTAATTGGAGTCCATGTAGAACTCGTCTTAATCCGAGTTACGTAGAATTTAGTATGATTTTTCGAAGTTTCTGCTCTAGTGGAAAAACGAGACAGAACACGATTTACTTTTAAAAACCGTTTTCAACATCTTAATGAAGGAATTGGAACTCGAGTAAAACACATTATCTGTTCGTACTGTGAATTATAATATCCCTATAAATATTCGTGATTTTTAGAGTTAATTTACTATTTTTAACAAATCGAGGAAGTTGCCCGTTTTACATGCCGTATTAAGTTTTTCTTTAACCTTGTGATTCTTTTATTGTTATGTGAGACTTATGTGAACAGTGACCCACGTGATGCATGAATTCACTTATTAAGCACGATCGAAACGTTTTGTGTGTAAGGACAAATGAATATAATTGCGATATTTGGGGTTGGGACGCGTCCGGTATGGGTTGTGAGCCATGCGCAGATTATACTTTTAGGTAGCTTTGCTGTGTGATCGGGCGCCGGAAGTATACTGTGGGTGGGAGCCGATGCCGGATGGAGATTGATCAATGTGTGATCAATCGTGAGCCTTGCACAGTATACCCCGAGGTGGCTTTGCTGTGTGATCGAGCACCTGAGGTATATTGTGAATGGAGGCCGGTGATGAAAAGTATTTGTCGGAAATAAGAATGAGAATAGTGGAATTTTGTGAATCGATGTGCTGAGTAATGATGATAAAAATCTGAGTATTTCATTCAAATAAAATTTCAATTATGTGTGCATTTGTTGCATGAATATCTTTAGTAAAGGGGTGGTTTAGGGCGCCCTACTGAGTGTAATTTTACCACTCACGGTGCTACTTTTTGTGGCCCTGGTGTCCCCAACGCCAGGTACAGAGGGAGATGAGGAGTCGCCTGCTGATTATGAGGCGATGGAGCAGCTCGATGGGGACCAAGTGGCGGACCCATGGCTTTATCAGTAGAATTAGCTAGATGGCTCTGTCATTTTATTTCCGTTGGATTTTTTTTAATAAATGTTTAAGTTTTTCAGACAGTGTTCGAATTCAATTTATTTCAGTTGTAATAAGTTAGTTTACTTTTAATTTTCACAAAAAAATTTATTAAGTATTCTTTGGATTTTTTTTTTAATGAAGTTGGTATTTTATTTAAATAATTTTGTAATTTATTTATTAATGTACACAATTTTCGGGGCATTACAAAAGACCCTATTTTTTTTTAATAATTAATGATGGTTATGTATGTTGGTTTTTTAAACATGGTTGCGTATGTTTTTCTTTTTTTGGATTCGTGATAGTTGGAAGTCTTGCTTTTTTGCAATTACTTGGATTTCACTTAATTGGACTTTTAATAAAAATAAAAACATTGTTGGAGGCCCTCAATTACAAGAAAATAAAGTAAAAACAAAAACGATTTCAAACCCAAAAACTTAATTGTTATTTCACATCATTATTTTACTTATCTTTATTTCTTCCTAATATTAACAAAAATTAGAAAAACTAGTTCAAGACTTTCTATTTACGAAGAAGAAAACAATTGCACAATATAACTTTAAAAAATTGGATTAAAATATTAAAACAATTGCACAATATAACTTTAAAAAATTGGCATTAAAATATTATTCATACACATTGCATATAATAATAAATAACCATGGGCAATGGTAAGAAATTAACCCATATCTATTTTCATCGTCTATCTCCGAAATACTATTTGGCTACAAATCCTTTGGCCTTGCTAGTTGCTAGTAGTAATTTGCCCAACGTAAAAGAAGTCATACTTCTACTTTTTGTGTGAAATTTGATCAGTGATATCATTTATAGGTTACTAGCTGATTTTTAAACAACTGGCAGTTGGCTAGAAGCCTAGAACTCTTGCAACATTGCACCCGTTAAGAGTATAAAAAACTTTAAAGCTTAAAAGTGTAGTTTAAAGTACAAGTAAGACCCACAAGCGCACTTTTTTTTTTTGTACCCTTAAACGGGTGTAATAATGCACCGGTTAACAAGACCCTTTTTCTTTTTGATGAATAAGAGCAAAAGGCAAAAAGAGGAAGAGATGGACTTTTTTTGACTTCTCCTATTCACCTTTTTTTTTAATATATATTTTTGTTAACATAAGAAACTTGTAAAATGTGTTTGCATATATCACTCAAATACTATGTGAGAGCTCTGTCATCCAATATCGGTAAAGAACAGAAAATGAAGGGACTTGTAAGTAGTTACTGCATAACTCGAGGGTAAATTTTGAGCAACGTGATTAAGCTTCGAATTAGTAGGTTAGCTAGTGCGAGTTGTTAAAAGTAGTATCAGGGCTAGCACCAACCATAATTTGGGTTTCTTACTGGCCGGTCCTATCTTGTCAAGGGTTTCCCTTCCAAGCCCACCTCATGTCAAATACATTTCGCTTAAGCCCCCTCCACGCGCGCCCATTGGAAGAGTACAACTTTTCAGCAGTAACAAAGGCTATGTGCTGTCACATCAAGCCAAGTCACATGGGAGGGGAGGCTTTTCGACAATAATAAAGGATTTATGTGCTGTCACATCAAGTGAAAGGGAGGCAGGCGTCTAGCTGCTTGCTCTCTTTCTCTCTCTTATTTTCGGTTTAAAAATAAAATAACTTTTGTTACACATTTATCTTCTATAAAAATTATATATTTGAAATCTACTCGATGAGATCTTTCAAATAAGATCCATTATGAATATGAAATTTGGTACATGTAAAAAAAGTTATTTTGTACCCCTTCTAAATAATTCACACCCAAAAAGAAAAAAAGAACTCACACCCCAAAAGAAAAAATTCACATAACTGAAATGTAGAATTCACGTCACAAATCACACTCCAAAATACAAAATTCACACCCCCCCTTAAAAAAAAACATTCACACCCGTCAAATGCAAAATTCACATCCCTCAAATGCGAAATTCACATGTCACAACTTACTCACAAAACTACAAAATCCACACCCAAAATAAGAGAATTCACATCCCTCAAATACAGAATTCACTCATTCCAAAATGAAAGAATTCACACCCTTCAAATGCGAAATTCACACCCTCCAACATGGAGGAATTCACACCCCTCAAATTATTTTTTTCTACACATAATTTTAAAAAGTTATAAATCTTTAAAGTTTTAAAAATAAAAAAAGGAGAAAAAAGGGGAGAGAGAGAGAGAGAGAGAGAGAGAGAGAGAGAGAGAGAGAGTTAAAGAAAGAGAGAGAAAAGGATATTAAAGTGTCAGAAAGTAACTCATTTAGTACAAAAGGTCAAAGGCACATGTGACGTGCATGCCCACATCAAATAAAACCGCTCCACGCGTGCCAGGACCTATGCCTATGCGGAAGGGAAATACAAAGATGGGCTAGCATGGGACAAATAAAAAAAGCGGGACCGGCCTGGCAAATTCCCGCCATAATTTTGGGACAAGTCCCACAATAAGACGTGCTTGCCTCGACCACTTTGTGAGTTGAAGGACCGGAAGTGGGCTAAAGCAGTGGGTCGGGCGAACCTGCTACGAAAGTGCAACAAACCAAAACAGAGTCAAGTCAAGCTCCCACAATTTGCTACGTAGCTTCGTACTCCTTAGTGAAGTTGTGCTTAGGGCTGTAAATGAACTGAGCCGGTTGTAAATTATTCGAGGCTCAACTCAGTAAAGGCTCGTTCGAGTTCAATTCGGTTACTGAACGAACTGAACCTAAACCTCAATTTTAGGATCGTTTTATTAATGAGCCGAATTTGAACTTGAAAATATTTAGCTCGATTAGGCTCGCGAACTTAGAATATATACGTATATATATCTCATAATAACTTCGTATATAACCTTGAATAGGTATAACTTTCATATTTATGTAAAATTTTAAAACTTGTACATGTATAAACTTATAAAAGTATTGTAAATTTAACATTTTTATAATTTTATATAAGTATAGGCTTTTTCATGTACAAAATAAAAAAATTATTTGTAATTTTATACTTGTATGATAGCATAAATATTTAATATTTTTGACTCGTTAAGACTCGTGAACAAGTTCGAATTCAACTCAAACCTCGGCCTCAGCTCGAGCTCGGCTTGTCAAATTTTCATTGAGTTCGAGCTCTGCTAGAGTTCGTTTAAAAATTTAATGAACGAACTTGGACATTTTAAAGCTCGACTTGTTTATGGTTGTAGACACCCCAATCCGGACCCTCGGAATTCCGAAACTTCCCCGAGGATGAAAATGCCTAAATAGAGTATGTACGGTTTGATCAAAGGCTTGAAAACCCCACCAATAACCTCCCATAAGATTACCAAAATACCCCTTGGAACCCAGGATTGGCCCAAAACCTTAAAACACATGCACCTGGATTGCCCCTTTTAAGCACCTGGATCCTATCCAGGCGCCTGGAAAGGCATAATCCAGGCGCCTGGATATCAGTCCAGGTTGAGTGTAGTTTAAGTTGACAGTGGGCAGGAACGATATCTTGGGGATTTTCTTACAGAGTTTAGTTAGAGGGAGAGTGGGGGGGATGATTACCCCTATGGCTTGACCTCTAGTTGATCCCTCAACCCCCCTTTGGGTTCAAGTGGCCCTTTATGAACCCTTGTTTGCCTTTAAAAATCACACCAATCCTCCATTTTAGGGGTTGAAAAAAAAAAAAAAAGATCACTCTCTTACTCTTGCTGTTACTCTGCCAAAACAACTCCAGAAATTTCAGTTTCATCAATCACTTCTCAAACCCAACCCATTTCAACCCCAAAAATCACTTCTTTACTTCATTAATCCATCATCTATTCACCCCCATCAACCAAACTCCACCAAAATATCTACAAACTACCCTTTTTAGCTCAAAAAAATCAAAAACCAGAAGCTACATTCCTACAAAATCCATTCAAAAATCATTTCAAGTCTTTGATCACACCAAAAAGGTAGTTTTTTTTTCTACCAATGTGCTCAAGTAGGCCCTGAGGGGAACTCAATCAAGTCCTCACTGGTCTTCTATACCAGAAGGGGGTTTGGGAGAGGTTTGAAAATCATCAAGAAAGAAATCAGTGTTGTGCATCAGTACTCAATCCAGGCGCCTGGATCATCACTTTCCAGGCGCCTGCATTGAGTCCAGGCGCTTGGATTCACTCCATCCAGGCGCCTGGATCTCATTTTCCCCATCATATTTTCTGCTTTCTTTTGCATTTTGACCAGCCTTTGGTACATCATGTGCATGCATTGATCTCTAGTTGTCTATATTTCATGATCTGATCTTTGCTAAAATGATCATTTAAAGTGTTTTGGAGTCACAATCATGCTTTGAAAAGAGATTATCTAATAAAGAAATGTTCATATGAGTTTATGTGTCATTTATAGGTTCTGACCATTCAGTTTTAAGGTGTTGAGATAGGGTTTTTCATGTTGTTTAAGCATATCCCCATTGTAGATGTATAGAATGAACATTATCACTACATTATCATGGCATTTTAAGTACCATTTCATTGTGTTTGAGATAAAATTGAAGTTTCATGCCTGTTACCGTGTTGCTACACATCTTCTAGAATGCCTAAAAGCTAATCAAAACATTGCATTTGGTCTTATCTGTCAGAAATGAAGTTCTGAGTTTTCTGTCTGGAAGGCAATCCAGGCGCCTGGATTGACCCTTTCCAGGCACCTGAATTCAATCCAGTCGCCTGGATCTGCCTAATCCAAGCGCCCAGATTGCAATCCAGGTGTGATGGTTTGAATATTTGCGATTAATTTCTAGGATATCCTAAGGCAGTTTGAGGGCATTTTAGTGTAATTTTAGCATCTTTTGTACATAAATCATCCACTCATAACATTTTACACAAGCATTCACCCACATTTCTTTAATCTTTTTGATGCATTTGTCGTGCTCTCGCATAAATTTGAGTTTGAAGTTCATTTTAAAAATATTTTCAAAATCCTTTAAACATTTAGTAGAGACCGGTGGTTACACCGGGCGCGAGGGGTGCTTTAAATTCCTTCCCCTCGCGTAACCTAGCTCCCGGACCCGAGAAATCTCATTTTGTGAGACCAGTAAATTATTTTCCATTCAAAGGGCAAAAAAGTCATTTTTCAAACGGTTTCTAGGGTACGGTCCTCAAATCCGGGTGGCGACTCCATTCAACCAATCAAACCATTTTTCAAACCAACAACCGTTTTCGTGGACTTCGCTCCGCGGGGTGTTCACAATGGTCCTAGTTGTGCTTGTGCTAAACTTGCTCTCCAAACGATTTAAAATTTAAATGGTCGGATAAAAAAATGTCCTATAAATGCATTCAGGAGAACCAGCGTGTAAAACCCTTTTTTTTTTTTTTTTTTTAAATCTCACTGTAATGGTCCCGATCATTCATTCTTTTGAATTCACTGAAAGCTTTAAGCATGTTAAAAATCAGTTTGGTCGGTTACTGTTGATATGATTTCGAAACACATTTATATTCCAACAAATTAAAAGAAAGTAGAAATGAGTTTTGTTCAAGTATTGCAATCTTATTTTTTGCAAGATAATGTATTACCAATGTATTCTAAAACCATATCAAATAATGTCCAATAAACTTGATTTTTGGCATACTTGATGTTCTCAACAAGCTTAACAAAACAATTTCAAAGATAATGATTTTTTTTGTCCTTCCAAAAAAAAAAAAAAAAATCAAGCTCAAGAAAATGAGCTGTTTCAATTATTGAAGTGAGATCGTAAAAGTTTTACGTGCTTTCTCCGATGATTCGAGAGGGGAATCAAATCCTGTAAAGACCCGTAAAAATTTTGTTTAAACTTAAAGAGAATACTCCAAAATTTTGAACTTGGGGTTCCGGGTGTAATTGCAAATGGTATTTAAATGAGGAGTTAAGCATGTAATATTGTTAGTTATTTTGGTTTGGCATATTCCGGGGTTGTTCAAAACACACCCTAGTTCAATTGATTTTCTATTTCTTTGAATTGTAATGGGTAGATTGAATAGGCCGGGGGTAGTTTCTCGCACGATACTCCTTCCTTTGCCTTCAGCTTTTTGACCCTGCAAAGCTGCTTGAATTCAACAAAGGTAAAATCATCACGGCATTTCATGCATAGCATTTTTATATATTTATTTTTTTATTAATCATATTTTAAAATGCTCTAAATTAGTTTTAAAAAAATAATAATATGGAATTATTTTCTTGACTCCACATAATGTTTGATTTATGAAATTTCCGTTTCTCAATCTTTTATAGGCTTCCTAAATACATTTTAGGAATTTTCGTTTATTCTTATAATATAAAGTACTCTAGTCAAGATTTATTATGTCCTTCCTTTTTCCACGTATATCGCGTGTCTTGCCTCCTGATTTATTTTTTGCTATTTTATTGTATGTTCTAATTGTTTAATCTCTTTATAAAAGAAAAAATTCTAATAAAAGTTTTGCTTAAAAAAGGGTAAATTTTTTAATTAAGTCCCATTCACCCCCCCAGGACGTTTTTAAGCTTCTGCATAATTTCAAATGTAACTTAGATTTGGGCTTGAAGATAACACATAAGGAATTAGAGGGGGGTGTGAGTGCAATTATCTACATATATTTGTGTGTGTGGTCAGGAAAAGAGAGAGAGATAGCACAAAAAGTCAGAAGAGAGAAGAAGGAAAGAGAAGAGAAGAAAAGAAAAGAAGAAGAAAAGAGGAGAAAGAAAGGAGGAAGCCACGGTTGACTCCACCTCCGGCGACCTCCACTGCCACGTACAACCACCATATCCACCTCACAACTTCATCTCTGCAAGTATAACTCTCATCTCCCTCGTTTTTATCATTTTTAATCGAAAATATTCGTGTATATGTACCGGTATGAAGAGCAGTTTTATCACAGCTGACTGGGTTACGATTTTTGGCCAAGATCTCCTTCATAAACTGTTAATTAGGTTTTGGTTCCTTCATATGATTTAAAGCTAACTCAAAGCCCTTTCTTTTGCTGCTAGAATCACCTAAGTCCATTGAGAATTCAATTTACTATGAATTTTTGAAATCGGGTCTGCATCCTGTAAATTTGCTCCGACATAGATTCGTGTACCCTCTGTATTTGCTTATTTTCTCACCTTTGGAGTACGGATTTGACTTTGATTCCTTCTTGAACTTTGAACTTCGTTTGACTATGAAATTTTTGAAACAAGAATCACACCAAAACATTAAGAGCTCGCTTTATGGTGATTTTTCAAAGTCAGGTTGTCCAGTTTCACCGTCTTCCTTCAAATCTCTATTTTGACCAATTTTGTTTATATTTTTCCAGAACTGGTAAATTTACGAAAAGTTTACTGTAGATACCCATACGTGTCTACTATGTTGTGGTAAAGTTTCAGAATTTAATTTGAAGTATAGAAAATATGAAAAATGTTTGATCGGACTGTGGTACTGGAATTCACTGTGCTAGCAGCACTATCGCATGTTACGGGAACGACTATTTTTTTTTTTTGTCTAGGAAGCTTGAAAATTCGATCCACCTTTTGATTCTGAAACTAGACTTGTATACCTTCGAAATTATGTAAGGGTTGTATCTTACATTTTTTTTTCTAGAAAATAGCATTTTTCTATTTGAAGTTGGTGTATCGGCTAAAATTACGCGTGGGATGCGTCACAGACACATGAAAGCTTGGAACTTGAGTTTCGGAAGTTGGGGCTTTGCTCAAAACCCAGTCAAGTAGGGATTTCTCTCCTCTCTCCATATATCTATGTGTTTAGATCATAAATCTTTAATTTCTACACATGATTTTCGTATATGTTGATGTATTGTGAAGTTTCTAGTTTATGGCTTAAATAAAAATTGGGGCTTTTGTGATATTCATGTTTATATGTCAACTTGCTTTCGCAGTTATGAAATTGGAATATTTATGAGTGTATTTGAGGTATGGATTGATGGGGATACTTATGGGTTTGACCCGTGATGAAATTATGAAAATGCCCTTGACCGAATGAGTTTGGGGAGGCTTGACATATTGAGTTCTTGGTAAGTGAGACTGTTTGTGGGATGGTTTGAGTGTCTAATCCTTTGGTCTCTTGCATTCCTTAATTGAGTTGTTGGTTCGTGGAGTTGGACATGTTGTGTTGTGTTGTTGTGTCTTGTTTGTGGTTTGTTTTTTATTGTGTGTTGTTGTTGTGTGTAATATGTTGTGTGTTGTTCTTTACATTCCTTGATTGCTTTGATTATGTTCATGGAGTTGGAAATTGTGTGTTGTGTATGTGTGGTGTCGGGTGCGCACAAGGGTGTATGTGTGTGTATGTGACGAGACGTGTATTTAAAGGAAGAAGAACTTTTAAAATCAGTCTTATGCATTGTAAGTTCACTCACTTGCATTGTGCACCACATACATATATAAAGTTTGTGTTAGAGATTTTCCTACTGGGCTTGTGTGGCTCAACCTATCAATTTTCAGGTATTCGATGAGGAGCGTGGCGTGAAGTGCATTGGGAGTGCATGAAATCTTTTGAAGGTATCATTGATCATAGTCTCTTATTGAAAACTTAGTATGTACTCTTTTGTGAGATGATCATGTATTGTTATTAAAACTAAGAGGGGTTTGTAACATTACTTTTTTTAAAAAAAATTCCTTTTGTTTGGAAGAATGTAATCAATTTATCTTTTCTATTAATGTCTTTTCAAAGGGATATGGGTACCTTTTTTAGAAGAAGCGTTGTGGTGGGATAAAAGAAGAAAATGTATGAAGTATGACACTTTTTATTTCTAAAAAAAAAATGTTTACTTTTTATTGTTGAAAAATCGAGGGCGTGACAAATCCTCTGTGCCAATTTTCTCTGTGCCCCTGTCCCATACACTTTCAACCGTTAGATACATTTTAATTTTTTAAACACTTAAATTTTATAACACGATCCAACGGCTCAAAACAAGTCGGGAGTAGGAAAAGAGAGGAAAATTGTTACAGAGGACCTGGCACCATGTCAAGGAGCCAGACTCCAGGAACTTTACCCCAGATCTCTCTCTTTCTCTCTCCCTTCTTTTTCTTCTACTTCATTGCATCCTATATACACTCCATAGATCTTCGAACATCAAACCAGGTAAGCTTTCAACAACAAAATTATACCCATCTTACCCATCTCCTGATCCTGAGCATCACCGTCATTAAAATGGAGCTCAGATCCTCTGTGCCGAAAAACACCTGTACCTCTGTGCCGAGGGGTTTTCCGGCCATTGGATCACCCATAAATATTAAAATATATAAACAAAAATCACAATCCAATGGCCCAAAACCCCTCGGCATAGAGGCACAGGGGTTTGGGGCACAGAGAATTTGGAACCATTAAAATGATTATACTTTTACTTTATGTGTGAAATTTTACTTTTTACTTTATGTGTGAAATTTTAATGATATTCGTGTTGAATTAGCTGATGAAGGCTCGCCATGATTAAGGCAAGTTAATTACCCCATCGAAGTCGTCAATCCCAATTTCTTGTAACTTTTTTTTATTCTTCTCACCTTTTTTCTTTTACTCGCTATATTTTTGCTATGTTGTGAATGACACTACCTTTGATTCGTTCCTATTTTCTTTTTTGGATAAAATTTCTACTCTGTTCCTTGCTAGTAGTTTTGTTTTATTTTTTTGCCACGGTATACATCAAGGAGTTAGAGAGGAGTTAGTAAGTTAGTACACGGGGAGCCCAGAGGCTGTGCATAGCCCTGAACCTGCAAATGTCCACAACAAAAACGTCCACAACAAGGCTTGAACCCTGGCCTCCCTCCTGAAAGGACTAGGAAATACCGTTGGGCTACAAGCCTTTTGCCCTTGCCAGTAGTAATTTACCCAACGAAAATGAAGAAGTCATATTTCTACTTTGTGTGTGAAATTTGAGTGATATCATTTATGTTGAATCAAAGAAACGATCAAGAGAAATTGTTCTCTCAAAATGAAGATACTCTTATAAATAACTGAAATTTTATGTAAACAACTACCTTACAAATTGACTCAAACACTTAACCAATTTATAGAACTATCCTAAAATGTATCTAGACAAGTACACAAAACTAGACAATAAATAGGTTCATGAACAAACCCTTAGACTCTATACATGAATAACCCTATATACATGAATGACTCTTGATTTATATTCATGTACCACTACACATACATGAACCATGTGTAAAAACTCTTCATATGCCAATATTCAAGTACGTTGTATAGCTTAGAATTCCAACAGCCCCCCTTACGCTAGGCAACTGCCATGCCAAGCTTCTTTTTCATTATGTTGAAAGTATCATACTTCAAAGCCTTTGTAAAGATATCCGCAAGTTGATCTTGAGTCGTACAATACTCCACAACAATCTCTCCATCTTTGACCAAGTCACGGATGAAATGAAACTTGATCCTTATGTGCTTGCTTTTGCCATGAACTATTGTCACAATATAGCGTTGTGCCTTTCTCTTGATGATGCTTGAGTTCTTCTAGGAACCATCTTATCCAAAGAGCTTGACAAGATGCTAAGGCAAGTGAAATGTACTTAGATTCTGCTGTAGAAAGAGCCACAACTGAGACTTATCCTTGATAAAAGTGTTGAAACAAGAGCCAAAGTGATTTTGAAACTTCAATGGAAACATCTTACTTGGAGTCATGCCCACCTTAGTAATGAGAACACCATTCTTGTCTTTGATCTCACACATGTCCTCCTTGAAGTTAACTTCATAACCCTTCAATAGAAGTTGTCCAACACTAAATAGATTGTGCTTGAGGCCTGGAACATACAGAACATCAGAGATTCGCTTTACCCCTTTTTTTGTGTGAACAAGGATAACACCACTGCCCTTTGTGAAGAGCCTCTTCTCATCATCAGTTCTTACTTCACTTTGAGTGGATTGATCTAGCTCCACAAATGCTTTCTTATTTTCAGTCATATGATTACTACATCCACTGTCAACATACCATGTTTCACCAAACTGAGCATCTGTTTCACTGTATGTGAGAAACAAAGAATCGGCTTCGGCTCCTTTGTTTTGATCTTTCTCATGCATAAAGCTGGTATTGTTCTTCTCTTCATCCGCAATTCTTTTCTTGCAATATTTCTTGATATGCCCAAATTTTTCGCAGTAATGGCACTGGGTATTTTTCAAAGAAGGCCATCATTTCCCTCTTTTTTTGGTAGAAGAAGACGAGTGACTTGAATTTTTCTCACCTTCATGTTGTCTTACACCATGACCTCTTCCTCAATTGTATGATTGACTTTCATCTTTACTATGACCACTTGCTTCATTGTTCCTTCCTTTTCCACGAAAAGAACCACGTCTTCTACCGCTTCTGAAGCCTCCCCGTAGAGAAACTTGTGTTTGGAAAGCCTGCTCAAGAGGAGAAGAATCATATTGCTTTCTCCGAAGTTCATGAGGCTGTAGTGATCCCATTAAACTCTCCACAGACAAAGTAGACACATCTTTTGACTCTTCAATTGCAGCAACAATTACTTCAAATTTGCGGGTTACGCTTCGTAGTATCTTCTCAACTACTCTTTGATCATCAATCTTTCCACCATTCAGTCTCAATTGGTTGACTACGAAAATTACCCGATTAAAAAAAACTTCAATGCTTTCAGAATCCTTCATCTTTAGTGAATCAAAATCAAACCTCAGGGATAGAAGCCTCACCATCTTCACTTTGTCATCACCTTTGTATGAAGTGAAGAGTATATCCCATGCTTTCTTAGACGTTTCTGCTACTGTAATCCGCTGGAAAACAGTTTCAGTCATTGTTTGATAAATCATAAGTAAAACCCTCCTGTCCTTCCTACGATTTTCATTCAACTTGGTTGTTTGAGCTGCAGTAAGAGTTACTCCTTCAGCTGGTTCTTCATACCGAGTCTCCACAATATCCCACAACTCTTGAGTACCAAGTAAGACCTTCATTTGAATGCTCCAATAGTTGTAATTCTTCCCATCCAAGCGAGGAAATTGGGGTAATTGAGACATCACAGTATTGTTGTTAGTAGCCATGATTCCTTTCAAAACAAAGCTCTGATACCACTTTGTTGGATCAAGGAAACGATTAAGAGAAATTGTGTTCTCGAAATGAAGATACTCTTATAAATAACTGAAATGTTGTGTAAACAACTACCTTACAAATTGACTCAAACACTTAACCAATTTATAGAACTATCCTAAAATGTATCTAGACAAGCACACAAAACTAGACAATAAATAGATTCAAGAACATACCCTTAGACTCTATACATGAATAACTCTACACATACATGAACCATGTGTAAAAACTCTTCATATGCCAATATCCAGGTACGTTGTATAGCTTAGAATTCCAACAATTTATAGGTTACTAGCGGATTTTTAACCAAGTGGCAGTTGGCTAGAAGCCTAGAACTCTTGCATCTTGCTACAGGATCAGGAGTTTGAATTTCAATTTCCACACGCAGGTGGGTGTTATTCCCCTTGTATTGGTTTTGATTATTTCTCCCCGTAATATGGTGCTATTAGTTTTTTGGGTAGATTGGTGCTATACTTGGGTTGCGGTTATTGCGATTGTGATCTTGTTTCTAGTTCCATGTAATTCTGGTAATTGTTCTCTCCCACCGCTTGTATTTAGATAAATAATAGAAGAGAATTAGCTGATGCTTGTTTGTCCTTGTCCCTTGCAGCTATATGAATAAATCGTCTGTGTAATAGATTCGATGGCTTATCACGTGTTCTTGAGTTTTAGAGGTGAAGACACCCGCAAGACCTTCACCGACCACCTCTATACTGCTTTGTCGGGTGCAGGTTTTCGTACGTTTCGAGATGATGATGGGATTGAGAGAGGTGAAAATGTTAAGTTAGAACTGGACAAGGCTATAAAAGAAGCAAGGAGTTCCATAGTTGTGTTTTCCAAGGACTATGCTTCCTCTGGATGGTGCCTTGATGAACTCGTGATGATCCTCGAATGCAAGAGGACATCATTGGGGGCCGGTCATGTAGTTTCACCTGTCTTCTATGATGTGGATCCCTCCCAAGTTAGGAAGCAAACAGGGAGCTTCGGAGAGGCATTCCGTAGACACGAAGAGCGATTAAATGCTGAAACCAACGGAAGAGAAAAGGAGGACTTCAAGAAAAAATTGGAAGTATGGAGGAGAGCACTTAGAGAAGTTGCTGATTTAGCAGGGATGGTCTTACAAAATCAAGCTGACGGGTAATCTCATGAATTCCTCAATTTCACGTTATTTTGACATGTCTTCATTCATTGATTTCCTTTATGAGAATGTAAAAAAAATTAAGCAGTTAACAAAAATTTGAAGCAAAAGAGGGAGGAAAGAGGTTTGGTATAAAAAAAACAGTTAATTTCTTGGTTATTTTGGCATGAAAAAAAAGTGACTCGGCTTCAAAATATGAAAATACCCGAATCGTCATTGATCTCTTTCCATTTACTAGAATAGAAAATATTTGTCAGCTCGTAATAGCATTAGCAGTAGCCTTTACCCTTAAACGAATTACGGAACCAAAGGTTGGCCACCGCCACCCCCAATTTAAAATTATCATTACCTTAGATTTTATTTATTTATTTATTTTTACATATAAGGCTTAACATGTTGGCCCCATATTTGTCATGTACAAAAGACGTAGATACGATGACCATTTTGTCACACCTTGTTTTATCCTTTGGGACAACACGCCCACCACTCATCTCTCTTAGACCACGAAAAGAAAAACTCACCAATCAGCTCAATTTCTCTCTCCACTGGGTATTAATTTAAGATTAAACGTTTTTTTATACTCATGAACCTTGAAATTTTTGATTTTTTTTTAGCGTTATGGCCGCTGCATATATGAAATCATGGTTCCGTCCCTGACCATAAATATCACATTTATGGCTATTTTAATGGATAGTAGTCTGCGCGGGTAGTTCAAATTGGATTTTATCTTTCACGAATTGTTGTTCCTTAAACAAAATAATTCCACAAGTAAATGAGTAGTTGAATACTGTTTGGTTTTTCTTAACAGTCCTTGCTTAGTAGATAGCGTATTCATAAGTTATAAATTACGTTATGCAACAACTCAATCTTAATCGTTTCTTCTTATCACTCTGGACAATACCATTTGGCCTCTCTATTTGCTAAATAGGCTCTCTCTTTTTTGTTTAGTATTATTTTAAGTTATTACAAACTTATTGTTCTTTACTTTCCATTTAACTTTGTAGGCACGAGTCGAAATTTATCCAGGAAATTGTGAGAGTGATTGGGGGTAAGTTGGACCGGCCAATTTTACATGTTGCCCACAACCCAATTGGAATTGAATCTCGAGTCAGAAACATCAATTCATGGTTACATGAGCCCAATTCCAGGATAGCATTGATTTATGGGATGGGTGGAATAGGGAAGACAACTATTGCTAAATTTGCTTATAATATGAACATTGAAAGATTTGAAGCTAATAGCTTTCTTGCAAATATTAGAGATATGTCAGAAGGACCCAAGGGTTTAGTTCGTTTACAAAGGCAACTTCTTTCAGACATTTCAAAAAGAAAAATTGAAAAAATATGGAGTGTTGATGAAGGAATCAGTAAGATTCAAGATGCCATTAGGTTGAAAAGAGTTCTTGTAGTTCTTGATGACGTGGATGACCGAGCCCAGGTTGAGGCCTTAGTTGGAACTCCTAGGTTTCATCGACAGAGTAAAATTATCTTAACCACCAGGAACATTCATCTGTTGAAGGCTAATGAAGTTGAGAAATTTGAGGCGGTGGGATTAAATTTTGATGAATCATTGGAGCTTTTCAGTTGGCATGCATTTGGACAAGGTCATCCCATTGAGGGTTACACTGAACTTACACGAAGGTTAGTAGAACACTGTCAAGGGCTTCCTTTGGCCCTTAAAGTTTTGGGTTGTTCTCTATCTGACCCTAACTTAGACATATGGGAAAACGCATTACAAAAACTGTCAGTTGTTCCCAATTCGGAAATCCTCAAAAAGTTGCAAATAAGCTATGACAATCTAGATTACATTGACAAGGAATTGTTCCTTCACATCGCTTGCTTCTTTATTGGAAAGAGCAAAAAATTCGTAATTAGAGTTCTAGGTGATCTCTACCCAACAGTTGGGATTCAAACTCTCATTGACAGATGTCTCTTAACGGTTAATCGAGGCAACAAGTTGGGCATGCACCAACTTCTCCAGCAAATGGGAAGAGAAATTGTTCGCCAAGAATCATCTGAGGAGCCGGGTGAACGTAGCAGATTATGGGACCATAAGTGTTCCTTTAAAGTATTGAGTGAAAAAACTGTGAGTAAAATGCCTCTTGTTTTCCAATTTTAAGTTTTTTTCTCCATGGAGGTTCTATTCTAATCCAAAATGTTCTCTCTTATTAGGGGACGAAAACAATTAAAGGCCTCTGCCTTGACATGCATCAGGTGTTGGAGGAAGATAGTCATCATCTGCTGAAGAAAGGTAGTCGGTTCAGGGAAAACTTTGGTGTTTGTAATGTACAAGAAGAACTTAATCATGAATTATTGTTTGCAGAAGAAGGCTTTTCACAGAAATGGCATTTGTTCATTGGGCGCCCAGCAAACAATGTTGGAAGAAGTTCGAATCAGGTGAAGTTGAGCACTGATGCATTTAGAAGGATGCACAATCTTAAATTGCTCCTGCTCAATAATGTAACAATCATGGGAAGATACGCAGACTTTCCTGCTGGATTAAGATGTTTGATTTGGCATGGCTTCCCTTTAACTTCCATACCTGCAGAGTTTTCTCTGAAGATTCTGGTTCATCTTGACTTGCGCTATAGCAAATTGGAGCAAGTTTGGAAGGGAGAAATGGTATGATTGAAACCCCCCAACCCCCCCTCTCTCCCTCCCATTTTTTCCCTTTTTACTCTCTCTCTCTCTCTCAATCATATATTTCCATTTTACTTATCTTTTCCTTTGAGGATATGAATACTGGAACATTTTACAGTTATCTTTTCTTTTTTTTTTTCTTTCTTTCTTTGTTACAGTGTATGAAATCATTGAAAATCCTCAATCTCAGCTTTTCCCATGGCCTCAAGAATACCCCCAACTTCATTGGAGTTCCAAATCTCGAAAAATTGATCCTCAAGCATTGCATAAGTTTGGTTAAGGTTGATCGATCGGTAGGGGTTTTAGGGAGTCTTGTTTTGTTGAATCTCAAAGGCTGCAAAAATCTTAAGACGCTTCCTTGTGAAATTGGCCATTTAACATCCCTAGAAAAACTCATTCTTTTGGGTTGTTCAAAGCTTGATCATTTACCTGCAGAGCTCGAACTGATGAAATCTATGAGAGTGCTCCATGCCGATGGAATTTCCCAATGGACTTCCCGCGTTTTGTCTTTGGTATTGAAACCAAGTCCAAAAACATTGCCTTCTTTTCCTAGCTCACTAGTAGAACTCAGTCTTCCAAACTGCAGTCTGTCAAGTGACCATCTTGCGAAATGTCTTGGGATGTTATCTATTTTGAAGTACTTGAATCTGAGTGAGAATCCAATTTCCAGCCTACCAGAGAGCATCAAAGGTCTTACTGTGCTTGAATCACTTAACCTAAGAAAGTGCACGAGACTCCAATCGCTGCCAGAACTTCCAATGACTTTAGAAATGTTGAATGTACATGACTGTAGCTCATTGAAAACGATCACAAATCTTCCTAACCTGTTGACATCTCTACATGTGGACATGAAGGGTTGTCCCGTAGTTGAGGTTCAAGGGATGTTCAAGTTACAGCCCATTGGAAATGTTGATGAAGAAATCATTAACGAGATGGGCTTATCATCTGAGTTGGAAAACATGGGAAGCCTTGAGGTGAAATTGCGTAACCCGTTGTATGATGCGTTCGGATCAATAAAGAAGGGTACACTTCAGGTGCGCACTGTCTCTCTCCCTCCTTGTCTCTATATATGCATTAGTTTTGTATCCGTACTTGTTAAATGCCCAATCTATTGTTGATATTATTGTGGGCTCAGGTACTATATGAATGTGGTATATGCAACATATTTCTTCCCAGGAGTGAGGTGCCTGCTAGCTGGTGCAGCAGCAATGAAGGAATGGGGTCCTCGATAACATTCAACGTTCCTTCACTCCCTAATCTCAAGATCCAAGCCTTGAAGATTTATGTTGTCTTTGACTCTATAAAAATATTATATTGTTTTATCAAGGAGTACGACTATATCACACTCAACAATGTGACCAAGGGTGTGAAGTGGGCCTACAGCCCACTGTTCAGATGCATTCCTCGCTATGGCATGGTATGGTTAAGCCATTGGAAGATTGGGAATCAGCTAATATTGGAAGCTGGTGATGAAGTGAATGTGTCAGCGAGCAAAACAGATTTTCTGGTAAAGGAAATTGGAGTTCATGTTGTGTATGAAGAGCCTGAAGAGAAAGGTAGCCAACACCATAAAGCCTATTCTCGTCATCAAAATGTCACCAATGTTGGAGATCTATCAGCATATCAATTGAGACCAGGTTATTACCACCTATGCCATCATGGTAACCATCAAGACTACTACCAAGATAAAAATCTTGAACTTCAGCAGGAGGAGAGGACTATATTCAGGGATTTCGAGCAGTACGAGCGGTGGAGGTCATATGAGTTTCAAGATGATAAAGTGTATGCGCTTTAATAGGACGATGACGAGCTTGAAGAGGATGACTAATTGATCACAATAAATTGGCCGAATTTTGCAAATTTTTTTTTCAATACCTTGACGTGGCCTAAGTGTGAAAGAGGTCCTAATGAAAATTGGATTCTGGTAGAGATACTAAAGAATAGTCCTTGTTCGCATTTTCGAAAGGTAAAATTGGAATCGCCAATGAAGAAGATTTTCTTATTCATTTTTAGATCTAATTGACATGTCATTTAATTAGTTTTCCATATCAGAACTAATTGAATGTGTTAACATGTGGTGGGTAATACATGAAAACCTAATCCTTATACCATAACAACTCGTGCAAATCTTTTCTTTTAGCATTCTCAACGGAAAAGATGGAAATAATATTCCCTTAGACCTCGCAATTCCATGTCGCCATCTAATTATACAATACATGTATTTCTAAATCATCAACGACATAAATAACTGCCTATATATTTTGCCTCCACAAGTTTGAATTTTGGGTATATTGTCCCGAGATTTTAAAGGTTGAATTGAAAAGGTATGGATACCCGACAAAAAAAAGGTGCAAAAGTATCTCTAGAGAACTTTTTGTACTTACCTTCATACTTTTTTCTGTTCCGATGCTACTTTTTCTTTGTTTGATAACTCCCGGGGTGTCCAAGTCAATTTACGCACTAATTAGGTTCCGTGTGTGTGAGAGAGAGAGAAACCTGGACTCTTGAGAAGGACTAGTTTCTTGCAAGTTGCCAAGCCAGGCCAATAAGGCAGTAAATACAAATTCACCCTCCTTGAAGCAAAAACATAATACTTCAACTTCTTCTTTACAAATCTGCATCACATTATCAATACATAATAACTCAGCTCTCGAGAACACTGAAGGTTTTTTTTCTTATTACAAGATTATAGAAAATAAAATTCCACCCCTTCATTTTGCACCTAAATTTCATTTCGGCCCCTCTAATTCAAAATGATAATGTCAACAATCCACATTTTAGATTACATGTCGATTTAGCCCTTCAATAAGAGCAAGTCCAATGAAAATGTAAAATGGCTATAGCCAATGGCATAATTTGGCACCAATAAATGTTTTTAGATCAAACTTTTGCACTACGCTTCCAGTGATTGGTTTTGTTTTAAAACCAAGAAGTTTCAAATATTAACTACACTTTACAATTCATTACCAACATCGACACGCCATCACCAAATTCTGGACTTTTCACCAGGAAATCTAATCACCAAATTCTGGACTTTTCACCAGTAAATCTAAGTCACAATCTCAAAATTGATGATGGAGCGTAAGGTTTGGTGACTCGGTGTAATGACCTTCATGGTGAAGCCCAACGTTTGGTGATACCACGTAAAGTTTAGTGACTCATTGTAGAGACCTTTCTAATAATGTAATAATGATTGGTGATGCCATGTAAAGATTGGTGATGCAGTTTCAAGATTGGAGATGAAGTGCAGATGCTGGGCATAAAATTTAAATTTCCGTAATGCATCCAAGACATTGGTTATGGAAGGTAATGCTTGGTGATGGGGTGTACAGTTTTGGTGATACCGTGTAAAGTTTGGTAACTTTCTGCATTGGATTAATGGTTAATTTTAGTTGGATTAGTGATGTGGCAAACCAATTTTGGAACCAAGCTATTTTAGAACCAAATTTGCCTCCCTATTGGAGTTCCAAGTTCTATTTTCTTGTTCCGAATTATGGGTATAGCACCGGAAATGGCTATCATTGGACTTGCTTTAAGGACTACAAAATCTCTTTTTGTGTGGCTTACATCAACTCATCCGATTTTGTTACTGAACAACATAACAGAAGGACTTCACACATGTTCTAAAATGGATTTCGTTGAGCATAAAAGGTGGAATTTTTAAACACTATGTACTTACCATCTTTCCTCCTCGAAGATCAACAAAACTGGAAGAAAAACAGAGCGAAAGCCGCGGCAGCAGCTCCTCCACCAACAATTGCCACTAATTTCCCTGAAGCAATGTTTTCTAGTTCAAAACCTATTAAGACATACAAGAATGGAAACAATATGGAAGTTTGTTACCAAGTCTTGTGGTGATCGTGTCGTACTGTACCAAAAATAAATTTATAATAACAAGAAATTAACCCTTATTCTGGAGAATAGCGGCTAAGTTCGAGGTCGATCTGCAGGGACAAATTGGCTAAATTATGCTAGTTTCGATTAATTTCTAAATTAATTCTAAGGGAACAATTGATTGAAGTTTGATTGTTGCGAAGACTATTAAACTAAAGATAGCAATATTTAAAAGAGTGAAATTATTTGGGAAAGAATCTAGGGTTTAGAATCCACCCCAACCGCATAACGGTGCGCTATATAGACCGGATTAATATTTGAATCGCAAAGGAGATTATCGCTAGGGCTTGCAAACTCTTACGATAATCATCAAGAGAATATAGGGATTGTTATAAGGCATGGACTATCCTATAGCACAGAACGTGTCACTAGCATGGGCCTGCCGCCTAACGGCACGATCCGTCTTACGAGTATAATCCATCTCAGAACTCCAACAACAATAGTGAAAACCATTATGTGAACTGTATTTGAAAACATGTATACAAATACTCAACAAATTGAAAGAAGTAAACAATCCTATTGAATTCTATAAAATCGAGTTCTCAACATAAAATTTAATTCGAGTAAAAACCCTACTCTATACAGAAAATAAGGTTACTTGGTGTGGAGTTTCATCCTCTAGTTAAATTAGGGGTTTAGCTGGCCATGGGGTCTCTCTCCAACTTCAGAACCTTAAATAATAATCTAGGATTCCCCTTTTATAGTGCCCACATCCCTCTTGGAGTCAAAGCAAAAGAATAAGGCTAGGAATTCCAATCTCAACCAAATTCCTCAACAATCCCGTTTTTGTCTTCTGCAGCCCTCTTCCAGCCCAATTTCAACCTTCAAGACGTTAAAATTTGAAAAACTCATAAACTAGAAAGTTGTAGGAAGTTGAATTTTCTTTCCAGTGCCGCAGACCTTGCCTCAATCGGATACTCAAGCTAAAAGATATGGCCAAAATACTAGA
The DNA here is from genome assembly GCA_020921065.1 of Vaccinium darrowii. NCBI lineage: Eukaryota > Viridiplantae > Streptophyta > Magnoliopsida > Ericales > Ericaceae > Vaccinium > Vaccinium darrowii. Next base: position 50,487,133 of record CM037155.1, read on the forward strand.
GGCTGTCTAGATTCTTTTCCAATTAGGGATTGAATGATTTTCTTTCTAAATTGCACTTCATTTGGCTCATTGATCTCCAAAACCTACAAACACATTGAACTAATTAATTTGCACAAAGTAACAACATAAATGGACCCACAAGTGTTGTAGACCACACCACCTAATCTTAGCGCATGTGAGAGATATAAGCCTTGTCAACCAATATGGGCGAGTTAGCCTTGACAACAGATTCTTCTGAATCTTTGGTTAGCTTGTTGCTTGATAGCCCACCCACTATGATGGTCTAGCATTAATCATGAGAGATATAAGCCTTGGTCACAAGTGAATAATGGCTAACCGCTTTTTTTTAGACCGAGTCTCGACTTCAATTCTCTCCGTGTCATGCACTCAACAATGAAATCACTCGAAACAAGGTGCATTTAGTACTCTCACGTGTGCGGTTGGAAAAAATGTAAGTGGAAGCAAAATATCTGCACATGATGACACGAAAAGAATACTAGACATGATCTCGTGGAAGAAATGCCAAATTCCGAAACGCTTTCTCAATCCACAATCCACCACCCCTAGGATCAAATAGGACTTTTTTTTCGGTTTTGTTCTTTTGTCAACAATGAGAAAAAAACACCACCATTTAAACAATTCTTTTCAACTCACCCCCTTTTTCTCAAAAGTCAAACCACACATATTCACCATTCCTTACTAAGCTTGCTATCAGTTATGTGTTTCATCCTAAATCACATAATGCGCCTGCGGGCGCGGGTACGACAGCGCAAGCGCAAGCATGAAAGTGTCCTTCACAAGCCTCCCAAATAACTAGAATTTGAGAGGGCAAAAATTGAGAGCGTGAACACGAGCACATAGTGAGAATTGAATGCGGGAGCTAACCATTTTGAAGGATTGTGTGACTAAGCTTTCATTACAAAGATATCAACCAAAAAAAGTTGTACAATTATGCTCGCAAGAAAAATAAAACACTTTTATACATATAGGTATACTGCCAACGCCACAAACAAACACACCCTTTTATTTAATAATCGATTTTAGGCCGAAGCTCAATGCCTTCAACAAATAAGTCATATGTCCTGTAATCTCCCTCGAACCCCATCAACCGGATCTCTACTTCACCAGTATCTCCTTGCTCATTGAAAAACTCACCGAGTTCAGTCTCCATCCACTTATCCATTCTTTGCTGTGCAAACTGCCCATCAGAACTAAATCGTCGAATCGCCAAAGAAACAATGTTGGTGATCTCGTCACCATCTCCGTCTCCATCTCCTCTTTTCCCATCAAATCTTACAGATGCCTTCGCGGAGACACCCTTATATCCATACTTTAGCGGCCCCAAATTGAACAAAAGGTACACTACATAAGTTGTTTTTGAGGACAACAATCGAGCCTCTATTTTGCCTGTAATATCAAAACGAGGTGCTGCCCGAAGATTGGCCTGCTCCCAGAATCTGCATGAGATAAAGATACAGAGATTAGGATCCTCTCATTCGAATTAATCTCATGTGAAGAGATATGGCCTATGGGATGGGAATGGGACCCCCACGACTGCATAATGATGACCCGAGCCATTTATTTTTTAGGTTCAAATATGTAAATCATTCATGCTAGAAATCATAATAATGGGATATTATTTGAATTTCATGTGTCTCGAGAAAAATAGATGGTCAACATTGAAATAAACCATTAGAGGAGGGAGGGAGAGAGAGAGAGAGAGAGACCTTGATTGTGGCAAGTACCTCCATGTCCAATTTACTGGATACCTTCCGCATTCAATTGCAAGCTCTCGGGCTCCTAGCATAAAACACTTTTTTCCACTAGCTTTATCTAAAGAGAAGCTCTGGTAACAAAACGAAAGAATATTGCGTTACGAAGAGCCTCTCCTCTCACTTGTAATATTTTATTGTTTGTGTGCAGGCAAACGTATAATGTGTTTGTTATTGTAGCAAAGTTGTTACAAAGAGGTAGGTAAACCAAAATGACACCGTCAAGGGGTTCTAGCCCGGTTGGATCTCATGGTTCTTTCCATATGGGAGATCAGGATTTGAGCCCCGTCGTGGGGGTTTGTGGGTTTAAGGCTACGGACAGCATCCGAACCCCTTGTGAACCAACTTACTATCCCTCGCTGGGATGTATACAATATTTCGCCAAAAAAAAAAAAAAAAACACACCAACATCTACCCTTCATGTTGGATTCTAATTAACTGGCTCCTGCTTGTGATCTACTGGAAAGGTTATATTGCAAGTAAAGGTAGCAAATGGGCGGGGTGATATGGGTCGTGTGTTAAATATGTGCGGGTTGAAAATGGGTCAAAACTCAAAAGTAACCGGGTTAGAAATCGGTGGGTTGAATACGTGTTCATTATACACATGAACCAGTTTGGCGAATTGATTTTTTTCTAATAAGTAAACAAGCAGATGTCTATTTTATAGTTTCCCTGAAACCCAGCCCTTTGTTTCACCCTTATTCTTTACCCCTTTAAAACCCACCTAACCCATTTAAAACCCACTTAAACCCCATTTATAAATGGGTTGGTACAACAAACCCAATTACAAATAAATGGGCGGATTCGATTGGGTTATAAGTGGGTGGACATGGTTGTATAATTAGGTTGGTGTGAAGATTGTCACCTCTAATTGTAAAGGTGCATTAAGAAATGAAGACCTTAAGTAGAACTGTCAAGTAGAACAAACACGTAAAAGTCATGTACCGATCAATATCTAATTGGAGCCAGAGCCGGGTTTGGACTATAAAGCCGTAAAGTCACTGCTTTAGGCTCCTTAATTTTGACTAATTTTGGGGGCCTCCAATTTTTTAGGTTCACATAGTGGTTGTGCTTTCAAATGACTATAATGACTTATTTATGATTTTTTTTTTTGTTTTCTTTAGTATTTTTAACTATGCTATATTATGAGTTGAGAGCCCAATTTGAAAAAATTCGTTTTAAGCCCCATATATCCTAGAGCCGGCCCTGATCGGAGCACATTTATTTGGGAAAGAAGAAAGCGTAAATCAAGATGTAATCAAATGTACCCAACTCATTTTTTCCAAATTAAATGGACTCCGATCACATACGGATCGATATTGGACCAACATAAGTTCTGATGCGGTTGTTTTGCTCGACGAGCTCTACGACTACAAATCAACGAGTCCGATCATCGAATTGGACCCGAAATCGGGATCGAAAATGGCTGGAGTCAACTGCCTCCATCAATACAAGGAAAGCCCAAATTAGAAAAGGCCTAAATTATCCCATGTCGATTTCAAGCTTAAAAATTCTTGTGAATCATTTTCCTAGGATTGGCATAACTGAGATCCCTCTCTCCCATTTTGGTTACTTGCCTTTTCATTTTGGCCATCTCAAAACATTCGCATTCTTTAGACAAAAAAAGCTATGCGCAAGAAAGTTTACACTAAATCACACACAGAATGTGGGCAATGTGAGAACATGAAATCGTGTTTTGCAAACACGTTTTTAAAAAAAACACTCGCATTCTGTATATAGTTTGGTTTAAGATTCCTTTCGCATATCGTTCTTCTTTAAAAAGTCACAACAAAAGTGTACGCATTTCGATAAACTAACCCTCACAACAAAATTATTGCGTGTTTGTGGTAGTTGTGAGTACAAATTTTAAACTTCAACTTCAGATTCTACCGCAGCCTTTAGATTCCGAATTTTAGTAGAAGCTGAGAAACATGTGTGATGCAGCTGCAAAATTATGAGAATTTCTTTCATTTTTAAAAATTCTTCTGAATCATTTTCCTAGGATTGGCATAACTGAGATCCCTCTCCCCTATTCTGTTTGCTTACCTTTCCATTTTAGGACATCTAAAAGTATTCCCATTCTTTAAAAAGTCAAACAAAAGTGGATGCATTTCCATAAACTAACCCTCATGAATGACTATATTTAGTCTTGAAAGTGGAATAATGCTTATAAATTTCATCAAATTTGCCATCGAGACAAGCGTTAAAAAAAATGAGGAATTGGGAAGCTGTATAGCATCTCCCGCACTTACAAATCCGAGCCTTTCATTGTCGAAATAGACGGCCTAATCCTACGGGTAGAGCAGGAGGTGCTCTACAGCACTCCCGGGTTTAGGACTCCAAACGAATCGAGCAGTTCGTCTCAGCTCGGCTCGCTAACACACGACTTGGCTCAGATCGTTTATGAACGAGCCGAGTAGAGCTTGACTTGTTCGACAAAAGCTCGGCTCGTTAAGTGAGGCTTGACTCGATTAAAGAGGGTCGTTTTGTAAATGATTAAGCTCGGCTCATCAAGGCATGAGCCGGGCTCGAGCTCAAAATTGTTGGCTCATGTACTAAACAAGCCGAGCTCGAGGTCAATAAAGCACGACTTGGCTCAGCTGGTTTACAACCCTAGACCGGCCGGGTCAAAAAATTAGACGGATTAATATAAGAATCATCATATAATATTGATGCAAAAAGGTTACCAGTTTACCACCGTCGAGGAGGATAAAACCGTCAGCCAGGAGAAAGTAGAGCTGTTTCTTGGTGGAGAAGGCCACAGGGTACACCGACCTCGATATGATCTTCCGATGATCCGACGGCAGAAACCTGTCCCATACGCTGTCGGAATCGGCGACCGATTTGAATCCCCTCGAGACCGCCGAGAACCGGCACGCATCGCGAGGGGATGTCCGGGAGAGAATTCCTGACACCAGGCTTTCCGGCAAGGCCTCCTCCATCGTCTTCTCTCTCCCTTCCTCGGAGTCTTGGCAGTTGGGTAAACATAAATGAGAGCCCATCATATTCAGAAGTTGTTTGATGATAGTACTCCTGTTTATATGGTACAGATGAGTACTGTCAAAAGTTCGAGAGAATTTTCAAATGCAAAGATGTTGAGTGGTAACGTGCAGGAGACCAATGAGAACGATGTATTGGAATCCCTCGATGGTGACACCACGCCAACCTTAAGACCATATATAATTCTATGGATGCCGATTGACGAAATAATCAGAGCGGTTTATTAAACTCAAATAATCTTTTGGGTATTGTTAAAGGGAAATGATTTTCACACCCCCATTTTACATTCCACACTCTTTTTTTGTCTTTATCCATATGAATTTACAATATTACCCTTACATGTGTGAAAAAGGTGTATTGAAGAAGGGCAATATTGTAAACTCATGTGAATAAAGACAAAAAAGGGAGTGTGAATTATAAAATGGGGGGTGTGAAAACCATTTCCTTGTTAAATTCAGTTTAATGGAATTAGTTTAGTGGTTTTAGTGGCTTCCTCACATTTTGTCATTATCCTTTTTTTTTTTTTTTTTTTTTTTCGCCTTTGATGGTTTTGACTTTAGTGGCTTTATCTTGGGTATATTAGAGCACCTCCAACTGTTTACATATAAAATTAACAAATCCAATAATTAATTGACACGTAATCGAATGTGCCAAACGTTGGCAATTACCTGTTGATAAAGACACACTGGATTAAAGGAATATATTTGAGTAAATACGATGTCGTATTGTATTCAAATATGAAAAGCAGTTATTGGCAGTTACAAGCTATTGCTGACGAAAAGGTTGACTTTGAAGCCATGATATTAAGTTATTAACTGCCAAACACATAAACTCCACGTGTGAACTTGGGAAACAAGGCAAATTGGCAGCTAGAACACGTGGAATACTTATCGAAAGGCAGTTATTCATTTTAACGTATAATCATTTGAGTTTGTTTAAGCAGTTGTGTAGATTCAAAATCAAAGCTTTTGGAGGAAGAATTTGAGGAATTCAAATTCAGACGTGAAGGAGGGAAGAAACTGCTAACTCAAAGAAGTAGAAGTTAGAGTTCGAAGCAAGCCAAAATTCAAATTTATTGAGCGGGAAGTTCAAACTGCAAGCAGCGTCTATAAATAGAAGAAATTGAAGAGTGAAAGCCCCCGGACAAATCTTCAACAAACAGCTATCAAAAAACTGATGCTTGGTTTGTTCATTGGCAAAGTAGTTTAGGTTTCGAACTCAGTTCGAAGTAGATTAGGAAGTAGTTAGGATTAATCTCGGTTGTTCTTGTAACAATCACCTGTTCGAAGTTCTTGTATCTTAAGTTGGAGACAATTTCGAAGTAAGTTTACTTTTGATTTATTAATCGAAGTGTCTTGTTTCTTTTTGTTCTTCGATTTCCTAAGTTTGTTGGTTTACATTTCTTCACTTGTTGAGAAAATCCTCTTAATTGAGGTAATTGAACCAATAAAACACAATCGCCTGATTAGATTTGGTTTTTCCAAAGTTAATCTGAGGGAGGAGATTGAAATTCTCTCTGGCACGCTCGCACATAATTATTTTCTATTGCAAAGAAGTAAAAGAACCAAACACCAACATCCTAAGCATCTCTATCTCCATTTTGGCAAGAAAAAAGGGGTTTTGGCTAGTGGTATGAGGCAAGAGCACGCAGCAGTCTAGCTATCGTCACTCGCCATCTTCTTCTGCGTCATCTTCTTCTGTGTCATCGTCATCTTCGCATGGGCGCGTGCATCACACGCACCGCGAGTAGATCTTACTCGCCGGCACGCGCCACCTTTGACCGGCGTGTGTGGCGGCCACGGAGCTCCGACGGCGACGTATCTTGCACCAATCTTCTCGTCTTGACGTCGGCTACACTGTGGGTGTCTCAAAACGATTTTAGCGCAATTATTTCGACGGTCTACTTTTTCCAGTGAGCGACGGAGAGAGAGAGAGGGGTGTTGGCGATCTCGCTCCGATCTCGCCATACCTCTCCTGTTGTGGCAAGGTACTATAGCGGAAATCTTCTTGGCGAGGCTGCTGGGCACCGGAAATGGGGTTTTGGCTCGCCATCTTGCCTTCGCCGGACTTATAGAGATGTTGTTGTAGATGGCCTTATAAAAAATACTTGGGTAAAAGTAAAATTTTTTGGGCTCGTAGATTCCTCTCATCTAGATGAATCAATACTTTACAAAAGCTTGGCACAAAACTACCAAAGACCCAAAAAAAAAAAAAAAGCCACTAAATAAAACGAAGGAGAACAAGGCCTAAGTTGTTGATCCAATTGTCAATTTTTTTATTTTTTTTTTAGAATTCAGGATTTTAAATTTTGAATGATTGGAGCCGTTCATTAAATTCAAATAATTTTTCAGGTGATTTGTTAAATTCGGGTTAATTGGATAAGTGTAGGTTATTGATCTAATTGGTGAAATTTTTTTTTATTTTAATTCAGAATTTAGGATCTTAAATTCTGAATGAAAAATTGGGACACTCGATGAAACACGTATAATAATCCAATTAAACTAAATTTTGGTAGAGGCCACTGGACAAATTATTTTGAAGTTAATAAACTGCTTGAATTGTTTGTGTGGAACCCAAAAAGTGCCCCAAATGTATGCCCAATTTGTGCACCATCATTGCATTTCCCATAGGTACCCATGGTTCGGTTCCCCAAAATATTACCAAGCTATTGCAGCGGATCCTTCCTCTTGGTATTGTTAAAAATTATCAGAGCGGTTTATTACTTATGGTGTTGCACTTGTGTGACTCTGACATAATACCACGATGTTGTTCTACGACTCTAACGTATTATTCTAGGTTTTAGAGACAAATAGGAGGAGTTCTACAGCTTGGGAACTTATGGAGTTGAGCAGGACACCGTTGGGGCTGACGGCCATACCGATAAATAGGGATAACCCTAGCTCACCTATTAGAGAATATTAGGCTCAGTTTTCCAAAAAATTTTAGCACTCAGGTGCTAAAATCATGATATTTCAAATCAAAAAATGAAGTGGTTCCGTGAATCGTTTTTCGATTTTTTTAGCACCAAATTAAAGTACACGATGATTACTTTAATTTGGTGCGAAAAAAATTGAAAAACGATACACGGAGCCACTTCATTTTTTGATTTGAAATATCATTATCTTAGCACCTGAGTGCTAAAATCTTTTAGAAAACTGGGCCTAAATGTATTGGTAAGGAGATTTATGTAATTTCTATGATGGAATATTGGTGCTCTTATTATTCTTATTAAATAAATTAACGTTTCCTAAAGGGTAAATTACACTGACCTCCCCTGAGGTTACTGACATTTTCACTGACCTCCCCTCTGGTTTTGAAAATTACGTTAACCTCCCTTACTTTACAAACTAATATGCACACACCTCCCTTGCCGTTAAAATTGACTTAACGGTGTTAACTTTGAGTGCTAAAAGACTATTATGCCCTTCCTCGCAAACAATTTATATTACATTATCATTACCTATTTTATGTTAACACATATTGATAAAAAAAGAGTAAGATATTAAATTGGACAAATCTTAAAAAAAAAAATACACTGTTAAAAAAGAGGGCTGAAAATTATTTAAATAAATTAGAAGGAAAAAATACACTACATTAAAAAAAAGGGATTAAAATTTTTACTGTTACTATCTTGTTTTCAAAACTTGGCACAAACTTTTTTCCTTTTAAATATTTAAGTACTCCAAATTTTTTCCCTTTTTTAATATAGTGTATTTTTTCCTTTTAATTTATTTAAATAATTTCGAGCCCTCTTTTTTAACATATAGTGTATTCTTTTTTAAGGTTTGTCCAATTTAATATCTTACTCTTTTTCGTCAATATGTGTTAACATAAAATAGAGATTAAAATTATTTAAATAATCTAAAAGGAAAACAAAATCCACTATATGTTTAAAAAGAGGGTTAAAATTTGGAGTATTTAAATATTTAAAAGGAAAAAATTTGTGCAAGTTTTGAAAACAAGACAGTAACAGTAAAAATTTTAATCCCTTTTTTTTTAATATAGTGTATTTTTTCCTTCTAATTTATTTAAATAATTTTCAGCCCTCTTTTTTAACAGTGTATTTTTTTTTTTTAACGTTTGTCCAATTTAATATCGTACTCTTTTTCGTCAATATGTGTTAACATAAAATAGGTAATGATAATGTAACATAAATTATTTGCGAGGAAGGTATAATAGTCTTTTAGCACTCAAAGTTAACACCGTTAAGTCAATTTTTAACGGCAAGGGAGGTATGTGCATATTAGTTTGTAAAGTAAGGGAGGTTAATGTAATTTTCAAAACCAGAGGGGAGGTCAGTGAAAATGTCAGTAACCTCAGGGGAGGTCAGTGTAATTTACCCTTTCCTAAATTAGTGGCGTTATAATAAATGTGTTTCAAATTCATCTATTAGTGAAATCCGATCAACTTAAACTTATTGGCGTGGTCATCGTTATCCACAAAAATCTAATTATTGGCGTGGTCAACGAAGAAATTTTGGTTTTCCAAACCCAAACGAAGGATGGAAAGAAGTCTTTTAGTACATTTTATCATCCATTGATGTTCCGTGAATCTTTTGTTTAGTTTTTCCGGAATGGGGATGGTGTTGTCCATGTTGGGCTAGGCACAGCTGTCCGTGCTCGGCGATGGACGGCTCAGATTTGATAGGCAGCGGACGGGTCAAATTTGTTTAGACAAGATGTGATCTGAGTCGTCAATTACCGAACATGGACGACAGTGATTGGATAACATGGATGCTGTCTCTTTCCTTCAAAATATTGAAACTACTTGTTCACATCGGCAAGGGAACTGAAAAGCATAAAATTATTAACCGAAGCCGAAAAACATTAACAATAAAATTACCTTAAAAACACTAAAGACGATAAAAACCTGTATTCAAAATTTATGAATAGTATTGTTTTTTAAACTACTATTAGTTTAAAAATTTACACATATTTAATAAAGACAAAAAAAAAAAGAGACAAGAATAATTTGGTCCAACATTTTATGAGTATTGCAGGCATAATTTTAAGATTTCTATTTTTATTTTTGTCTTTCAAGGTGTTTTGATTCCAGTTCAGAAGAATCGGTATCTTCGTCCGTACAAGAAGTTTTCTAGTGCCGGGCGGCAGGCGGCACCACGTTGCTATGCCTGGGCACAATTTCAGTCGTCTATTTCGGTATTAGGCAGTCCGAATTTAAAGAGAGAAAGAGGATAGAGTGTTGTTGGGTGAGAGGAGAAAGAGTCAAAGAGGGTTTTAATTTCGGTCGTTCAAAACACTTTTGAGCGGCCCAAATGTGTTGCTCGAGCGCCACGTAGACACGGATTTGGCACTCAAATTAGGGCACCATTCTCGAAAATTTCAAGGACCCTCAAAACACTAGACACAATCACTGCACCATCTATGGCGACCAAAAGCAATTCCACCTGTCGAGAACCCTGAAGTACCAATTGGACCTCTCAAAGGAAAAACCTACGGGTACAGAAACTTAGGGCCGGAAAATGTACCAAACTGCTTGGGGGACTCACTTTTGGGTCCCACACGAGCGATCCGAACCGTTCATTAAAAACGGTGAGGCTTTGGTTTAAGCACTTCTAACCGTCCGATTGAGTTGAAATTTTGTGGGGCCCCTCGGAAAAATGTTTTAAGAATAATGAACGGTTCGGATCGCACGCGTGGGACCCAAAAGTGGATCCCCCATGCAGCTCGGTACATTTTCTGGCCCTAAGTTTCTGTACCTCAAGTCGGGTCCCCTCTCAAAGCCCCCTTCCGACGGAAGATTCTCAGCCATTACCAACGAAAATGATTGTGACACACACACTCAACCACACACACTCACATGCGGTGGGGCCCACACAACCACACACACTCACATGCGGTGGGGCCCCGGGGCCCCACCGCATGTGAGTGGGGCCCCACCGCATGTGAGTGTGTGTCACAATCATTTTCGTTGGTGAATAGTGATACATCTATTCCATTACCAAACCTCCCGCCCGAAATCGTTGGCGAAATACTCCTGAGACTTCCTGTCAAGTCTCTGCTGCGATTGAGATGCGTTTGCAAATCATGGCGTTCTTTAATTTCCAATACCAAATTCGCCAAAACCCATCTCAGTCTAGCATCTATGAACACTGATTTTACCATCATAGACTCATTCTAAGCAGTTCACATCCCCATACTAATGCCAAGTCATGCTCTCTTTACTCTATTTATCATGAGAATTCTCATAGTGCTGTTCAGCTTGATTGTCCTTTGAAACTACCTGATCTTCCTATTGCGATTTTTGGTCTATGTGATGGTTTAGTGTGCATCGGAAATAGTAGGGAAGTGTTTATATGGAACCCGTCTACTAGGAAATACAAGGGATTGCAGGACGTTTATTCGCCGCACCTTTGCTTTGTGCAACGGTTTGGTTTTGGTTATGATGAGAGTATTGATGATTACAAGGTGGTGGGATTCTTTGTTGATGATCATACTAGGGGTTCTGAGTCCAAAGTGAAGGTGCATGCATATACATTAAGGTCTAATTCATGGAGAAGGATAGGAGACTGTCCTCATTATCTTCCTCCACATGCTTTAGGGACATTTGTGAATGGCCCCTTCCACTGGATCCACTTGTCTGCGATTGATGAGTCCAATGATATTATTGTTTCTCTTGACTGGGAGAAGGAAACGTATGGAGATGGTTGTTTTGACTTATTGTTGGGAGTTTTAAATGGATGCCTGTGTGTACTCTGTAACTACTTAGAAGTTTGTTTTGATGTGTGGGTAATGAAGGAATATGGTATTAGAGATTCTTGGACCAAGTTGTTTGTCATACCTTATATGTCACATCCACCGAGTTGTCCGTATTCCGCAGCGCTGTGCATTTTGGAGAGTGGTGAAATTTTACAGGATAGGGTTACGCATTTAGTTCGGTACAATCCCAAAGATGGCACATTTAGTTATCCTGTGATTCATAATTGTTCTCCATGTTTTCGTGCCCATGTGTACATTGAGAGCCTTGTCTCGCCTGACTCCAATGCTGACAGTGGGGTTTAGTGGCAACACCGATGCTGGAGAATAAATGTAAGTTTAGATGTTTGATTATGAACTAGCCTTTCCCAACTCTTGTTCATGCACACTGTGTTTGTATTCGTTCTTTTGTCTCTTTGTATCTCCAAGTGTTGTACTCGATGTTGTTTTTATGCGTCAAACTAACTGATTCTTAGTTCACTTAAATCAATTCAGGTGATAAGACAAATCCCCTGATAGCGCAACGTTCTTTGATGATTAGCTGTGAACCCATATCCTTCTTTTTTTTTTTTTTTTTTGAAATCTACAATGACCTAATTGGGTGGAGTAATCGTAAATTCTGAGTCTGGACTGATTGGTTTATGGACTGATTGGTTTATTTTCGCACCTAATAAGTTATTTGTTTTTACAAGAAAATGTGTTTTGAAGCTGGAACTTGAACTCTTTCCCTGGATTCATTGCATGTTGGTATGAAACATTTGGGAAGTTTTAGAGACAACAAGAGGGCTTGGAAATGGGCGTTTTTTCTCAACTTGACAAATATTTTTTTTTCGAGGAAAAGATATTCAAGTCATTCAACTTTGTCTAATTTTTTCTTCGATTTACAGCTCAGTTGTCTTGTGTTCCATTGTGGTTTGATCAAATTTCTTCATTAGCCTACTTCCATGGTGGCTTTGAACCATGTTTTCTTCTCAATGTTCCAGCTTAATTATGTACGTTTTTTCCAAGTTTGACTAAGAGTGAGGATTCTGAAATGGTATTGCCCAGCTTTGGTTTTTGACATGTCCGGATTTGAAATTATCTGCACATCTCTCTCTCTCTCTCTCTCTCTCTCTCTCTCCCACCAAGTGTTCAAGAACTTTGAAAATTCTTCAGTATGTGCTTTCTGTTTTGTGATTTCATTCTGAAACTTACAGATAAACAAAACATGCAACCATTTCCAATGAATTCTTTATGTAGGAGAATTGTTTCAAAAAAAGAACTTGTTCTATGCTAACTCCATTAATTTAGAAAGGCCCTCAGAGGGACTTAGACATGCCTTTCTTGGGGGAGGATGTTAAATTAGTTGCTTTTCAATTGGGGGCCTTTAAACCACCTGGTCTTGATGTCTTTACTGGGGTTTTTTTTATCAAAGGAACTGGGATGTTGTTGGGCAGGACATCTCCCTTTTTGTACTGGCTTTTTTGCACTCAGGCATTAAGCTTAAGGAGATCGGATAAACCTGGGGGTACCGACGGAAATGAACAGAAAATATACAAAGCGCGCTCGGGGACCCACTTTGAAACGGTGGGACTTTGGTTCAAGCACTTCTAACCGTCCAATTGAGCTGATTTTTTGTGGGCCCCCTCGGAAAAATGTTTTAAGAATAATGAACGGTTCGGATCACTTGTGTGAGACCCAAAAGTGGGTCCTCGAGCGCGCTTTGTACATTTTCTGTACATTTCCGTCGGTATGGCTAGCAGCGTCCAAGGAGATCAGTTGCACCTTTATCAGTCTCATTCCTAAAGCCTTAATCCTATCGCAGTGAATGATTTTCGGCCTGTAAGTTTGTGCAATGCCTTATACAAGATTATTGCAATATTGTTGGTGAATCAACTTTGCCCAGTTATGACTTAGCTTCAGATTTTAGAATGTGTGTCCCCGGGAGGTTATTTCAGATTTTTAGCTCATTAGTTGCTGGAGTTTATTAGGCATAAGAAGGGTGGCAAGAAGTCGTGCTTTGCTTTGACGCTAGATATTTCAAAATCTTTTTTTTTGTAATGAAGAGTGTCCCGATGAACCTGACTAATCTCTCCAGCCCCTTCCACAACCCTTTTCTCGCATTTGCGTGAGGTGAGGTGACCCCAAGTACAGATCACTGCCGAGAAGAATTGACCCTACGACCTTGGGATGGTAAGCCCCGCCGTGACAAATCGATTAACCACTGTGACAACTCTCTTGATGTTAATCGCTAAAATGTTGACCATTTATTACCTTGCTCGATGTTGATAATGAAGTTGCGTGGGATCGAACTAAGGATGGAGTGTCTTCTCTATTAAATCTGCTTATTTTGCAGTTGTTTTTGAGAAATTTCCAGGTTGGATTGGTAGAGGGGATTTTAGAGCATCCTCATCTCACTACTCAATTTAACTTTTAGGGGGTGTTCCACTAACTAGTTTTAGTTTTTCTCAAAAACCAAGACAAGTCATCCTCTCACAATACAACACATAACACAAAAACCAAGGCAGTTTTAAAACAAAACTACCTTAGTGGAACACCCCATAAGTTAAATTGAGTAGCCAAACCACCAAAAACCCTTCAAAATCAGCCTCTCCATTTTCCCTCACCAATCTGTTTTTGCTACAGTACCGCACCAAATTTGGTGCGGTACTGTTCATACACCAATTAGTTTTTTATTGTTTTCTTTTTCGGGTATTGTTGCTGTGTCAGACAGAAGTTGGGGGGGGGGGGGGGGGGGGGGGGGGGGCACGTGGCGAAGCCTGGCTGGGGGAAGAAGTCTTCGGCTGAAGGAGTGGGTGGGGGCATTAGACACGTGGGCCACTACTCCTCTTTTAGTACCGAAATGTTATAAATGGCTGAGGGAGAGTTTTTTTTTTTTATAGATTTGAGGGGAATAGTTTAATATAGTAAAGTTAAAATAGAGAATCTGATTTTGTGGGTTTTTGATAAAGTGACTTGTTAATTTATAAAAGGTGGTTTTGTGGTTAAATTTGGTGGTTTTTTTGGTGAGGCAGATAAGGATGCCCTTATGTTATGGAGAACAGGAGAAGGGTTTGGGGATTCAACCCTGCCGAAACTGGCTGATGGAGGATGTATAGTTTAAGGAATATTCTATCCTTATTTTTAAAAGAAAAAAAAACAAAAGGCAAAAGAATTGTCAGAGCTCAGCTCTCCTCCATGGTTTAGCACTCTCTCTCTCACAATACAAAAAGCCGAGAGCGAGAAAAGAAAAAAAAAAAAAAGTTTCTATACAAACAAGTCTCCGCCACTTACCGATAGCCACAAATTTATTGGGAAAAAAAAATTGTTCAACCTTACCAAAAAATTCATTGTCCAAAAAATTCATTGTTCGCTAGAATTACACAATAACGATTATATAGCTAAAAAAAAAAAGTACAGATCGAATTCCCAATGGGGAGAGCATCTCTCAAAATAGTCGCGATTATACATCCGAATTTATCACTGACCAGGTTAGCTATTACTAGGGATGACAATTCAACCCGCCCTACCCCGCCCCGATAGGATAGGGTTTTTTTTTTCTATTTTTTTGGGTAACGGGTAGGCGCAAAGGGTGATTTTGAAAAACCCGCCAGGGTTAGGGTAGGGGCAGGAGCATAGTCACCCCGCCCCGATATTACCCGCCTCAACATATATACATATGTGTAATTATATTTATATATATGAAATTATATTTTCTCCCTTATATGCATCAAATTTTATTTGTATTCTTATAACTTTATTTTTACAACTAAAATGTAACATTAAATAGTAGATTTTCGTTAAGTTGTGAAAATTGTTTGTGAACTCTTATCATTTGTGTTCACTAATATTGGAGTCTAAAATATACTTTATCAATATGTGAAAAAAATAGGGGCGGGGCGGGTAAACCCGATACCCGATAGGGGCGGGGGCGGGGGTACCCATAAATTACCCGGTCGGGTTAGGGGCGGGTTAGGGGGTGGTTCGGGAATTTTAGGATTGGGGCCGGGATCATCAAAACTCGCCCCAACCTGCCCTCGTTGCAATCCCTTGTTATTACAGTTGTAAGTAGAGAAAAGAAAATGTTTTACTTATATATATTTGTTTTTTTATTTTATTTTATAAATTTTTGAAAGTAGAGCAGATATGTTAGTTTGGGTACGGAGAGTTGATCTCAAAAATAAATAGTATTGTGGTGATTAGTAAAAATTCTGCTAATGTTGCTGAAGTGCATTATTGGTTGTGAAAGAGGAGGAAAGTACAAACCGCCACGGTATCTAGTTGAAGGGCAATCCTTGCAAATGAATACTGGAACTAAAAAAATGTGATTGCCCATTTGAGCTACGAGATAAACCAATACCTTGAGACTGTGTCATGCAATTGCCATTGTAACAAATCTCTAGGATAGAAAGAATTTTAGGCTCTGGTTGGAACTTAAGGGAAAAAAAGAGAAAATAATTAAGAAAAAAATTAGATGAAAAATTAAATAGAAAATGAGAGGAACGTTAAATAAGAATTTGAATATTTTCCTTCCTCTTTTTTTAAAACCAACAAACTTTCCCTAATTAAAATCCAAACAGAGCCTTAAAATTTTGTAGAGAAGTTTCATCTCTTAACCAAACATACAAGAAAATAGTCTGGCCTATTGGCTCCCCCCAATTTTTTTTCCCATATTTTTAATATATATATATATATATATAGAGAGAGAGAGAGAGAGAGAGAGTAAGCTTCCTATCCAAACCACTAAATCCGGACCTACCGTCCGGACTTCACTTTCCGGACCAAATTTCAACGATCCGAACCGTTAGATGTGTTTAAAAGGTGTTTTCAAGGTCCAACGCAAAGATTTGGCAAAAAAAAATACCCGGAAGGGCTTGATCGGAGCAGTTTTTCATAAAAACGCTATATTAGGATTTTCAAAAAAAAATTGGGAAGGTGGAGGTCCGGATTTTTTTAAAATCCGGGAGCTTGGATTGGAAGCTTGGTGTATATATATATAGGATAAGCTTCCAATAAGGGTCCCTTATTGAAAAATACCATGTGGACCTAGCCTTTTTTGTGTTTCTGGACCAAATTTTGACGATCCGAACCGTTCAATGTTTTTAAAATGAATTTTTAAGGGCCTCCGCGAGGATTCGTCCAAAAAAAATACTCGGAAGGGCTTCATCCAATCAGTTTTGGTTAAAAACGTTATTCGGATCGTCAAAATTTGGCTCGGAAAGGTGAGGTCCGCATTTTAACTTCAATAAGGGACCCTTATTAGAAGTTTATCCAATATATATATATATATATATATATATATATATATATAATTACAAAAGAATGGTCTGTGCGAATTAAGCGAAATTTGCAATCTTACTACCGCAACTCCTCCTTCGGTCTTTTCGTATTAGGCATTGTTCATAAAAATTTGAATTTCCAACAAAGTAACTACAATTTAGTACTAGGATGAGGGGGCAGGAAAATTTTTTGGATACAGAATGAGTACCACGTGGCCATGTCGACCACGATCTCAGCCGTTCAAGAGTGTTTTGGATGGCTGAGATTGATTCCCTCTCTCTCCTCTCACCCGACCACACTCTCTCCTCCTTTTCTCTTTCCTCTTCCGGACTGTTGGATTGCATTTTGAACGATTGAAATTGCCGAATGAATACCATGTGGGCAATACCCACTCTCCATTGAAAAATTTCTTAAGGGCCAGACAAGTGGAGCTGAGGAAAGAGACTAAAACCCTATCTATACTCTCTCTCTCTCTCCTCTGTCAAACGACAGTTGGGGGATTTCGCAAGAATTGGAGACAGAAATGCAAGTAATAAAAGCGTGCGAGTCTTTTACTCATCTTCTTCCACAACCTACTCATCGAATCCAAATCCCGAAAGAAACAAGACGTTGCTTAGGTCGGCGGGAGCTCTGCTTCGACGGCATTTCCTCTCTCTCTTCCGAACCACATGGCCACGACTCTCCCCACGACGTTTCTCCCCATTCCAATCCCACTCCAAGGTATTGCTCAATTCTATCAGCGCTGCTTTGTATTTTTATTGTGGTCATATTTCATTGGCCAAAAACAATAGTGTGTATATTTCATCATTGGATGGAAAAAGAGTCCCATATCCCGGTATTATATCATTGGGCGGCGCTACGGGATGGTGGATTGGTCCAGAATTAGTGTCCCGAGGTGCGCGAAAGTTGGGTCAGGCAGCTGAGTTTTCGAAGAAAACTATCCCATGATATTCTTATTGACATATTGTTGAATTTGCTCGATTCTTGGAATCTGGGGTCTTAATTTGATTTCAGAATTTTTGATTTCAGATTTAGAGAAGCTGAGCTTTTTATTTATTTAATATATATGTGTATCCGAATGTTTGTTCTGGCTAGCATGCGCGCCCTGACTATTTCCGGGGCCTAAAGTTTGTGGTGTTTTTTGGATCGTATTTAGATTCTAAATATTTTAAATGTTGGTTTGTAACTTTTTAGCTTGATAATAATTTCATAACTAATAATAGACAAAGCTAGTACTAAACAAGTTTATGTGTTTCTACAAGAATCTTAAAACTGTTCCTGTCACTACTACAAACATCCCATAGGAGTGGTAGTTGTGCAACGAATCAATTGTAGTAATCAATCATTCGGAAATACAGTAATCAATCATTCGGTGATACAGTCGATCACATGTCTGTACAGCCAATCAAAATAGGTGACATGAGACTAAATTGCCATTTAAAATCAACTTTGTTATTGCACTGGAATTGAGTTATTAATCGTTGTAATGATATTAGGATTGATCAAGATCACAACAAGGATTTGGTTGAAGTAATAAAGAAGAGCTCTCCTTTCACAACACGACGGATGTTGTTTTCAAGTGTATTCATGTACTCATGTTATCTTCCTTCAAGGTACTTATCAGGTTTGCACAACTCAGCTTTGTTTCCTTTTGAGTCAATTTCCTATTATGCACCTTTTGCTACAATGACCATAAAGAAAACACCTTTTGGTATAATGAAAAGGATCCAATATTTCAATGTAGCTTACCTTTTGTTACAGTTCAATGATTGGGGACTAGATGAGTTCTGTTGTTGTTGTTGTTGTGCAGTTCAATGTAGCTCATTGGCTTTTAACAATGTAATAGCTTTTCATTCGAATGGCCTGCACATTCTTTTGGCATTGTCAAGCAGTATGGTATACGTAAATATTAAGTTAAATGCTATTAGTGGATATATCCATACACTTAAGGTTTATCTTTATTCACCTGATTTTTCTTAATGACCTAGGTTCAGAATTTAGGTGCCCTCTTTTTGTACTTATCTGGAGTTTCTCTCTGATCATGTATTTGAACTTTCGGATATACAGCCCATGCTTTAGGGGATCCATCTGTCACAATCGAAGAAGTTACACCGCCTGTTTATCCTTCCGGGGGACTCTTCCCTTCTGAGGTTCACTTTCAATTATTTCAGTCAATTTGCTCTCCTTTTCTTTCGGAACGGTTCATTTGTCAATTTCACATTCCCTCAGCGATGGGTTTCTTATGGTAGTTCAGGTGATTTGTGTTTTTTATGGCAGGAAAGGATTGTGAAGCTCTTTGAGAAGAACACTTATGCCGTTGTCAACATCTTTGATGTAACGTTGCGTCCTCAGCTAAATGTTACGGGTATGGTTGAGGTAATCCTGTGCATTGTTTGGACAAGTTGTGTTTGAACTTTTTATGGTGCAAACAAGATTCTACACGTATTCTGTGGCATGTGCACTAAATCATCATTATTATTACGTAAATAATTTGTGGAAATTGTGTACTTCAACTATATTGTCTTCTCGTGCTTGGACATGGCAGATTCCTGAAGGTAATGGTTCTGGAGTGGTTTGGGATGGACAAGGTCACATAGTGACAAATTATCATGGTAAGTCAGCTAATAATTTAAGTGCTTTTGCATGCATGAATGATGACACCGCAAGATATAGGTATTACAGATAGTTGAATTTGGCTACTGTGCACTCTGTTGTCATTCACGTGGTTGGGTAGTAAGTGTGTTATGCCTTCGTTAACTATGTAGATGATAATGCTATTTAATCATTTCAAATGACAATATGGAAACTCAATCATTTCAAGTTCACTTACCCAAAAAAAAAATCATTTCAAGTTGCAACATGGGGTTTGAAAATATGAGTAACCCAATTTTCTTTACATTGTCCAGTAATAGGTAATTCCCTTTCGAGAAATCCTAGCCGTGGGCAAGTTGTTGCACGAGTTAATATTCTTGCTTCAGAAGGGTGAGTTCCACTGTGACGTATGCCCGTATTTCATAGATTGAACTGCATATTGGATGTCTGGTCGGGTCATATGGGATGGCCAAATCTCAGCTAAGTTGATATTCTTACTCTTTTTGCCCCAGTTCTTTACTGTGCTTGGTTTTTGAAAAGGGTCCAAAAAAATTTTGAGGGCAAGCTGATTGGTGCAGACCGTGCTAAGGATCTTGCTGTGTTGAAGGTAGAATTTATCTCGAAGCTCTTAATACCGCATGCAATTCTGCCTTTTTGTTGATTATTGGCAATTCCATACGTATGTTCCCTTCTCTGAGTTTCCAAAGCCTGGATTTATGCAGCACCGACCCCGTCATGCGATACCACACAGACACTCTGACATGCAAATTTTAGAAAGTTGAGAGGATGTGACATGCTTTTTTTGTTTTGATTGGCAGATTTATGTGTCTTTATAATCAATAGTCATAAGAGGAAAGACTTTTCTAAGTTTTGATAAGATTCTTAACTATTTCGCTTAGCACCCCTGACGTGTCTTGTGAGTGTCCTGAGACTGTCTAGAGCATGTTGTAGAGTGTCTCCGGAGTGTCCACACCAAAAACGTAGAGAAAAAATTGGACACTTCGGACTTGAGTGCCGGACACATGTTGGGGTCCGAAAAGTGTCTTGACACCGGTATGTTGATACTGGCTGCTGCGTATAGCAAGTAGTTATGACTTAGGGTTTACATCACTAATTACAGAAATGCCCCAGTCTAGATTTCAGGGGGCTGCCTCCAAACCCCAAAACGTTAGTGAAGCACGACCCAAATTGAATTAGGCTTCGCCAAGCCTAACAGTCGCTGCTTGGTACTTCCAATTTAATTTCTTCATCCAATGAAACTGGGAGTCTGTCATTCTGGATAACATAACAAGTTTTCTACACATCAATCAATGGCGTTGTGGCTATTGTAATTGTTGTGGCTATCTTTAAAATTGCTTTGCGGATATGTATTGTTCATACTGTATGCTCTCACTCTTCATATTTGGTGTATCGATATTGGGAGAATGAAGCCTTAACATCATAAGTATCACAATAGGTCGAAGCCTCTGAAGAATTGCTGAGGCCTATCAAGGTTGGGCCGTCATCTTCTTTAAGAGTAGGCCAACAATGCTTAGCTATTGGAAATCCTTTTGGTTTCGATCACACTCTCACTGTCGGGGTTCTTAGCGGACTGAATCGAGACATATCTAGTCGAACCGGAGTCACAATTGGTGGGGGTATACAGACAGATGCAGCTATTAATCCTGGAAACAGGTATTCCATTGGGAATATCAATTCTCTGCTTCTGATTTCTCTCCTCTCTGTTTTCTCTGGGGTTCTCTCCTTTCATCACTTGTAAATTACATATGATGTAACTTTTACATTTCCAATGGTGTTCATGGATTCATGGCAGTGGAGGTCCTCTACTGGATTCTAAAGGGAATTTAATTGGGATCAACACGGCTATATTCACTTCAACAGGTACTTCGTTTTCTCCGCCTTTCTTGTGTAATATGTCAGAATCTGAAAAGAATAATGGAAGTTTTTTGTACCTAGTTGCTAGTAGTGGTCATAGTAAAAGCACTTTTTGATGCCTATACACCACATTTGCTTGATTCCTCTCCAAATAATCCTCCTCGGATACATTTAATGATATGTTTTTGTTGGTGCAGGGACATCTGCAGGTGTAGGGTTTGCGATTCCATCCTCGACTGTCGCAAAGATAATACCTCAGTTGATCCAATTTGGCAAAGTATGTTCTCTTGCTACTAGTTCAGATTCTTTCTTTTGTTAGGCCTCCTCTATTCCAAATTTCCAATCGTTTGCGCATTCACAACTTGGCTTTAGAACTGCTTCCGCCATTTCAAAAATGATTCTTTTGGAAACCATTTTGGCAGGAATTTTTTCGATATGAGGCATGCCAAACAATTTTCTTACGTTTTGTTCCACTATGTTAGGTTTATCGAGCTGGCTTAAATGTGGACATTGCTCCCGACCTGGTTTCAAATCAACTTAATGTTCGGAATGGAGCTTTGGTTCTGCAGGTATGCTTCCATAATTGTCAATGCTCCAACACTACTTTCTATTGGTGTTCTGTCCTGAAGTTTGAGTATGTCTTAAATTTACATTTTGTGTTGTAGGTTCCAGGAAATAGTCTTGCTGCGCAAGCCGGGATACTTCCCACTACAAGGGGCTTTGCTGGTAATATTGTGCTGGGGGATATAATAGTGGCAGTGGACAACAAACCGGTGAGCTGTTTCTTTTTCCCACTTTTTTGACGATATTTTCCTGGTTGTCTCAATTTAATAAAGCTGCAAGCTTAGTTCTTTCTTATCCAGAAATTGATAGGCTAAATTATATTCTAACATACTGGCACCTCATGAAAGGTCAGGAGTCTGGACCAAATTTTCTAGGTTTTCCAACCATGGCTCGGATTTTGATTGTTGCTATCTAGACAAAATTTTCATGCAATCTTTTCACGAGTGTCGAAATTTGGTTACTCTTTTTCGTATTGTTGAAACTTAAGCAAATGTTTACATAAGAAAATATGGAACTTAGTGTTAGGATTCCAACAACGCACCTCTCGCAACAGAAGCAGTAAAATCAAGAGAAACACAACACACAAATATACGTGGTTCGGCCAAATCGGACCTACATCCACGGGGAGGGGGGTTTCACTATAATCCGGAGAAACTCCGTGTTCTTGTGTTACACACTCACACTCAATCTCACAATAATGAAATCCTCACCAGTTCTCTCGTGTATCTCTCTCTCCGGGAGAGCCACAACCGGCTCCCCTCTCACACACTCTCTGCCTCTCTCTCTACATTGTGCTACCACACCCTAATCAATTAGGCATCAATGAGTATAAATAGAGATGCAACAAAAACCCTAATCACTCCCTCTGGGCCTAAGCCCAATGGCCCACACGGGGTGGAATCCCAACAATCACCCCCTCCAATCCGAGTGGGCAATGTCGTTAGCAACACCCCCATGTCGCCTCCTCCAATCAGCTAATTCTGGCAAACGCCTGTGTCACTAACCAGTCGAGCATCCATGCACCACCAAATAGAGTACACAAATCCCGAAAGAGTGTATCCTTGCAAAACTAGACTCCGCAGCCAATCAGAAAATCCGAGTACCGCACCCCCTCAAAAAGAATGCCTCCACTCGCACACCTCAAACCCGAGGTGTATGCGCTCACCGATAGAAGCGCCCGTGCTCTCCAAAAGAAGCATCCGCACCCCCTCATCGAGTGCCCGCAGCCTCATCGCCACGCTCCGCCACTCTAGCATCCTGCCCTATCAAGAGAATGCAGCAACCCTCTGCCCACACCAGAGGCTCACTCCTCCAAATGATCTCACACACCATCTGTGATGAGGCTGACTCCTTCTCTGACACCGCATCCCCCACCGAGTACCTCACACCCCCAAAACTGGGATACTCCTCTCGTGAATCTGGGATGTGAACAAATCCTGCTATATCTCCGTGGCTCAAACTAATCTACCGCTCTGACAGGCGCCTGTGTCATTCCCAGACGAGTTACACCGCACCCCAACTGGGTACTCACTCGAATGAATGTATCCCTGCAAGCCAGATCTTCCGCGGTTGATCATAATCCTGCACCCCCTAACCGGAGTGCCAGCATCCGGGCATCCAAAACCCAGATGCTCATGCCCAATCACAGGACATAATCCGTGACTCCATCTCTCCACACCAACATGAGCTCATAACTGGAAAGATAATCCGCCACAAAAACACAAAAGAAAGAGAATACCAGTATGCATCATCTGATCTCCATCTCAATCCCTCTGTCCGGAGCTCCCGTGAACAACCCATAGCAACCAATTGCAACACCATTGCTGGCCAGCATCCTGCACACTCCTGATTCGACTATCAACGCATCCAGTACCGTCCGGTCATGACTCCTAAGTACACTCCGGCGCCTATCCTGTGTGCAACCGCAACTGTCGCCTCTCCTGCTCACGTTACAAAACACCCATACTGCCTGACCATGCCTGATATCAGCTCCAACTGTCACTGCACTCCCACAAGCTTGTATGGTGGCCCATCATCCTATCCAATGCAGCTCGAATCACAACTGCAAATCCTGATAATAGGTCTTCAAATCCGATTGAACCAGACTGTCTCCGATCACTGCTGACCAACTCCGACCAGTCACTCTAGTAAGCGCCTGTGTCATTACCAAACAAGTGTATCCGCACCCATCAACAAAGATGCAACACCTGAGAGAATGTATCCCTGCTCACTAGCTTCTTCGACTGATCACCACAGCTAAAACGCCGCGAATCCGCAATCACCCGATTGCTCCGGTCAACCTCCGATCTCCGCAAAGTCTGTCCAATACTCCTGGTGTGTAGCTATCCAACTCCGCTCGCCTCTCTTGCCACCTCTCGGTCACCTATCCGCCACTCCTCCACTATCCTGGTCTCTCACCACTCTCCGTCAGCTCTCCCGGGTCTCATCCTGCCCCTTGGTCCATCCATGTTCCAATCCCAGCTCTCCCAGCACCCCCTGGACTCCCATCGGATCTCCCAAACAATCACCGCTCCTGCAAGCGCCTGCTATCACTAACCAGACGAGCCTCCATGCACTCCTAACCAGCGTGCAATAACCCGAAAGAGTGTATCCCTACTTGCCAAATGCGACTGATCATCCCTGGTCTGCCTCCGACTCAACAACATCCCATCAGACTGACCTGACCACGTCCGATCCTCCTCAATCTCTCTGGATGTGTCTAGGACCGCAAAATCTGACTCGAATCACTCAAATCCAAGCCCACCAGTGAATCCGGAATCGTCCAATTAGCTAGGAACAACCTCCTCATAACCCAAAACGCCTCCGAACGTCTAAATCCGGCTCAATCCAGCAATAACACTTACTTCCGAGCCTCAACATGAAAAATAGAGCACGTGATTGGATCCGGAACGAAAAACCGAGTCGGAAACCGGTCTGAACCGGCCATGAACCGGTCAAAATCCCACTGAATCGGTCAATAAACACAATCTGGTCTGCTCCGGACCGTTATCCGGTCTGATCCGGTCTGAACCCGGTCTGACTTTCCTCTGAACCGCCGGTCTAACCGGTTTGACCCCTTTGACCTGACCTCTGATCCCTTTGACCCCTTTGACTTGGACCTTGACCTTTTTTACCTCTTTGACCCCGAACCCTGACCCTTCTGACCCTTTTACTGACGTGGCACTGAAGTGTCACCACGTGGCTGCTGACTGTACGCCACGTGGTCGTCATCCAGAATACTCCGCGCGTGCACCACACGGTCGTGCGGGATCTGACGCGCCATGCTTCAGGCGGCGCGTGGCGGCGCGTCCGGCTGTTTCCGGCTGCTGGGCTTGTACGTCTGTGATCGTCTCGATGAGTGCAACAAAACCCTGTGCTCAAATCTTTTTCCCGACCACTCTAAGCACGACCGCTAAGCCTCTGTTCCTCCGACTCTTTCCGCCTCCGTCCGTCGACTTTCAAATCGACCGTGGGAGCTATTCCGGTGACCAAAATCGACTCCGAGCACTCCGTTGGACTCGTCTCTGAGAGTAGCACCTTTCCCTCTGATCAAAAACAAGTTTCGTCACCTGTTTTATCCGATCAAAGCTTCAAACAGTGCTCCAATGGCCTCCGAGTGATTTTCCGACTGCTCTGCGCTCTCCGGTGCTTCAACCCAAGTTCTGATACCAGTTGTTAGGATTCCAACAGCGCACCTCTCGCAACAGAAGCAGTAAAATCAAGAGAAACACAACACACAAATACGTGGTTCGGCCAAATCGGACCTACATCCACGGGGAGGGGGGTTTCACTATAATCCGGAGAAACTCCGTGTTCTTGTGTTACACACTCACACTCAATCTCACAATAATGAAATCCTCACCAGTTCTCTCGTGTATCTCTCTCTCCGGGAGAGCCACAACCGGCTCCCCTCTCACACACTCTCTGCCTCTCTCTCTACATTGTGCTACCACACCCTAATCAATTAGGCATCAATGAGTATAAATAGAGATACAACAAAAACCCTAATCACTCCCTCTGGGCCTAAGCCCAATGGTCCACACGGGGTGGAATCCCAACACTTAGGGCCTCAATGATATTTTAGTATACCAATGTGTTCTGTAGTTGGTACCTGGGATCAGATTTCTTTTTGCTTACACAATATCTAAGAGGCAAGGGGTTAGTTGAAATTATTTTTTTGCCGTCTATGGCCCCCCAGAAAGGAGAATTTTTGGCACTCTTGAATATTTCTGGTGATAATAAGTTATTGAGCAAGGACGATATTTAAATAGAGAACAATGCAGAAACGGAAATTAGGTCAGAGTCGTTTTGCATATACTCTTGAATATTTCTGGTGATAATAAGTTATTGAGCAAGGACGATATTTAAATAGAGAACAATGCAGAAACGGAAATTAGGTCAGAGTCGTTTTGCATATAAATATTTGCTGAAGCTTACTATCTGCTATTACATAACTTCCATATCTGTTTTCACCTTCTTTTGGGTTGGCAATTTGTTTGGTGCATAAAAAATAGACTTCTCAAAATGAATCGGGCACATGAAGCAGAGCGTATCGCTTGCCATTCTTGTCGTTTGTAAATTCCACAGTCTATCACTTACTGTGTTGCCTTTTCGTTGAACAGGTTAGAAGCAAAGCAGACCTAGATAGAGCATTGGGTGACTATAATGTTGGTGACAAAGTCCTCTTGAAGATTCAGAGGGGCAATGAGAACTTAGAGCTTTCTGTACCTTTAGAAGAAAAAGATAAATGACAAAGGGATTAATAGTCCTTTATTTTTTTAGTTTTTACCTTCATAATGGATTTGGAAAGAGAGAGAGATACGTCACCCTTGAATTTGTGAGCGAGAGCAAGAGAACCTGAAATGAGTGATGGTAATTTTTACTCCTGTACTTATGAATTGCGATGCATTGACTACATGGTTTCCAAAGGTTGTAACTTGTAAGCAAATTGAAATACTCCATCCGTCTCTTTTTTTTTTTTTTTAGTGTGAGCTTTTCTATTTTGAGAGGTTCCTTAATAAGCGTGTTTTGAAAAATTAATAGGTGAAACTGTATACAATTATTATTTTGCCCTGTTAAAAGTTAGCGGATAAAAAGTTAACGGATAAAAGTGGAGGTAAAAGTTGATGTAAAACATGTAAAGTGGAGTTAAAAATTGATGTGAAAGGTGTAATGGTGATGTTTCTTTAGATTTACGAAGTAATACACTTAAAAAGGGATGGAGGGAGTAACACTTACCTCATGAATGAATTATTTTAATCATATGCAATGATGCATTATTTTGGTCATTTACGAACGCAGATATCCATATATAGATCTAGACATAAAATTTGACATAAAATCTATTTAGAATTGTTTGATGCACATAAGTACCATATGATACACGCGGGACTTATGAGCATGGAATTCCTTAAAATGATACTCCTAATTTAGTTACTTGAAAAGCCCATTTCAAATTCTCATCATTTATAGATTATAGAGTAGTTTTTTGCCATCTTTGACAACTGGGTCCGAGAGAACTTACACGGGCCTCGAATAGAATTAGCAGCCCATCATAGGATAATTGCCAAGATTGTGGAAACCAACTAAAGCCCAAGGAACGTAGTGGGTTTATAATCCAAACACATCCTATGGGTTTCTGACACGTCTAATGAGCAGAGTGATGAATGCAAAAATCCTTTCCCAGCATAATCCACAAATGCTACAACTGACACGTAAAATAATACAGTTACGGCGACACAAAAAAAAAAAATTAAATTTAACCTCAAAAAATACCTTTTATAATTTCGCAAATTATTTTTCAAAAAACTCACAAAATCAGACTCTCTATTCTAACTTCACTATATTAAACTATTCTTTATTTGTACTCCTACTCTCAAAAAGTAATAAAAAAAAATGACCAGTGCATGAACAGTGTCGCACCAAATTTGTTCAATTACTGTAGCAAAGTTAAAAAATCTGCAAAATTGTTGAGGCATTTGGTGAGGTTGATTTTTTAAAGCTTTTTTAAGAATTTACTCTCTACTTTAACTTAAAAGTTAATTTGTTAAGCCATATATTGATTGATGCACTTAAATATGCGTGAGTAAGCTATCCATTAACATGAATTAAGTTTCACATGGATATGAAGTCCAACATCGGTTAAATATTCCTGGTAGTTTATACATGGAGCCTTTTGTGTCTTGAATTTACTTGGCTGCCCCTACAGTTATTTCTATTGATGGATGGCAAGGTTAATTAAAGTGTAAAAACTGCCCTTCTTTATGGGTTTTTTGGAATAGCAAATTGTGAGCCAACCTCAAAATTTATATATTAGAATTATTATAATCTGACCTATAAGCGTGTATACAAAACACACTTTCTGAAAACGTGTTTTGTATACACGCTTTTAATGTGTTCTTCAGTGGAAACAGTTATGGAGCTCAGGTCATGCCTCTGTCCGGAGATACCTGGGTAACTGTGGCCAAGAACAGCGGCCCTCGAATGATGGCGAAACTAGATCGATAGCAGCGCTAGGTCGGCAATGGGAACGATGACAGCCGCATATCGGCGGCATCGGGATGGGATCGACGGCATTTGTGTTGCATTATCTCCTCTCTCTTTCGAGAAGCCGGCCACACCGCCACAGCCACTTCAAGTTGAAACTCGTCAATTTCCCAAGCATTCCCTCATCAATTTCGTAAGCGCTCTCTCTCTCTCTCTCAGGAATCAGTACAATACGATAAATGGCACCTTCAATGCACTAAGAATTCCTGTTAACCGCAGCTTCTAGAAGAATGGGGTCGACCCCACGGAGATTTTATCTCCCAAGAAGGTTTCCCGAAATCATCCATGCCAAACCGCACGGGAGGGGCAACTTTACAAACCGCGTGGAGGGAGGGGGCCACAGCCACTTCGAATTGACCTCATCTGTTTGGTAGCCAGGGAAAAGAAAGGAAAAAAGAAGGAAAGTTGGGAGGAAATTTGCCCTCTCTTTTTCCACAACCACTACGTATTGACCTCAAGTGAAGTCGTTGATTTCCTAACTCGCTCTCATGCTCTTTCCACTTAATTATCACCCTCAACTGCGGTGAGAGGGCTCCCAATTCCCATTGTCAGTGTTACTAGCAAATTCATTCTCTGAAGAACATGGCTGCTGATCAAGCAGTAGCCTCGTCCAACGCAATCCGCAGTGGTGCGATTCACTCGGATGTATCTTGTCGTCTCTTTTCACTGGATGAGATACTAACCGCCACTAACTACTTTGATGATGCATTAGTCATTGGGACCGGGGGATTTGGCAAAGTTTATAGAGGCTTCATTAGTTATTTGGAATTGGAAACGGGGAGGCTTCACACTATGGCTGCAGCCATAAAGCGGTTGAATGCTGAATCCAAACAAGGCGCAGGAGAGTTTTGGACAGAGGTCATGATGCTTTCAAATCTCCGGCATACTCATCTTGTTTCATTTATCGGCTATTGCAATGAAGTTTCGGAGACGATCCTTGTTTACGAATATATGGCTCTAGGGACCCTTGCCGATCATCTTTATAAGCTACGTGCAACAGCAAGTGGTCAGAGTGTTTCTCCTCTCTCGTGGGAGCAAAGGCTTACTATTTATATTGGTGCTGCCCGAGGACTACACTACCTTCAGGCTGGTACCGATCAAAGTCTCATACACTGAGATGTGAAGACCACAAATATTCTATTGGACCGCAACTTGGTAGCTAAGATTAGGGCTGTTCAGAAAAACCGGTGAACCGTGAATCTGGTCCAGACCGAACCGATCCATACGTTTTGGATTTTAACCATGGATTAATAGTCCAGACACGGATTCAAAAAATAAAAAAACGTGACTCGCGGTCCGAACACAGATTTTGATTTTGAAACCGTGGATTAATCGATCCGGACCGTGAGATTTTTAGTATATATTATTGTTATAAAATTATAAATATATATGTATAGATAAATAATTTTACCACTTTTATAAATATTGTCAATTTGATATTTTGATATGCATTTGAAGTTCATTGAATTCAGTAGTTGTTTTTTGTATTGGGCTTTGAGTACTACTGAAGTATAAGTATTCCGCCACTATGTAACTGAACTAAACTGCCTTTGTTTGTGAGCTGGATAATGAACTAACTTTGTTGCACACTATATTATCATTAAAGTGTTTGTTTTAATGTTGAGTTTGGGTAATTTGAATGAGTTGATGATTTTTTTTTTTTTTTTAGAATAAGTTGAAAATCCGTGGGGCAATCCGGAACCGATCCGTGACTCGCGGATCGGATTGGAACCGAACCGTGAGACTTTTAGATCGGACACGGATTTTATTTTCAAAAAACCGTGACTCACGGATTAAGATTTGGTTCATGCCAATCCGGATCGTGAGCACCCCTAGCTAAGATTTGTGATTTCGGGTTGTCAAAAAAGACTACAAGTCATTCAATAACCCATGTTACCACAGATGTGAGAGGCACATTCGGGTATTTGGATCCGGAGTATTTCCTAACCCGGAGACTAACCAAGAAATCTGACGTATATGCCTTTGGTGTGGTATTATTAGAAGTGCTATGTGTGAGGCCAGCCGTCGATACAAGACTGGAGGAGGAGCAAATCGGTTTAGTTCAATGGGCTCAAGATTGCATCAAAAAGGGAAAACTTGATCGAGTAATTGATCCCAATCTCTGTGGACAAATAGCACCGCGTTCTCTGAAGTCTTTTGTTGAACTTGCTAACAGTTGTTTGCATAAAGGTCAAAAATCACGGCCAATGATGGCTGAGGTGTTGGGCAGCCTTGTTTTTGCATTACTGTCCCAACAGAAAGGAAGAACAGAGGGAATAATCACCAAGGCATTTCACACAATGGATCGGTTGTTGAGGGAGAGGAAGGACAATGGTTACTCAAGGGGACAATCGAAGGATGTGACTCAGGGATCAGATGAAAGCGAGCAACACTACATACACACAAAAGTTACCCACAAAATACCCAAACACACACACACAAGTGTGGCCCCCCACACACACTGCAGGTGCAGTGTGTGTGGGGGGCCACACTTGTGTGTGTGTGTTTGGGTATTTTGTGGGTACACACTTTGTGTGTACCTATCATTTTCCGATGAAAGCAGGTGTTCCACAATTATGTAGTCATTCTTCGCTGCATGGGGAAGGATTTCGGTTTGGCTACGTTCTGTCTTTCTTGATGCATTTGTTCTGTGTTTACTTTCATTTGAAATTGTTTTGTGTGTGGATCTTTGTCATTCAAGATAGGATTGCACGTGAGGGAAAGGGTTGCACAGTTCGAACTGCATTTTTCGAGCTTATTATTTTAACAGTTTATGCGGTGGGACCATTTAGTAACCCATTAAATATTGAAAATACTAACAGGAACGGAGAATAATGTTTAGTAACAATGCCATTACCCCCTGTGCCTTGTCTCCCATTTGCTCACTTCTGACTTCAAGGAAACATTTGCTCCCTATGTGTTTTAGCACCAGCACTGGAGACTGGGTTGGATTTTAGTACTAAAAATCATTTTTTGGTGCCAAAATAGAGGAATGGCTATAACTATTTTTCATTTTGCATTGAATTTGCTCTAAGAGTATAGTTAAAATGTACAAAGTACACAACTATATGTATATATGTGTGTATGCATGCAGATAACTGTAGATAGGGTCCCATGTACCAGTACTTTTTTTCTCACTTTTTTCCTTCTCTCTCCTCTCCCTCTCTTCTGTTTTGCACCTTCAAAACTGTGGGCCCCAGTTAAGAGGTAACATTAAAGGTACAAACACAGTTGTGCATGACCATAGGAAGCGGGGGGCCTATCACCTCAGGCTGTGTAGTGACAGTAAAACGGCAATGCTTTGTTGGGACTCCAAGCTTTTGTAAAATGTAATCTTGTGGGGCCCACTTTTGGGTCTCACACAAACAATCCGAACCGTTAAATAATTTAAAATAATTATTGAGGTGATCTCGGAGTAAATCAGGCCAATTGGATATTTTTACGTTACCCATCTATTCAATGATTTTTCATTCAGCATTCAGGATCCTACCAGTTTGAAAGAATCTTTAGAAAAACTTATAAAATTTTGGGCTTAGAAAATCATTGATCTGAACCATAAAAGTTGGCTCATTGAGAAGAGCATCCACTAAAAAAATAATCTTTTTTGGACATCGATAGGTATAAAAAAAAAACTCATATTTTTAGTGTTTTGATACCTATTGATGTCTGAACAATATTATTTTTTTAGTGGATGCTCTTCTCAATGAGCCCTCCTTTTTTTATCTATCATCCAAACCATGTACTATTTAAACCCACCCCACCCTCCCCCCCCCCCCCCCCCCCCCCCCCCCCCCCCCCGTTCTTAACTTTCACATCAATGTGGATCCACCCTTCTTATTTAATCACCCGACTATTTTATCCTCCCTTACTAATTAATCCCTCTCAAACTAATACGTCATCCAAACAGACCGTTAGCCACCACAGGCCCCCCGTTTTCAACTCTGCCAACTATTTCTCTTACACCCCACCACTTTATTTCCTACCCTATTGTTTACATATAAAATTAACGAATCCAATAATTGATTGACACGTAATCAAAAATGCCAAACGTTGGCAAAAGTCTGTCAATGAAGGCACACTGGATTAAAGGAATATATTTGAGTAAATACGATGTCGTATTGTTTCTCAAATATTGAAAAGCAGTTATTGGCAGTTACGAACCATTGCTGACGTAAAGGTTGATTTCGAAACCATGATATTAACTGTTAAACACATAAACTCCACGTGTAAACTTGGGAAACAAGGCAAATTGGCAGTTAGAACACGTGGAGTACTTGTTGAAAGCCAGTTATTCTTCTTAACGTATAATCATTTGAGTTTGTTTAAACAATCGTGTAGATTCAAAATCAAAGCCTCTTGAGGAAGAATTAGAAGAATTCAAATTCAGACGTGGAGGAAAGAAGAAACTGCCAACTCAAAGAGTAGAAGTTAGAGTTCGAAGCAAGCCAAGTTCAAACTCACTGGGCGGGAAGTTCAACTGCAAGCAGCGTCTATAAATAGAAGAAACTGAAGAGTGAAAAGCCCCCGGACAAATCTTCAACAAACAGCTATCAAAAAACTAATGCTTGGTTTGTTCATTGGCAAAGTAGTTTAGGATTTCGAACTCAGTTCGAAGTAGATTAGGAAGTAGATTAGGAAGTAGTTAGGATCAATCTCGATTGTTCTTGTAACAATCACCTGTTCGAAGTTCTTGTATTGAAGTTGGAGACAATTTCAAAGTAAGTGTACCTCTGATTTATCAATCGAAGTATCTTGTTTCTTTGTTGGTCTTTGATTTCCTAAGTATATTGGTTTACATTACTTCACTTGTTAAGAAAAATCCTCTTAATTGAAGTAATTGAACCAATTGTGGATGCACCTCCTCCACCCGGGTTTTAGCGGATTGTCCCCGAGGAACCGAACTCGATTGACTCCTGCCTCATTCAACGGATAAGGAGTACTGGCCCGTCATCACCATACTATCTTAGGTTCGGGAGCTCAGTTACGAGAGGGGAAGGGTTCTACGGCACCCCCCCTCGCCCGGTTTGAAAACCGGTCTCTACTTGACTTTTGTGGGATTGTAATGAATGTATGCAACTCAACTTTGAACAAATACGGGAAATGGGGGATGGGAGCCAAATAACAACATTGAACATGACGATGGATTACAGTGTATGCTTGTGCGTTATGATCTACATGAGTGATGATGACGATGAATAAACATGAACCACAAATGACAATAAGCAGCGGGAGAATGACATTAGTGTACATCAAACAGAGACTGTAAAGTGGAAATAACATGAACAGTACACAAAACAGGCTAAACCAATCTGATCCATTGACAGAGGTATTAGCGCTCAATCTGGGGGTTTGAGCGCTCAGACTCCTGCTCACCCACATATGCTTATGATGCTTCTGATGATTCTGGTTTGATGAAAACATGTTTTAGCCGCCCATGCTTACTCAAAACAACATTTAAATCTCTCAACAGAATGACATAATCACATAATCATGGGCTTAAAACTCGTTCATGGACCAAAATGAGGCAAACAATATAGAAGGAATGAAGACTTAAAGTTTTAAAATTTTGTAGAATACTCATAGTACCAAGAACAAGTTGAAATGAGAGAAAAATTTGATTGGACCAGAAGACAGTTTGAGCGCTCAAAGGGATGCAGCGAGCGCTTAAGCCATCTCCAAGATTTGAGTGTTTCTGCAGCATTCAGCCCTCATCTGGACCACAAACTAGTTCAACATGATATATGATGATGCATGAGGTATTGAAATTTCACCAACATGAATAAAATAAACTTGAGGTGTCCACATGAGTGGAGAATAAGCATTGGACCACACATAAGCATGATTAGAGTGAAGGAGAGAAGAGATTAGGTTGGCCTAGCCAAACATCAACACACACGCTTCGAGATTAGGTTGGCTTAGCCAAACATCAGCACACACACACTTTGAGATTAGGTTGGCTTAGCCAAACATCAACACACAGCCAAACATCAACACACACATACTTTGAGATTAGGTTGGCTTAGCCAAACATCAACACACACACACACACACACAACTCATAAACTGGAAACAGAATGCAGAACTGGAATAAACATGATTTAAGCTCAAAAACTGAACAAGGCTTGAGCGCTCATAACCCCTTTTTGGAGCGCTAAACCCCCATCCAAGGGTTGTAAGCTTCTGTGATTTTTGACCATTCTTTGGTGTTGGTGTGAACTTGAAGCTTTCTGATCATGATTAAAAAGAGTGAAACACACTGTTTTCTTCATGAAATAGGATCATCCATGGCTTGATGATGGTGAAACATCACTTTTATGGCTTTTGAGTTCATTGATCCATGATCAAAGGCAAAACAAACTGATTTAAGAATTTTTGAACCAACAAACAGCCATAATGGTGATATTTTCAAGATAAAACATGATCAGAAACCACAGAAACACAAGGAGCACTCAAACAGTTTGAGCGCTCATGGTCCTAGCATTGAGCGCTCAAGCCGTTTGAAGCTGGGTTTTGCAAAAGTTATTTTCTTGCATTTTTAAGACCTTGTGAATCCATTAGAGGTATAGAGGACCTCCATGAACCCACTGGTCTCCCTCAGGAGTACCAACCCGTAACTTTTCACATGGATTTCTACCTTTTGGTTTTGATTTGAGCTTGGACTTGGGATTTTGATGGATGGCTGGACTGTGGTTGTGTTTGTAAGTGTAATGTAGGTTGTTTTGGATAGATTATGATGGGTATAGGTTGGCTTGGGTTGATTTTGAGTGGATGATGATATATCCTAGTGAGAGATTTTGAGGATCAAATGGGTTTTTGGATGGAAGAAGGCTAAGCTTGGAGTGATGGATGAAGTGGGGTTGAGGTTTGCTGGAAATATGGTTTGTGAGAGAGAGAGCACTGGCTTAGAGCTAATGAGAGTGTCTAACCTCTGCAAATGGTGTAGAGGGTTGGCTTTATAGAGTGAAATGGGGAGGGAAGTGGTGTTTTCCAAAATGGGGGGTCTAATGAAGTAATATAGACTCACCCTGTGGTCTATCAGTTGCATGCGAGCAACAGAAAAATGGCTGGGTGGCAGCCATTCAGTTGGAATCTCATCATTAGATGCTCTGCCACCGACAGACTGGGTAGAGATTGAGCGCTCAAACAGGGGGTTTGAGTGCTCAAACCCCTTTGAGCACTGGGGTTGATTCTGATTTATTTTGGTCTTCTGAAGGATATTTTGGTCATTTGGGTTGGTTTAGGTTATTTGAGAATGGTTTAGGTTATTTGGGGGAAGTCCAAGCCCTCTTCTTAACCTTGAGGTGTTCACGGACGGTTTTCTCACCATCGGGAGTGCTTGGCAAGTATCCCGGGTCAAAATTGGGGTGTCTACACCAATAAAACACAATCGCCTGATTAGATTTGGTTTTTCCAAACTTAATCTGAGGGAGGAGATTGAAACTCTCTCTGGCACGCTCGCACACAATCATTTTCCATTGCAAAGAAGTAAAAGAACCAAACACATTTTTTGGCACGCCCAGTGGGACCCCTAAAAGTGTTGAATGGCTCCAAAACTTAGGAAGCAAGAAGATGATTCTCAGGTTGGCCAAACGCCAGAAGATGAGAATAATGTTAATTCTAAAGAGAATGAACAAGTGGAAGGCCTTCAAACAGGCCCAGAAACTCGTACTGGTCAATACTTAAATGTGAGAATTGGCCAGACTTCTCGAATGAATACTAGGAATAATAAAATTGTACATACTAATGACCCAAAGAATCCAGAAGTTGGAGGAAATGTGTCATCTAGTCAGATTGCTGAAATGATTGTTACATTTAAAGAACTGGCTCAGACCCAGAAGCTTATGTTACAAAAATTGGAAGAGCAATCAGGATTTAGGCATGATCCTTTGCCTTCATCTGAGAAGGATAAAGGAGAGGCTAGCACAAGCAAATTTAAGTCGAGGCCTGGAAAAGAGCCAATAAATGTAGATGATATACCAGAGTCTTGGTATAAACCTGCAAAAACTCATGATTGTCAAACTCCTAAACCTAAGAAAGTGTTCAAGCAGAACACTAATGTTCCTTTCGAACCAAACTTTGATGGTTTAAATGAGGGTAAGGGTTTTAGGGACAATGACTACGGGTTTGATGAGTATATTTTTTATTCTGGAAACCATTCTAATGAAAAGGATAGGGCCAATTCAAAAAGGTCGAATCCAGAGAATGGGATTCCTAAGTATTCAGGAATACCAGAAATGAGAAGGGTACATTCGAACTACCTTTATGAACCTCTTGCAAGGCAGGAAGGGGGTTTCAAGCAACATAGGCCTTTTGATGATCCTTTTCAGAGGTTTCCAGAAGATCACATGCCTAGAAATGCTACTTGGGAACCACCTGTTAATTCAAGGGTACCTTTAGGGGAACACCCAGCCCTTCGAGATGAAATATTAGGCCTCATGCAAGAAGTTTATGGACCTCTAAACCGGGGGTACAAACCCAAATTTATAGGAAGCCCTATCCGGAATGGATAGATAGACAGTTCGAAGTACCTAGGGGGTTTAAAATCCCAGATTTTACTTTATTCCATGGAGATGGAAAACAATCAACAACTGAACATATTGCTAGATTTACAGCTCAGTGTAAAGAATTGGGCAATAATGGGTTTATTAAGTTGAAATTGTTTTCTAATTCTTTGACAGGAACAGCCTTCGAATGGTACTCTAATTTGACACCAGAGTCAGTTCCAAATTGGCAAAGGATGGAAGAATTATTCCATGCACAGTTTTATCAAACTGAACCTAAAGTCACTATGGCTGACTTAGCAAGATTAAAGCAAAAGCCTGATGAAAAGGCTGCCCAATTTATTGCTAGGTTTAAAAAGGCTAGAAACAAGTGCAAACTTCAACTACCAGAGGTCGAATTTGTTAGAATAGCACAAGATGGCTTAAGTAGAGAACTTAGAAAGAAGTTCGATTCTACTGAATTTAGAGACTTGGTTGATTTAACTTACAAAGCTTCTAGATATGAATCTTTGCTAGAAGAGGATGTTGATAGGAATAACTCTTCTTATTCAACCTATTATAAGGATTCTACTTATGAAATTGATGCTGCTGAAATTGTTGAACATGACCCTTGTGTGTGTGAATGTTTAGTTTGAAATGATTCTTCTATAGCACCAAGGACCAATAAGAAAGTAGCTAGCAAAGTATATTCATTTGATGTTTCTAAAGCAGATGAAATTTTTGATTACCTTTTGAAGAAGAAGTTTATCAAACTTCCTGAAAATGTTAAACTTCCAACTTTGGAAGAAACGAAAGGAAAGAATTATTGCAAATGGCATGCTTCTTGGACTCATTCAACTAAGAATTGTAATGTTTTCCATGACAGGATTCAAGAGCAAATCAAGAAAGGAAGGATCATGTTTCCAGAAAAGACTAGGGGAATAGATACGGATCCATTTCCAAAGATTGAAGAAGTAACTGCTAATACCCATGTGCCAACTTCTTTGGCTAAAACAGTTCAGGAGGTATGGCAGAACAGGCGAGTTCATGTTGGCATGAACTCTATACAATTTGGAAGACGAAAGCCAAAGATTGGCCAACTTCGAAGTGATGATGGGAAGACTTACAGGCAAAATAATGCAGCAGGAAGCTCTTCTAAAAAAGGCTTTAAGCAGTCTCATCTTTCCATGCTTGAAGCATCCTTTCTGGAATTCTTATGCATGGAATGCAGGGCTAATTATTTGATTTTCAAAGATTTGGATAGACAGGGGGTTGATTTCTTTCCAAAAAGGATGGAAAGAAAGGCTTTGGATCAAAATAATGAAATGATAAGTGCCGAAATGTTTATATTTGGGCCGCCT
The DNA here is from genome assembly GCA_020921065.1 of Vaccinium darrowii. NCBI lineage: Eukaryota > Viridiplantae > Streptophyta > Magnoliopsida > Ericales > Ericaceae > Vaccinium > Vaccinium darrowii. Next base: position 50,525,298 of record CM037155.1, read on the forward strand.
AATTTATATTTGTTATGTCCTTTATTATTATTATTTAATGTCTTTTATTGTGTTTTTGTGATTTTAGGTTCCAAGGGCACGATACCACATTTGGCCTTTAATTAAGAGAGTTGCGTGCCGCGTGAGCATGAAGCACTGGATCATTTGTCCAGCCCACCCACTGACCGAACTTGGCCAATATGAAAATAAACTTTGCCTAGTCAGTGGATAATTCATTGATTAATTAATCAATGTCATGGGATTGTCAGTGGAATGCAAAAGAGGAAGCATGTGCTGGGGGAATGAATTGCAAATATTGCGGAGTCCGAATGATATCTTGTTTCGCCCCACGAAACACATGCCAAGCACATAAATTACAAGAGTTATACCGTTCTGTTCCCGGAATTAAAATAAGAAATTCGACTGTTCCGGCGCTCGAATCGGACACCGTTTTGAACATCAGTCGTGAGCGTCGCGGACCAAGTCAGTGGAGGAACAATTCACGTTGGTATGAAATCCCAGTGAGGATTTGGATTTGATTTATATTTTATACAAAAGGGAATCTCAGTGGAATACCAATTGATTAATTCAATCAATCAAATGCCTCCATCTATGAGCCTGGTAGCATTTTTTCCTTGCCTATAAGAAGAGCAGCTTTGCTGCATTCGAAGGAACCTAACAGTCCGAAACCAGAGAGAAGAAAATACTCCCTTCCCATTCTCAGCAAAAACCCAGAAGCTCTACTACCATTTCCATGGCTCTGATCAGTAGCTCCATGGCCGGCTAAATCCTTTCTTAGGGTGTCGGTAAGCCCTAGCTTTGTAACTATGGTTTATTTTCCTTTGTAAATATATTTTGTGGGTAGATCAATGAAATGTGGTGATTGTATAATCCAGACTTTGATTCAAATAAATTTCATTGTAAAATTCAGTGTATGTTGTATTTATTTTCTGTGATTATAAATACAACGGTTATGCAATTGTTTTCAAGCTACCAAATATTAAGTGAGTTAAAACTATGCCTTGCTTGAGATGAGACGGGCTGTGCCTATGATCTTAGTTTAGCGTAGACAGGCCGTGCCCATCTAAGATGGTTTATTTTTGGCTCACTTTTATTTGAATTTCTGGACGATAGTACTTCGGCTTGTAGCCAGGAGTACATCACTACCACATTAATTGGTGTAGTCACGAGATTGTTACAAAGTTTGTAGACCATTGAATGCAAAGTTAGTGGTGAAACCGGTACCCTAAGCTTCCTCTCATTCACTAAAAAACAGTAAATTTAAATTCTCTTTTAATTTAATTAGCTCTAAATTGAAGTCACAAAATCCTCACCTTTAAGTTACTTTGAAAATCAGTTTTAAAATTTGAAAGTAACACTTAGTCCCTGTGGTTCGACACCCGTACTCCCGCTTTACTACTAAATCCATTTTACTCATTTTACGGGTTATAATAATTTTGATTTTGACACGATCAAATTTTTGGCGCCGTTGCCGGGGACTGTGATAGTTACTTTGAATTTCAAAATTGATTTGTTTTCTTCTTAAAAATAATAAATAAATAAATAAAAAACCAAAATAGAATTGTAAATAAATCAATCAGTAGATTTTTCTCATCCCAGCAGTGTAACATAATTTTGTAGAGGACTTTTGGACTGAGAACTTTGGACTTTGGACAATTAGACTACTAACTTTCTGACTATAGGGGTCGGTTTTACCGCCTCTGTTTTTTATTTTATTTTCTAACTGCTAATTTCTAACTCTGGAGGTCAACTCCTCCTTACTAATCTAACTCCTGACTTTGGAGGTTAACCCCTCCTTTTACTTACTGTCAATACTTATATTGTATATATTTTTCTTTTGTGTGGAGATTAATCTCTCTCACCTTTTTATTTTTTATAGAGGTCGGTAATTCAAATACCCCTCTTATTTCTTTTACAGCAGGTTCAACCGCCTATAATCTGTTTGTTTTCTAACGTTTGTTATTGCAGCGCTCGTAGGTGTTTAAAAAAAAAGCTCTAAAAAGAGGCTCGGGATTTCATCACCCGTTCCTTCGCAAAAAAAAAATTAGGATAGTCTTTAGAGTTTGAGTTTGTCTTATGTTTTATGCACGGGCGTCGGTCTGTTACTCCTGAGTTAGTTCCCATTGACTCTGAGTTAGAGAGAACTACTAGGAAGATTCGAGCTAAAATCGCATTAGAGATCTTATAGAGTCACCTGAACCAATGGCCTTAGAAGATGCTAATGACCCACCGCTCACCAGACAATTGAGGGAGTACTTTATTCCCTCAGTTTACACATCACCGTCTTGCATCCGTTTGCCCGATGTTGAGGCAACCCAATATGAAATTAAGTCCAGCATTATTCAGATGCTCCCATCATTCTATGGACTTAATAACGAGGACCCATACAAGCACTTGGATGAATTCCTAGAAATCTGCTCCACATTCAAAATTCCAAACTTCACTGATGATGCTCTTAGGCTGAGGCTTTTTCCTTTTTCACTTAAGGACAAAGCCAAACACTGGTTCAATTCCTTGGAAGGAGGCACTATTTCTACATGGGCACAAATGCAACAAGAGTTTCTAAAAAAATACTTTCCCATAGGTAAAACAAATAAAATCAGGAGAGATATCACCACTTTCTCTCAACATGATACTGAACAATTCCATGAAACTTGGGAAAGGTTTCGAGACATCATTCGCGGGTGCCCCCATCATGCAGTGCCAAAGTGGCAACTTGTCCAATGCTTTTATGATGGCTTAAGTGAACGTAACCGTCAAATGGTTGACGCCTCTTGTAGTGGCACATTCATGCTGAAAAATGAAAACGAAGCATGGAAATTGTTTGACAACCTCAGTGAAAATTCCCAACACCATGCTTCTACTTCTAGGACTGAGAGACCCTCATCCAATTCACAAAGGGGAGTCTATGAGATTAAACATTCCAATGATCTTTTTGATCAAGTGGCCGTCTTGACTCGTAAACTTGACCAGCTACTCTCAGTTGGTCAAGTCCCTTCTACTTCTTCTCAGCCTAATGCTCTCCAAGAGGCATGTGCCTTGTGCTCTAGTCTAAGTCACTCCGTGAGTGATTGTTCCATTGCTTCCCAGTATCCAGAGTATGTCCAAGAGCAAGTAAATTCGGCTCAGGGATTCCCTAGACCAGGAAATGATCCATTCTCCAATACTTACAACCCAGGATGGAGAAATCACCCCAATCTCTCATGGAGACAACAGGGTCAGGGTAATTCTTTTCCCCAACCACAGAGGCAAAATTTTTCTAATCCTTCAGCTTACGGTTCTGCTCAGCAACAGCAGCCTGCTGTCCCTCCACCTCAAAGAAACTCATCTTTCGAGGACAAAGTATTACAAGCTCTTCAAGGGCTAGAGGCTAACACCTAGTTACTCCATTCCCACACCCAGTCCATTTCAAAACTCGAGGCCCAGATGGGCCAACTTGCTAATGCACTCAGCAAACGTGCTAAGGGAAAGTTACCGAGTCAGCCAGAAAGCAATCCTAAGGGACAGTATGTGGTCGAAAATTCTCATGCAAGTGGTTCTTTCCATGAGCAAGCAAAACTTGCAGTCACCCTTAGAAACAAGAGGGAAGTAGAGACTCGTCCTGAGAAAGAAAAGATAATTGAAAAAGAGTCTCCATCTGTCCCTGATGCTTCTGTGACTAAGGAAGATGATTCCCCTTCTTCTCCACCAAGCCCTACTCCGCCACCATACATTCCAAAAGCGCCTTTTCCCACTTGTCTTGATTCACCTTCACCCTTTGCTAAGAAAAGTGCCAAAATGGAAGAAATCATAGAAGTGTTCAAACAAGTTAAAATCAATCTTCCTCCTCTTGATGCTATCAAGCAAGTCCCATCCTATGCCAAGTTTTTGAAAGATTTGTGCACCCAAAAGCGCAAGTCTCGAGCTTATGTTTCAAAGCCCATTCTTGTTATTGAACAGGTGAGCTCAATTCTGCAGCATAACACTCCTCCCAAATTCAAAGACCCTGGTGCTCCTACTATCTCTTGCATCATTGGCAATCATTCTATAAATAGAGCACTCTTGGACTTAGGAGCGAGTGTGAACATACTCCCTTATTCAGTGTATGAACAATTTGGACTTGGTGAGTTGAAACCTACGTCGGTCACCCTCCAGTTAGCTGATAGATTCATCAAAGTGCCACGTGGCGTTATACTACAAAAAGCTTAAAAGATCACGCTTGTTCATCTTAGAAAGATCTCAGTTTTTATAAAAACGAGATAAAAAAGTGTAGACTATGAGTTTAATCTCAGTTATACCAAAAAACCGAGATGAAAAGAAGATTTCATCTCGGTCATCCAAAACTGAGATTGTAAGTTAGAGAATCTATCACGATTTTAATTTGACTGAGATGAAAAACCCAAAACTTGAAAAAACTGAGATTGTAAGTTTAGGGAATCAATCACGTTTAATTTGGATTGAGATGAAAAACTTTTGGAAAAATTTAAAATACTAAATTAACTCCGCCCGTTTACCCCTTCAGAATTTCACGAGTCACAAAATTCCTTCCTTCCCTCTCTCTCTCTCTCTCTCTCTCTCTCTCAGCAAAACCCTAGAAGACCATGTCCACACCGTGCGACTCCCACCGTCTCCTCTGAACGTCAGCAAGTATTTCATTGGTATGTGAACTTCCGCCCTTCTCTCTCTTTCTCGAACTGATTTGTTTGGTTTCTATGAATCGATCGATCTATGGGTAAATCGATATACACGCACAAGCACGCATTGCCATCGTTTGATTTCTACGGTTTCGTTGTGAACCCTAGTTGTGTATAAATACATGTATTGCTTGGTTTCTGAATCTCTTCTCCCTATTCGTCACTTCTCGTGTGCCTTTCCTATGGATATCTGGGGTTTGGGGGGTTTAAACCTAAGATTGGGTATTTTATATCACTAAATGAATCGTGAACTTCATACTCAATTTGTTAGAAATAAGAGGTTTGTAATGCTTTCGGACTTCTCAGCCATAAATTGTTTCATCCAGCCAACAACTAATTTGTTTGTTAAAGGGGAAAAACCCTTGTTTTGTCGTTGAATAGATTGACCATTAGCCTAGGTTTTGCATGTCTTTTGGGTTTTGTTCATATAGCTCACATTCAACCAGTTTGCTTGCATTATTTTTTGAATGATTTGAAAGATTTCAAATTACGAGGTTATGAAGATTTTGAATGAGGTAGAGATTGTCCGCTATGCCATTTTTTTGCTTCATTTCTGTCTTCCTATTTCACTCGCTCAATCACTTGCAAAGCAAACCAAAGAACTAGACTCGTACAACGCCATTTGGGTACGTTTTTGTTTTGTGCATCTATAATTGCAGATGTATTTGCTTGTGCCTTGTTAAGGGTTCATATGGATTTTCCAAACCATTCGTATATTGTACCTATATATAGTACTTACGGAAGGCAGACTTTAGTATTTTTAATCAGAATAATCCTTCTACTGAGAAGTTACACTTATGTTCTTCACATTCTCAGGCCATCTTCTTGAAACAACACATTTCCAGAGGTCCTCAATCTTGTATAAGGTACATTCTTAATTTTTGTTACGTGTCATGGACTCGTGATCTTTTTGGTTTTTCACATTTTTAATTCTAGTAATAAATAACTCGATATAAGAGGTTTCTATAGTGTATGACAGCAGTTTGGATGGTTTGGGGAAGCATGACAAATAGTAGGGGTTCTCTGTTTTGCAGGTTATGTAATTTTTGTTATTTTGGCACACGCTTTTTGGCCCACGCACAGAGTATATAATTAAGTTTGCATTTCTATTAATTAAAGCTAAGGGACTTGCTGCTCTTCTAGGCTTTTTATATGTGCCTTGTGGATGCTTTAATCAAGTACATCAGATTTGCTTCAAACGTTTTTTAAATCAAGTACATCAGATCAAGCAAGCAGGCAGTGTATCCCTTCTAGCAAAAGAAGAGAGCAGAGGCTGAATGGTGTGGTTGCAATTGCAAAAGGTATTATTCATCAATTTACGTGGATATTCAAATGCTTTTGTTTACTTCAGAAGCATCATAGATCTTTCTTCTTATCTATTGTTATTCCCTTTATGCAGTAGATCAAGGCCATCGTGGATGTTGCAAAGATGAGAGCGAATGATCATTGTAGACGTCATATTGTAGTTGTGGTTCTTTTCTAGAAGGCTTGGCCTAATTTCTACCGACTCCATTTGCAGAAGTTGTAAACTAGTTATCCGATACCGATTTGTTATGTAACACGTTTTGGAAGATCAATATGAATTATTTCTTAATTCAATTTTAATTGTTTGTTGCTTGATGCAATTTATATTTTATTGAATGATGATGGTGGAGAAATATTAATTTTTTTTTTATTTGGTAGAACACATTTGATCACGGTTTTATATAAAACTGAGATCTTTAAGGTAAGGGAAAGATCACAGTATTAGTGAAAACTAAGATAATTTCTCTCTAAACAATCACGGTTTTTTGGCAAAACTGAGATGGTAAGTTGTCAAAGATCACAGTTATTTGTGTTTTAATCACAGTTTTTCACGAGTTTTCATCACGGTCTTGAACCGTGATTAAAAGATGATGACTTTTAATCACACTAGAATAGATCACGGTTTTTTGACCGAGATTAAAAGTAAAAGATCACTCCAAAAGACCGTGATCTTTATGTCTTTTTGTAGTATGTCTTGGTATAGATCGAGAAATTCTACTTTCCAGTGGATTTTCTAGTCCTTGACATGGAACCTGTGCACAACCCTAGGAAGCAAACTACTGTCATCCTTGGTCGACCTTTCTTAGCTACGGCTAATGCTAGCATTCAATGTCGGACTGGGGTCATGGATGTTTCCTTTGGTAATATGAAGTTGCGGTTAAATGTGTTTAGCGCCTCTCAACAACCTCAAAGGGAAGAAGACTGTTTTGCAGTCGATGAAATTGAAGACTTGGTTGCTGAGGCACTTCCTTACACTCTAGCCGATGATCCTCTAGAGACTTGTCTTGCCTACTTTGACTCTGACAGTTTTGATGTTGATCAGTCCATTGAAGAGGTCAATTCCTTACTAGAATCAGCATCCTTTGTGGACTTTCCACCATGGAGAGTTCCATTTGAGCCATTACCCGAACTGTCTAGTGAGCCTGCACTACCCTCAATTGAGTCTGCACCCAAACTTGAGTTGAAGCCACTCCCGGCTACACTTAAGTATGCCTTCTTAGGCCCAGAAGAAAACCTTCCAGTAATCATTTCCTCTAGCTTGACCACTGACCAAGAAAGTCAACTCTTACAGGTGCTCAGTCAGCACAAAAGAGCAATTGGATGGTCCATAGCTGATTTGAAAGGCATAGCTCCCTCAGTATGCATGCATCGCATTTATTGTGAGGAAAATGCAAAACCCAGTCGGGAGATGCAACGAAGGTTAAATCCAAACATGAAAGAGGTTGTGATGAAGGAAGTGGTCAAATTGCTTGATGCGGGTATCATTTACCCCATCTCAGATAGCCAATGGGTGAGTCCTATTCAAGTGGTGCCAAAGAAGTCTGGCATTACAGTGGTTGAAAATGACAAGGGCGAGTTAGTCCCTACCCGTTGTGACCACTGGTTGGAGAGTATGTATTGACTATAGGAAGTTGAATTCCATGACCAGAAAAGATCACTTCCCTTTGCCATTCATTGATCAAATCCTTGAAAGATTGGCTGGTCAGAGCTATTATTGTTTCCTAGATGGGTATTCGGGATACAACCAAGTTCCTGTTTATCCTGAGGATCAAGAGAAGACCACCTTCACTTGTCCCTTCGGCACATTTGCATATCGGCGTATGCCGTTTGGCTTATGTAATGCACCTGCAACTTTTCAAAGGTGTATGATGGCAATATTCTCAGACATGGTTGAGAATTTCCTTGAGGTCTTCATGGATGATTTTTCTGTATTTGGCCCTACTTTTGATGACTGTCTCCGAAATCTTACAAAAGTGCTTCAGCGTTGTATGGAGACAAATCTAGTGTTGAGTTGGGAAAAGAGTCATTTCATGGTACAAGAAGGAATTGTCTTAGGTCACATTGTGTCTAAGAGAGGCATAGAAGTTGATAAGGCAAAAGTTGATCTCATTTCTAAACTTCCACCTCCAAATTCTGTCAAGCAAATCCGTTCTTTCCTCGGTCATGCGGGCTTCTATAGACGCTTCATAAAGGATTTCAGTAAGATTTCCAGACCCTTGTGTTCTCTTCTCGCAAAAGATGCACCATTCGTCTTTGATTAGGCGTGCATGCACGCTTTTGAAAAGCTTCGCTCATTGCTCACGTCAGCCCCCATCTTGCAATCTCCAGATTGGTCTCTACCATTTGAGATCATGTGCGATGCATCTGACTATGCAGTTGGTGCAGTTCTGGGCCAGCGTGTGAATAAAGTCCCTCATGTGATTTACTACGCTAGTAAAACACTCTCAGAAGCTCAACTGAATTACACAACAACTGAGAAAGAGTTGCTAGCAGTAGTGTTTTCCTTGGATAAATTCCGATCCTATCTCTTAGGCTCGAAAGTCTTGGTGTACACTGACCATGCCACCTTGCGGTATTTGCTTTCAAAGAAAGAGACCAAGCCTAGGTTGATTAGGTGGGTTCTTTTGCTCCAAGAGTTTGATTATGAAATTCGGGACAAAAAGGGTTTTGAGAATTCAGTAGCAGATCATCTGTCAAGGATCCTTGTTGAGCATTCGGATGACCTCGTTCCATTGAAAGATTCGTTTCCTGACGAACAACTTTTTGGGGTCACACAAACCAATCCTCCGTGGTTTGCTCACATAGTGAACTATCTTGCCACAGGTCACATTCCTCGTCATTGGTCCAAACACGAAAAGGACCGATTCTTTTCCCAAGTCAAATCCTACTTTTGGGAGGATCCAGAATTGTTCAAGTACTGCCCTTACCAAATCATTCGTCGGTGTGTCCCTGAGAGTGAATTTCATGGCATTCTTACCTTTTGTCACTCTCTTGCCTGTGGTGGTCATTTCAGTGGTAAAAAGACTGCCGCCAAAATCTTGCAAAGTGGTTTTTATTGGCCAACCATCTTTAAAGATGCACATGCATTTTGTCAAGCTTGCTTGCGATGTCAACAAACCGGAAATTTGGCACGTCGTGACATGATGCCACTTACCCCCATTCTTATTGTCGAAGTCTTTGATGTGTGAGGTATTGACTTCATGGGTCCCTTTCCACCTTCATTCGGGTTTGAGTATATCCTTTTGGCTGTAGACTATGTCTCCAAATGGGTTGAAGCGGTAGCCACAAAGACTAATGACCACAAGGTTGTGGTCCAATTTCTTCAAAGCAACATTTTTAGTCGGTTTGGCTTTCCTCGGGCTATCATCAGTGATAATGGAACCCATTTTGTGAATAGGCATTTTGCGGCACTTGTTCGTAAATACTCAATCACCCACAAAGTTGCCACTCCATATCATCCCCAAACTAGTGGCCAAGTAGAAGTGTCAAAACGGGAAGTGAAGAGTATTTTGGAGAAAACAGTGAGACCTGACCGAAAGGATTGGTCTCTGAGACTAGATGATGCTTTGTGGGCCTATCGCACGGCTTACAAGACACCCATTGGGATGTCCCCTTACCGGTTAGTGTTTGGCAAAGCTTGTCATTTACCAGTTGAATTAGAATATCGAGCATTTTGGGCTGTCAGAAGGTTTAACTTTGATATGGGTGCTGCTGGTTCTAATCGTAGACTGCAACTTAATGAGCTTGAAGAAATTCGCAAAGATTCTTATGACAATGCCAAAACCTACAAGGCCAGGATGAAAGCTTTTCATGATAAGCATATCCGCCGAAAGTCCTTTGAGCCTAACCAAAAGGTCTAGCTTTTCAACTCCAAGTTGCGTCTTTTTCCTGGTAAGTTAAGGTCTAGGTGGGATGGTCCATTCATTGTTACTCAGGTGTTCCCTCACGAGGCAGTTGAGATTCAGAACCCCACTACTGGCAGCATGTTCAAAGTTAATGGCCAGCGTTTGAAACCGTATGTTGATGGCATATCCAATGGGGAGATAATTGAGTCTGTTCAGTTGGTAGATCCAGTCTACCCTTGTGTTTGAACAACGTTTTTGGTAGCCGGACCTGGTTGTTGCCACTTAACTGTGTTGACAACTTGTAGTTGCGAGTGCCGGAGCCCGAGTCTGATTTGTGAGGTTGAAGGTCTGGTATAGCCACCTGGTCGAACATAGTCTTTGGCTAGGGAGAAAAGTAGTACCCGTGGTTTTCGCGTGAAGATTGGGCATTAATTTGCTCAAGTTTTAAAAAAATCCCAGCTCCGGTCAGTAAGGGCATTGTCAATGGTTTTCTGTAAATATGGGTAATGATGGTCATTTGACTCTTAGTAGGCAGTTGGTGCTTAAGTCTTTTTGCAAGGTAAGCATGCTACCAAACCAACCTTGGTAGTTTGGGTCTGTCGTTGGGGTGAGTGAGGCATTCAGGAGCCCTAAGCATGGGTGTCATTACGTGTGACGGTTGTAAGGCCAATAAAATCTTGACTATGATCCTGTGTGACTAGCTGTGGTTCCAAGAAGGAGGCCGAAGGAGTGAACCTTGGAAGCAGTTCCGATGACGAAAGGAGTCAATGACGGAAAATCCTCAAACTTGGTCGAGGTACAAGGTGGTTGACATTCCACGAGGTTGATTTTTATTATTCATGTTAAAAAAAAAAAACTTTTGTCTTCTTTTGTATATATAATTCTTTTGCAGGTATCGCCGGTCAACGGTTTGGCAGATTAGCATTTTCTTTTTCAGTTTTGGCTTTTTGAGGTGATATCTCTTCGTCCCTATCCATTTTAATTTCCAAGTTGTCTTCTGCATTTGTCATTGAGGACAATGTCATTCAAGTTGGGGGGACAATAGTTTGTTGTTTTATTCAAAAAAAAAAAAATTAAAAATTTAAAAAACCAAAAATCTAAAAAAATCGTTCTCCTTATCCTTTGTAATGTACCATGAGTTCTTATTTGTTCTATTATCTGACTGATAGGACATGACTTAGGAAAGTGTGTTATCTATGCATTATTTACGTACCCTAGTTCATTATCCTACCTCTCAGTTAAGGGTATTTCATGAATTTCAAGCTCAGAAACTAATGCACTGCACGATAGCCGCTTTGAGTGTGAATTAAGTTGAAGAGTGAGTATGGCCAGTAAATCCGGAAGAAAACTTGTGGAGACTTTTAACCCATGTGAGTTTCGAGCCATTCATCTTTGGAGGGTTGTACAAAGTTAACTCATAATTTCTTTGGATTACCACATTATTTTGTTGCTAAGTCTCATTATTCTTTGATTTTGGTCATTTGCTGGAGAAACATCATCTTGTTGCCACATTTGAAATCTTTTAATTCATAGAAGCTAAAGGAACATGTGAATCCTAGGAAATGATTATAGGCCATCTTTTGGAGTGATTTCCCATCTCAAATTTTTAGTCAGTGTGAGAGTTTCCCTTGTTCACCCATTTTGAGCCTCAATTACATTTTTTTTCTTTCTTTTCTTTTCGCCTTTTTGTGTGTAGAGTAGTGAAAGCTCCCATATTTGAAAAAGGCCAATGTTTTGTAAATATATCCTAAAAAAATCAAAGCTTCTGAAAAAAATTTACATAAAAAAAAAAAAAGAGAAGCTGAAAAAAAAAGAAAAAGAGAAAAAGGAAGCTAAAGAAAAAGGAGATTATATTGTTAAAGGCCTTGTTTACCATTTGTTTCACTACTCTAGAGTCGATTTTATTTTCCATTATTCAACCTTTACCTGTACATTACAACCCAATAAAAGCCCTATTTTTATCCTGGGTGCAACATGTTTTGGCCGTGAAAATGAATGAAAAAGATGATAGTGTGGTGGTTCTCAAAATTTTCTCCAGGAATGACATCCGTTCATGAGACTTTTATTTTTCTTGATCTTGCATTTTTTGAGAATTACACGTGAGCCGCTTTGTCTTTGATACATAAATTCATGCTCACATATTTTTGAGAGATCATAGACCGCATCTGAGTGATTTCATTGCTGAGTGTAATCCCATGTGAGATTTGCGTCAAAGCGTATTTCGGATGGATGGATGGGCTGACCTTACTTGGAGACTGACTTTGCACCTATTGTGGCTAATTTTTCACACACTCTGAGTATTGGTTAGTAGTGAGATATTTTTAAATGGTAGGTAGGCTTTTTAACTATGGTTGATTCCTATGCATGCATACCGTACTTTCGTTTTTCATGTCCTTGAAGTCATGCCTAGCACACTTCGGAACTCACTGTACATTCAAGGGATCTCTAAAAATGTTTGTGGGCATCATTGCTGTAAACCCTCACGAGACTTCACTCGTCCTACTAGGGCCACCTAGGGGTTTAAAAGGCTTGTTGCATAAGCTAAATGCAATCGTTGATCCTCCGACACAGGATATATATTAGTGTAATTTGTGTTATTTTTCTTTTTGTTTTGCTCGAGGACTAGCAAAATGTAAGTTGGGGGGTGTGATAAGTGCCGAAATGTTTATATTTGGGCCGCCTAATTTATATTTGTTATGTCCTTTATTATTATTATTTAATGTCTTTTATTGTGTTTTTGTGATTTTAAGTTCCAAGGGCACGATACCACATTTGGCCTTTAATTAAGAGAGTTGCGTGCCGCGTGAGCATGAAGCACTGGATCATTTGTCCAGCCCACCCACTGACCGAACTTGGCCAATATGAAAATAAACTTTGCCTAGTCAGTGGATAATTCATTGATTAATTAATCAATGTCATGGATTGTCAGTGGAATGCAAAAGAGGAAGCATGTGCTGGGGGAATGAATTGCAAATATTGCGGAGTCCGAATGATATCTTGTTTCGCCCCACGAAACACATGCCAAGCACATAAATTACAAGAGTTATACCATTCTGTTCCCGGAATTAAAATAAGAAATTCGACTGTTCCGGCGCTCGAATCGGACACCGTTTTGAACATCAGTCGTGAGCGTCGCGGACCAAGTCAGTGGAGGAACAATTCACGTTGGTATGAAATCCCAGTGAGGATTTGGATTTGATTTATATTTTATACAAAAGGGAATCTCAGTGGAATACCAATTGATTAATTAAATCAATCAAATGCCTCCATCTATGCGCCTGGTAGCATTTTTTCCTTGCCTATAAGAAGAGCAGCTTTGCTGCATTCGAAGGAACCTAACAGTCCGAAACCAGAGAGAAGAAAATACTCCCTTCCCATTCTCAGCAAAAACCCAGAAGCTCTACTACCATTTCCATGGCTCTGATCAGTAACTCCATGGCCGGCTAAATCCTTTCTTAGGGTGTCGGTAAGCCCTAGCTTTATAACTATGGTTTATTTTCCTTTGTAAATATATTTTGTGGCTAGATCAATGAAATGTGGTGATTGTATAATCCAGACTTTGATTCAAATAAATTTCATTGTAAAATTCAGTGTATGTTGTATTTATTTTCTGTGATTATAAATACAACGGTTATGCAATTGTTTTCAAGCTACCAAATATTAAGTGAGTTAAAACTATGCCTTGCTTGAGATGAGACGGGCTGTGCCTATGATCTTAGTTTAGCGTAGACAGGCCGTGTCCATCTAAGATGGTTTATTTTTGGCTCACTTTTATTTGAATTTCTGGACGATAGTACTTCGGCTTGTAGCCAGGAGTACATCACTACCACATTAATTGGTGTAGTCACGAGATTGTTACAAAGTTTGTAGACCATTGAATGCAAAGTTAGTGGTGAAACCGGTACCCTAAGCTTCCTCTCATTCACTAAAAAACAGTAAATTTAAATTCTCTTTTAATTTAATTAGCTCTAAATTGAAGTCACAAAATCCTCACCTTTAAGTTACTTTGAAAATCAATTTTAAAATTTGAAAGTAACACTTAGTCCCTGTGGTTCGACACCCGTACTCCCGCTTTACTACTAAATCCATTTTACTCATTTTACGGGTTATAATAATTTTGATTTTGACACGATCATGAAAGAAAACCCTGGATAAGCCCAAATCATGGAAGAAATGAGAAGCCTTGGTCAGTGTCAAAGAGAAATGTACCTTCTAGTCCAGTTCCACCATCTTCGAAGAGGGATTATCCTCCTTTGAAGAAGGTTAACACTGGAAAGGCTCCAATGGGCCAAGAAAGTGAAGGACAAGGAGAACAGTTTACCTTGGTAAAAGGAGTTCCTGATTGGTTTTTGAAGAAAGTCAAACCAGAACTCTTCCGAGGATGTAAAACCCCTTCTAAAGTTGGAAACAAGATGGTCAAACCTCCAAACACTCCTACTGGTCAATGGGTAGTGGTTAGAGATCCAAAGACCAAAACACCTCAAATGATTCTTATGTTGACAAGAACTCAGAAAAGGAAATTGCAGAGGAGGTATACTAGTTTCCAAATGGAAGAATATGCCTCTAAGGAGAATCCTAATGGGGGTGATAAGTTCAACCCAAGGTTTAACAGACTTTGAAAAGAAGATTTTGAAGAATCTCTTCGAAGGGGGTTTACTCAATCAGAAAGGGAAACTCTGGAGAGTTTGGCTGCAAGAATGGACAGTGAGGTACCTCAAAATAGTCCAGCTTCACCAAATTCCTTGGCAAGCTATCAATCTGGCTTACTAGAGGTCATGATAGTGGAACAGGAAGAAGGCGGAGGAATGAATTCATCTCCTGTTGAAACATTCTCCCCCATGGAGATTTCTGCAGAAGAGTTTCCTGAAAAAGTGGATACAATAGAAGATAGATCAGAGTTACCAGTGTAGGAAAAAAGGACCATTCAGTTTGGAACTTTACCTGAAGTTCAAATTAATATGGTTTCACCTTCTTTCAACTTTGGACCTTTTGGACTAGACTGCTCACCAGTTCGAAGGGCATTACAACCAACAGTTACTCCTATGGAAATCATTGATGTGTCAAGTGAGGAGGAATATAACCTTACATATGATAATGGTTGGAATGATGGTTGGGGAGCTTTAATATCTAAGATTCAAAAGGAAGAAGAAGAAGAAAAGCTTATGATTATGGTTAATGCTATGGAGGAACCAGAAGTGACATCTGAAGAGAGAGCAGTGGTTGTTCCAGAGACAGAGACTGATTTGGAGCTTCCTTTGATTGTTGATTTGAATTGTGCTGATATCTGTGGACGGTTGACCTCCACGCCGGTTGTCGTTTGAAAATGATGTTTTGAAAATAGAGTCGCCACCCGGGTTTTTGGAAAATGGTTTAGGACCCGAGAAACCGTTTTGAAAAGGATTGAGAAAATGATTTAGAAAAAAAGATTTAGAAAACAATTTGGAAACCAGAGATTCGTTTTGGATTCGGGAACCAGGTTACGAACGGGGAAGGGTTTTAATGCACCCCGCTCGCCTGATTAAAAATCGGTCTTTACTAAATATTTGTGGGATTTTTCGAAGATATTTTAATGCCGAATTTTATTCAAATGAACAGTTTATCAAACAAAGCAGATGATAATAATGAAAATAAGCAATATGCAAATCAAATAATTCAGATAACACACCAAGGGTTCAAACTGTTTTGTAAAGGAAATGTTTCAAAATTTCAAATTTTGCAAAAGTGTGCCGTGCGGCACACTAGGTGTACCATGCGGTACAGAAAGTGTGCCGTGCGGCACTGTTCATCAGTCCAACAGTCAAAATTTTCAAAAGAGTGTCGTGCAGCACTCCAACTGTGCCGTGCGACACATGGGGAGTGCCGTGCGTCACTGTTTCCTTCACAAACAGTTCAAACTTTGGTTTTCGATGGGAATGAAATGAGAGCAAATACAGAACATGAAACCTTATTAAAAACAGATTATTTTGAAATGGAAAATGGTATGTTTGAATAGGAAATGTTCCTCCTCACTAAATTACCCCGTACGAGGCGATGTTTTCATCGTACGACGTAATCGGGAGGTTTATAAACAAAACGGTTTTTACTGTAACATGGGCGTACCCAATGCGGAGACAATATTGATTATCGTCCTGCACTCGGCATCCCTCCCCTTAGGATACCAAACTAAAGAATTTGGCGAAACAAGATTATACCTTTGGCGAAACAAGATTATACCTTTGGCTTTGAACTCTCGGATTAAAATACTTCTGGAACTCCTTGGGCACGATTTGGATCTTCTTTGAACCTCAACTTCACTCTAGCAACGTGAGTATGATGATTGAAGACTGGAACTTGAACAAGCTTTGAATATGGACCTCACGGCTTTGGACCGAAAATAGGGGATTGAACTTTGGGTTGGGTTTTGCTTTGGAAGAGAGAATGAGATCGATTTCTAGGAATTATAGGTAAGGATGAAGGAGGTTTATGACCAAAGGAATGTTTGTTTGAAAGAACTTAGTGATAGAGCTTTATGGTTTTCTCACAATTTTTCATTATAATGGAGAGGGAGAGGCTTGTTGTTTTTTGAAAGTGAAGTGGGGAGGTGTTTATATAGGGCAAAAACCTGCTTAGGGACCAAGTATACTTGGCCCAAACGAAAAGAAAAATACTTGGCCGTCAAAATACTTTGGGATCAAGAAAACTTGGTGACCAAGGCTGCTGAAATTGTGCCGTACGGCACTGCGACTGTGCCGTGCGATACACGAACTGTGCCGTATGACACACTTCCACCGCCAAAATTCAAAAGGCTGTTGTACGTGACTGAAGCTGTACCGTGCATGAGAGATAAGTTCCGTACGGTACTGTTGACTTTGTTGACTTGAAGAATTTCAATCCGAGAGACTTTCCAGGTATTTCTTTTCATCATTGGGGATTAAAATGTGTACGAGAGTCTTATTTTGGGGTGTCTACAGTTGCCCCTCTTTGACGAGGCTTGCAATCATTGTGTGATGGAAGTCACGTCAAAGATAGAAGACACCCCTCGATGTGGACATACTCGTACGAAAACAAACAAGTAAAATGTGATGCATGTGGTCATGCTCGTAAGAGCTGCCTACGTACCCCATTGTAGGGATCAGACCAGCGTAGTTCATCGGGGCTAAATGCAAAATGATGGATCATGCAACTATATGAGTTGTACAAAACATACCGGGATCGGATTGTGAGGATTGCTACCTTGTTTTTCAATGAGACAATGTGTTGTGAGCGAAACAAGCAAGTGAGGCTCCGTGAACAGTGACAAGTGATTAGAGCGAGACCAGCGAGGTCCCAAAGAAAACATGATTTGAGCGAGACCAGTGAGGTCCCCAAAAAGGTTGGTGCGAGACCGGAGAGGTCCCCAAAAGGGTTTAAGCGAGACCAGCGAGGTCTCCAAAAGGTTTGAGCGAGACCAGCGAGGTCCCCAAAAAGGTTTGAGCGAGACCAGCGAGGTCCCTAAAAAGGTGAGTAATGTGCGAAATCGCTTTGAGTTTGAAAAAGTGCAGGTGATCGTTCAGAGTCACGATAGTGCTTATGATCTGCTCGGGATCATGTGACCGTTCGGAGTCACGAGAGTGATTATGACCTGTTCGGGATCATGTGAGTGCTTGTGAGTGTGTGTGATCGTTCAGAGTCACGATAGTGTGAATGATGGACTTTCATGCCGCGAAGGATTTCCGTGCCATAGAGGACTTAACAATTGATGTCACAGGAATATCCATTTCGAATCAAAGAGTTGAGAAATTTGTTTCAGAAGGCAGATTGATTTCAGAAACTGTCCTTAAAATTGATTTGATTGAAAAGTTGTCCCTGGTGGACAACTAATTGAAAAACTGTTTTGAAGAATGCTTGACTGAAAGACTGACCAAAAGGACGGTTGATTGAAAAACTGACCATTTCAAGTCTTGAAACTGAATTTTGATTGAAAAATTGATTGAAATTGATTGCAGTTTATTGAAGTTGGTTGAAATTGATTGAAGTTGATTGAAATTGATTGATTGAAATTGATTGAAGTTGATTGAAGAATTGAAAAACTATCGCTGAGGACGGTGCATTGAAAAATGTTGTTTGAAGAAAACCGCAACAAGAGACGGGTGCTTGAAAACCGTTGATTGAAAAATCGTAACGAGAGACGATTGATTGAAAAACGTTGATTGAAAAATTGTAACGAGAGATGGTTGATTGAAAAACGGCAACTGGGGACGGTGATTGAAAAATATTTGATTGAAAGCATATCTCGAGGGATGGTTGATTGAAGACATGTCTCAAGGGACGCTTAATTGAAAACATGTCCCAAAGGACGAGCGGTTGATTGAAAATATGTCCCGAATGACGGTTGATTGAAAACATGTTCTAAGTGACAATTGATTGAAAACATGTCCCGTAAGACGTATAGTTGATTGAAAATATTTCCTGAAGGTCGGTTGATTGAAAACATGTCCCAAAGGACGATGGAGTAAAAAACTGTCTCGCAGGACAATTGATTGAAAAACTGTCCCAAAGGACGGCTGATTCAAAAGCTATCCCGAAGGATGATTGGTTGAAAATTGTCCCGAAGGACAATTAATTGGAAAACTATCCCGGAAGGACGATTGAAAAAAACTTGTCCCGAAGGACAATTGAAAAAAACTTGTCCCGAAGGACGATTGAAAAAAACTTGTCCCGAAGGACGATTGATTGAAAATTGTTTATGAGGACTCGTGTGAGACTCAGGTTTTCACAATTGATGACACAATGACAACGTTCCTTTTTTTGAAAGTAGGTGGTGCAACACGGTGTCTCTTTTTGCTTTGTTATCTTTCCTTTTGGATAGGGACTGGGTGTTGAGGTTGCTTCTGATCAAGACGTTGAGCTTTTGGGCTTTCTGGATTTCTTGAGGTTTGGGCCATTTTGGCATTTCTTCCCCAAATCTTAAACTCAGGTGTATGTGTTTCTCCCAATAGATGGCGTCGAGTTGACGTGCCCCAGTCTTGGACAAATGCGTCCCAATAGATGACAAGCTTTAATTCTGAACCTATTGACTTGTTTATCCAAAAATAGACTCTTCCATACATTGACATCATCTTCCACGAGTTTAAGAATATCAAGACCACCATGGGTTGACTGGACAAAAGACCTTGTGTGAATTTGGACAAGGCCCAGACGATACGAATGACTTTACAAAAATGCCCCTTGGTTGGGCAAAGATGACATACTCATTGATCTTTTACCAAAGGGGGTAGATTTGGACAAGACTAGGCTGACTCAAGAGACTTAAAAGAGTGACTTTCCTGAAGATGCCCCTGTCTAGGCAGAGAATAACTACTCATGAATTTGGTAGACGCGGGTTATTCTGTTACTGGATCGACCTTGTGACAAAGGAATGGACTCTGACAAGATTATGTTGACCTGATGACGATCTCGAGAATTCGGGAAATTGTAGAATGTGCTCCACAATTGATGTTTGAAATTGTCTTGAACTTGAGTCTTTTGGTTTTGAAATTGTTTCACTCCATCAAATGATGTTCATTTAAATCAATTGTTTTATTAAAAGACAAGATTTCTTATTGTGAACTCTTGCCCCCGAGATGCTGATACACTGATTTTCCATTGAGATGCCCCAGTTTGGACTTTTGCTTCTGACGGATGTTGGGGTTGTGCAGTGCTTTGACTTTTGCCCCCGGGTTGCTAATGAGGATTGGACTTTTACTTCTGGCGGGTATTGGTGTTGTGCAATGCTTTGACTTTTGATCTTCAAGGGAAATGATACTGTTCCCATTTGGATTTTCACTATCAAGTCGTGCTTTTCAATCTAAAAGGACTTTATTCAGGTTATAACGGGGCTAAGGCTTTGGGTTTGACAAAGAAAGGATAAAGGCTCAAAAAAATTTCATTCTTCTAGGGTTTTAGAGCTAGCAGCTATCTCGTGCCCTTCTTGTTTCTTTGTGCCCCATTTTGGCTTTTGATAGGCACTTTCTTCATGTCTTCCTTTTCAATTCTTCACATTTGGTGGTGCCTATGAACCTGGCATTTTCATTCTTTTAAAATTTTGATGCGCCACAGGCAACCGTGCATTGGTACTTTTGAAAATTTGACATTTTCTGGCGATCGTGCTCGACACTTTCATCTGGACATTTTGCTGATAATCATACATTTGACACTTTTGTTTCTCTTAATTCACCCCAGTGTGGGGGATAGCTGCCTAGCTGGGTTCTTTTTTCAAAGAAAATTATTCAGGCTCAAAAGGGCTATCAAGGGATATATTTATCTAGGGAATAAAAACAAAGAATGCCTTTCTTCATTTTGAATTGCACAACTTGATAGAAAGAATTTGTACATGCTCTAACTTTTGCCTGAATCGTACTTCAAAGTTTTGATCCAGCGAGCTTTGCCTTAACTTTTGCCTAGGCCGCCCTTGTGGGTTTTCAACCTAGCAGGCTTCTTTTTTGGTCAAAAGCATTGCTTCTTGGAGAATTGCGCCTAGAACTTCTTCTTCGTGTGAGAGCTGAGGGTTCAACCAAAAAATCATCCCGTGTTTTGAAGTGATTATCATGAATCTCAAATGATGGTGGAGAACAATTTCATCTGGAAGGATTATTGCAAAAAAAAATCAAGTTTATTACGACAATTCTAACACAAAAGCGTGACATCGATTTTCGAAAGATGCGACCGAACCACTGAAGGTTGCCTACGTATCCTTGTGCAAGGAATCAGGACGTGCGTAGTTCGGGACTACAAAGCTGACTCCATTTTTGGTTTTTCTCTTCTTTTAGACAACAGAACATTACAGACTCGAATTCGAATACAAACACCAAACTGACTCAATAAAAAGAGACGACGTTGACTCGAAACTTGAAAATTCCCAAGACTCGTGAAAGATTGGTCTACTGCATGGTCCTTGGCGGTTCATTCTTCTTTTGTTGGCCTTGACATCAATCAGTAATTCCCCATGGGTTCAGTGTCGAATATGGCAGAGTTTATGAGGATTAGGACTTGTCTGGGTGTTTGTTTTTGTTGATGGGGAAATGATGGTTTTGCTGTTGATGAGGTTCTGAATTCTGTGACGAAGGCGATGGCACTCATCAGTAGTGTGACCGGGCATTTGATGGAATGCACAAAAGGCATTTAGGTTATGGTAAGATGGAAGCTTCTGAGGTAGAGGGGTTGGAATGAGTGGTTTGATATGGCCAGTTTTGAGGAGCTTCTCATAAATCAAGGGCAGAGGCTCGGAGAATTGGGAAAAGGTTCTTTGTGGCTTCTGAGAGTGGTTGGTTTGAGTTTTGACTTCGTTGATAGGCATGGCTTGGTTGAAATTTTGGTTTGTGGAGCTGGAAAAGGCTTGGGTATAATCGTTTTTGCTGAACAATGTGTCGGTGTTGCCAGGGTACACCCATTTGGCTTTGGGAACAGGTTCCTTTTTCTCGAAAATGCCGGACTGAATTGCCTCCTCAATGGCAAGGCCTGTCTCATAGAAGGTTTTGAAGTCTGCAGTAGCTTGAAATACCACTAGGTGTTTAGCAAAATCTGGCAATAAGTTCTTCGTGATGATCCTCATCTGTTCCTTCTCTGAGGGTCAGTCTATCATCTGAGATGCCTTTCCTCTCCACCTTTTGATAAAGTCAGCAAATGACTCGTTTGCCCCCATCTTGGTTGCATCCAATTCCCGAATGGTCATCTCGAGTTGAATGTTGTAATTGTATTGGGCCATGAAGGCTGCCCCAATATCTTTCCAGCTTCCTTTCTTTGAAATGTCTAAACTCAGAAACCATCGCAGTGCTGGTCCTGCCAGAGTCTGCTGAAACATTTGACCCATGGCATTCTTCTCGATGTTATACATGGATAGAGTGCCGACATACGTTTGCAGATGAGCTTTTGGATCCCCACTTCCAT
The DNA here is from genome assembly GCA_020921065.1 of Vaccinium darrowii. NCBI lineage: Eukaryota > Viridiplantae > Streptophyta > Magnoliopsida > Ericales > Ericaceae > Vaccinium > Vaccinium darrowii. Next base: position 50,547,004 of record CM037155.1, read on the forward strand.
CAAACTTTTCCCAAGCTATGGGCTTGGATCCTTCCGGGAGTTTGGCGTCTGGAAATAGACACAACTTGTCCATATCGACGCCTGTGGCAGCTACCTTTTCTTGTTTCTGAACTGATTCCTTAAGTTTGGTGATTTTAGCCATCATTGCTTCCAAGTCTGGATTTTCTTGCGGAGGTGGATTCGGCGGTGGTTGCTCCCCTGGATCCTGTGGTGGCTGGTTTCGAGTGGTCAATCATTGTATCAGAAGTAGCAATTCGGCCATTTGGGTTTCATTGTGCTCTCGCTGTTCTTCCAAGGCTAACCTGAGAACTTCAACTTCATTCTTATTTGCTGGTTCTTTTGACATATCTGAAGGACCTGCTGAACCTAAATGTGCTGCTTCTGACTGAGTTCGAATTTACTGCTGTTTAAGAGGTCGGGTTCAACCGGGTATGTTGTTTTTCTCGCTTTGACCAATCGCTTAGAACTGACAGTAAAACAAAAGCAAACTTAGAAGTGCCGCCATTTTATTTCAAAAAAGGAGAATGTCATTTTTGTGTCGTGTATGTCACCCTAAGTCTCAAAAAGTTTTCAAAAACCATGGGTAGGTCGACTACTCAGTAGGTTAAGTTCCTGTGTGTTGGAACCAGAGCCAATCAACTTTCGTGACCATCCAAGACAGAGCAATAAGACTGTCGAAATCTGGATAGAATCACAAGGAGCCATTCGAGCACGGCTGACACTGGAGGTGTTTCAAACTCCAAAGATTTAAAGTCTACTAGACTATGGGAAAATGGGTCTTAAAAAGGCTGCCTCGGTCCTCAGTGTATCTTTTGCAATGTATCCTTTATTTAGGATAGCAGGATTCGAGAAAATTAAACAACTTGGTTCTCGATGATTCCTTTTCAAGGGTCTAACTTTGATTTTAGGGACGACTGCCCCAGCTTGGGTCAATTGTTCCTAATTTCTGTTAGGTCATTGCCAAGGGATTGTCAAGGATCAAGTTGATTTGACTTTCCTAAGTCCCGTTATTCTAAGGACTAAATTAATCTGAACAACGTGCATTGGGATGCACGACTCATCATCAGGCAGGGCAACCTCTTAAGACCGCAGGAAAATGTGACAACATGGGGTCTAACTAAACATGATAATACAAATGCATGCAGAATGATGACAATATATGGAAACCAGTAAACACGTAACATGATATATCACGTAATCCTAACCTGTGGGTCCCTGTCCTAGGTTGGAAGGTTCTAGATTTACTATATGCAAAGGCCGGTTTTGGTTTAGGGGGTCCCCCAGACTAGAGCCAATATTTGCCTCCCAGTGCCAAGTGTATTGCATGGCAAAGCTCAAACGGCAGGCTGACTCATCACGGTCCAAGGTTGCTGAGCGTCCGGGGATGTCCCAACACCAGTGAACTGGGTAGGGTAACCAAGACGTAGCAGCAGGGCTTATCCAACATCGATGCACGTGATGCAAAAGTTCAGCAATAAAATTGATTTCAAAAATCCCACAAATATCTTTCAAGCTTGGCTCTCCAAATTAATCACTTCTTTGATATCTTTACACAAACAAAAAACACAAAAAGCTCCAGTCAGGATGGCCGGGCGAGGCCCTATTAGTCTGCCATTCCTTCCTTGCGATAGCGCTAGGCATTTTCGTTTTGACAAACTTTCGGGAAGTTCATAAGTATAAAAACACCAAATTAGAGATTAATTTGAGAATCCCCAGCAGAGTCGCCATTTTATGGACGGTCGACCTCCACGCCGGTTGTCGTTTGAAAACGATGTTTTGAAAATAGAGTCGCCACCCGGGTTTTTGGAAAATGGTTTAGGACCCCAGAAACCGTTTTCAAAAGGATTGAGAAAATGATTTAGAAAAAAAGATTTAGAAAACAATTTGGAAACCAGAGATTCGTTTTGGATTCGAGAGCCAGGTTACGAATGGGGAAGGGTTTTAATGCACCCCGCTCGCCCGATTAAAAATCGGTCTTTACTAAATATTTGTGGGATTTTTTGAAGATATTTTAATGCCGAATTTTATTCAAATAAATAGTTTATCAAACAAAGCAGATGATAATAATGAAAATAAGCAATATGCAAATCAAATAATTCAGATAACACACCAAGGGTTCAAACTGTTTTGTAAAGGAAATGTTTCAAAATTTCAAATTTTGCAAAAGTGTGCCGTAGGTGTACCATGCGGTACAGAAAGTGTGCCGTGCGGCACTGTTCATCAGTCCAACAGTCAAATTTTCAAAAGAGTGTCGTGCAACACTCCAACTGTGCCGTGCGGCACATGGGGAGTGCCGTGCGGCACTGTTTCCTTCACAAACAGTTCAAACTTTGGTTTTCGATGGGAATGAAATGAGAGCAAATACAGAACATGAAACCTTGTTAAAAACAGATTATTTTGAAATGGAAAATGGTATGTTTGAATAGGAAATGTTCCTCCTCACTAAATTACCCCGTACGAGGCGATGTTTTCATCGTACGACGTAACCGGGAGGTTTATAAACAAAACTATTTTTACTGTAACATGGGTGTACCGAATGCGGAGACAATATTGATCATCATCCTGCACTCGGTATCCCTCCCCTCAGGATACCAAACTAAAGAATTTGGCGAAACAAGATTATACCTTTGGCTTTGAACTCTCGGATTAAAATACTTCTGGAACTCCTTGGGCACGATTTGGATCTTCTTTGAACCTCAACTTCACTCTAGCAACGTGAGTATGATGATTGAAGACTGGAACTTGAACAAGCTTTGAATATGGACCTCACGGCTTTGGACCGAAAATAGGGGATTGAACTTTGGGTTGGGTTTTGCTTTGGAAGAGAGAATGAGATCGATTTCTAGGAATTATAGGTAAGGATGAAGGAGGTTTATAACTAAAGGAATGTTTGTTTGAAAGAACTTAGTGATAGAGCTTCATGGTTTTCTCACAATTTTTCATTATAATGGAGAGGGAGAGGCTTGTTGTTTTTTGAAAGTGAAGTGGGGAGGTGTTTATATAGGGCAAAAACCTGCTTAGGGACCAAGTATACTTGGCCCAAACGAAAAGAAAAATACTTGGCCGTCAAAATATTTTGGGATCAAGAAAACTTGGTGACCAAGGCTGCTGAAATTGTGTCGTGCGGCACTGCGACTGTGCGGTGCGATACACGAACTGTGCCGTACGGCACACTTCCACTGCCAAAATTCAAAAGGCTATTGTACGTGATTGAAGCTGTACCGTGCATGAGAGATAAGTACCGTACGGTACTGTTGACTTTGTTGACTTGAAGAATTTCAATCCGAGAGACTTTCCAGGTATTTCTTTTCATCATTGGGGATTAAAATGTGTACGAGAGTCTTATTTTGGGGTGTCTACAATATCTCTTATCCTTTCAAATCACCTTCGAATGATATGAGGCACCATTTGAAACCATTATACATATCTGCATTGTTTGATGGGATCTTGTTAAACAGGGTTTTGGTTGATAATGGTGCAGCAGTGAACATTTTGCATTCTAGGACTTTGAAGAAGTTGGGGAAAGAAAAGGTTCGATTGATCCCAACGAGCACATCCATTGCTGGATTCACTGGTGAAAGTAAAAGTCCTAAAGGAATTGTTTCTATACGCCTGAAAGTTGGCCAAGTAGAGACTGATACAGCTTTCTTTTTGGTGGATACTTTTACAAGTAAATATAATGCTTTACTTGGTAGGGATTGGGTTCACGTTAATGGCTGTATTCCTTCTTCAATGCATCAAGCCTTGATGATCGTGAAGTATGAAAATGTGAAAGAAGTGGGGGTCGAAGAAGTTAAAGCAGATCCACATCCTTTCAGTACTTCAGCAAATTGTGCAGAGGCAGAAATGTATAAGCCTGAGATCACTCCTCTGAGTGAAATAGCACAACCTGCCACCCCTCCATCCAATGTATTGGAAATTGGAGAATTGGCAGAGTTAAAATCTAAGCTTAAGCAAGCGGTTGATTATGAATCAGACAATCCACCAGATGAGGCTGCTTGGATGTGAGTCCAAGACAGAATTCGAAGAGGCCAACTCATTGGCTTTAGTTAAATTTATGGCTCTAGAATTAGAGCAGAAGTTACAAGAAACAAATAATTGGGTGGAATTATTGGCTGAGAAATTTGACTGGGGGTTGAAGCCAATCAAATTCGAAGAAGCCTTTATAGGTTATGTTGATTCCCAAGATCCTTTAGAAGAAGTGGAATTGGGAGATGGAATTGTTCCAAACACTGTACAGATCAATAGAGAACTTGATGCTGTTTTGAAGGCCAAGTTGATCACAGTGCTCAAAGATAACAAAGAATGCTTTGCTTGGAGATATAAAGAGTTAACAAGTTTGAGTCGAGATTTGGTTGAGCATAGATTGCCTATTAAATCTAATTGTAAACCTTTTAAGCAACTTCCAAGAAAAATGTCTCCTGAAACCATATCTTTGGTTAAAAAGGAAATTCAAAACCTTTTAAATGCTGGTTTTATTAGAACAGCAAGATATGTAGAATGGCTATCAAATATGGTTCCTGTTATCAAGAAAAATGGGAAGATTAGGGTGTGCATTGACTTTAGAAACTTAAATACTGCAACCCCTAAAGATGAATACCCAATGCCTGTAGTAGACATGCTTGTGGATAGTTCTGTAGGCCACAAAATCATGTCTATTATGGATGGCCATTCAGGGTATAATCAAATTTGTATAGCCGAAGAAGATGTTCATAAAACTGCATTTAGGGCCCCTGGTAATCTTGGGACTTTTGAATGGGTCAAGATGCCTTTTGGGCTAAAAAAATGCTGGTGCTACTTATCAAAGAGCTATGAACACTATCTTCTATGAGATAATTGGGGGTTTTCTAGAATGTTACATAGATGACATTATTGTCAAGTCAGAATCTATTGATGATCATATAAAACATTTGAAAATAGCTTTTTCAAAGATGAAGCATTATCAACTGAAGTTGAATCCTGCTAAATGTGCTTTTGGAGTGATGGCAGGAAACTTTTTGGGATATCTAATCCATGACAAAGATATTCAAGTTGATAAAAATAAAGCTAAAGCTATTATCGAAGCGAAACCTCCCGCAAACAAGAAAGAACTTCAAAAATTTCTTGGTCAATTGAATTTTCTTCGAAGATTTATATCAAACACTGCAGGGAAAACTAAATTTTTTTCTTCTTTGCTGAAATTGAAGGATGGAGAAGGCTTCGAATGGGCAAAGGAGCATGATGATGCTTTCAAGGCCATCAAGGAGTACTTGATCAATCCACCAGTCCTTGTTCCACCTAAAAAAGGAGAGCCTGTTAAATTGTATTTGGCAGCAAACTACGACTCAATAGGAGTTTTGTTGGCTCAAGACAATGAAGAAGGGAAGGAGCAAGTTATCTATTATCTAAGTAGGTTTCTTAATGATTGTGAAAGTAGGTATTCTGCAGTAGAAAAGTTGTGTTTAACTTTGTTCTTTGCTTCGAAGAAACTCAGGTGCTATATGATGTCTAGAGTAACTTATGTAATTTCCCAGACTGATGTTATGAAGTATATGTTGTCTCAACCTGTACTTAGTGCTTTTCAAAAAAAAAACCTGTACTTAGTGGCAGAATTGGAAAATGGATTGTATCCCTAATCGAATTTAATCTAGAGTATGTTCCTCAAAAATCAGTTAAAGGGCAAGCTTTAGCTAATTTTTTGGCTGATCATCCAAATAGAATTGAGACTCCTGAGATAGCAGATATTGATACAGTAACAATCAAGCCATGGAAAATGTGGTTCGATGGTTCGAAAACATCTCAAATGGCTGGAATTGGGATTGTTTTAGAGTCTCCTCAAGGTTTGAAAGCCAAATTTGGATTTCAGATAAATGAAGGGGAATGTACCAATAATCAAGCAGAATATGAAGTCTTAATTATGGGATTAGAGCTTTTGCTTATTTTGAAGGTTGACATGGTTGAGGTGTTTGGAGATTCTCAGTTGGTTATAAACCAGGTGAATGGAGATTTTGGTTGCCATAGTGTTGGTTTAAAACCTTATTACCAATATGTGAAGTTGTTAATTAAGCAATTTCATATGATTACTTTTACTTATGTGCCAAGATTCTTTAATGGAGAAGCAGATGCAGTAGCTCAAAGAGCATCAGGGTTTAAGTTTATCACTGATGAAAGTAGAGAATTTTGTCAGTTAACTTTAAGGAAGTCTTTACCAATGCTTAAAGATAGGCATACTAATTTCGAAGTGTGTGAAATCACTACTTCTTCTAGTTCTAATGATTGGAGACGACCATTGATTGATTATTTAACAAAACCTGATGCTAAAACAGACAGAGCAATAAGGCTGAGGTCTGTTAATTATATCATGTATAATGGGGAGCTATTCAAAAGAGGAGCATATCACTTAAAAGACTTAAATGGTTATGTTCATAGAAGAAAGATTAATGGAAGATATCTAAAGGCCTATGTCCCAACCATTTGGGAGTCCTTTAGCAAAAGATAAAACTAAGATTAGTTTGTCTTTTGTTTTGCTTGTGTTGTTCAAGATAAATTATAGAAACAAGCAAGTTATGGTTGAGGGTCATAATTCTAGTGATGAGATCAACATTCCAAGCAGTTCAAACAGTCATGAAAATTGGAAGAACACGAACATTTCATTCATTACTTAAAAACTATACAATTGTCTCTTTTAGGTTACTTAGTACGTGAGCACCTCTAGTACAGACAAAGTTATAGATTTCTTCTTGATCAGTGGTGCGTTGTAGTTGATCTTCTAGAGTTTTCATATTGGCAATTGCTAAAGAAGCTTTGTTCGTAGAAGCCTGTAGTTTTGAAGTGGTTTGAGCAATTTCTCCTCTGACTTTAAGCAAGGCTTCCTCTAATTGAGCTTCTTCTGCTCTCAACTGAAGAAGTTTAGTGGCATCTTGATCATAAGTCGAAATCAAGCCTTGTGCTTCCTCATTTGCACTTGATAATGCTGCTTTCAGGCTTTGTCTTAAGAGGTGTCTTTCTTGAACTTCACAAAGTTGATTAGCTTTTGCCTTAAATTCAGAAGCTTTAGCCAAGAGTTGTTTATGTAATTCTTGAGAAGCAGGTTTTAATATCCAAGCTACTTGACAGCAAACCTCCAAGTGCACCTTCAAGTCTCCTTCAACCAATTGTTCAAAATCCAATTCTGAGAATTGTTGGAAGATCTCTTTCAGTTCTTGAATCTCTTCTTGAGAGAAAGTAGGCTTAACTAACTCAGGAAGAGATGAACTATGTCGAGCTTTAAGTTGGATAATAGGAGATTCTGGATAAGAAATTGGAGCCTTGGGATTGGTGATTCTTCGACAGAAATCACTCACTTTTACTTTGAATTGCTCCAATGAAGGGAGATCACCAACAGAGGTGCTAGCAGGAACACCAGTTTCCTGTCAAGAGAAGCATATAAATATATAGTAAAGCCTTAATCCATTAAAAAGACATAAGTACAATGGGCTTGAACTATAACAAGATACAATACCTCAGGTAAGGGGGTCTGTTCTAATGAAATTGGCTCTGCTGGAATATCAGACCTTGAAGCTTGATCAAGAACAGTCTCTTCGATGATCACCTCCTGATCAAAAGACTTCACAGTTGGAATACTGGAAGATATTTCAGGAAATAAGCTTCTGTCATCTTTTTGGATAGAGGTACCAACATCTTGGCCAGAAATGTCAGCTTCAATGATTTTATCAGCTGCAAAGTCTGGAATATGGTCAGCGATGGTTTCCTTATCTTTGAAAGTAGGGGTTGAAATCTCTACAGCAGATTTATTTGAGTTGGCATAGATTCTTTAACAGCTTCACTTGGAATACCCTCTGAAACCAAGGCTCTGGCAACAGTGCTGATAATGGGTGGAGGCATGTCTTGCAAAATGAAGGCAGTTTTCTGTGGTGCAGTTGTACCAGTCCTTGGAACTACAGTGGCTTTAGTGATAGAAGGACCAAGTGGTTGTTGAATTTCAGTAGGAATCTGTTGGGGTGGTTCTGAGGAAGCTTTCGAAGCTTCAACATGTCTTGATCTTGCCTTCCTTTCTGAAATAGATCAATAAATAGAATTGAGAAACACGATAGTGAGTCCAAGGGTTTTGATGAGTTCGAAGTTATTAAAGGCTTACCTTTCACAAATTGGCCTATGGTGACATCTTCTGTCTCTTCTTCTTCTGGTTCTTCAACTAGTATTTTTCTTCTCCGCTTCGAAGCCTCGTAAACTTTAGCAAGCTTGGCTTCCTCAGGGCTCGGTCTTTCCGCTGAAGCTAAAGTTTCTTTCTTTCTCTTGGCTTTTGAAAAAAAGAGAAGAAAGCAATATTTAATCTTATAAGAACCAAAAAAGCTAACATAGTTTGGTGGGATGAAGGGTTACCTGACTTCGAACCCGAGAAAGCAGGAGTTTGAACAGTTTCCTTCTCTTTTCTTGTCCTTCTCTTTGAAACAGATTCTGCATGTTGAATCACAAAATAAGAAACAAAAAGGATTTGAAGTTATAACAATCACACAAATCATCAAAGGCTACCTGATGGAGAAGGAGGAGTGGTTCTTTGCTGTTGGGATCTGGTCACCATTTGTGGTACAGATTGAAGTGGTTTTACATTTAAAGCAACAGATACCAAAGCGGAAGATTGTACATCTGGTGTTGTTTCTCTCTGTTCTATTTGGGATTTGTTTTTTCTTTTAACACCAAACCCGTCATCTGACACAGAAAGTGAACTAGAATGTGCTTCACCTTCCATTGGAGCAGGGCATCCAATATGGTTTGCAAAACCTTGAGCTGGAGTGGTTTGGTTGTATAGATCAAGGAGGTTATGCCACCATCTGGAAAATTTAGTGAAGATTGGACTATCCATTGCAAACTGAGAAGGCTTAAAAGCTGCTCTAGATTTTCTAAAATTCACATTAAGGCGTGAGAGTATGTTTTTATCAACTTTCTTTCTAGCATAAAAAGGAACATTGACTTCTCCGGGGTAAGGACATGGGATGGCCTGTACCATACCGAATTGTCTGGCAAATTGGGCTGGACAATAAGTTTCAGCATGAGTTTGTTTGCAACCACCAACAATCCCTCCTAAGAATATTTCTCTTGGAAGAAGAATGCTTCCCCAAGCATCAGCAAAAGAATTCATTCCCCTATTCTCCATCATGTCCTTTATCCAGGAGGGTCCAATACTCCAATCAGTAAAAGGATGAAATTCTGCTTCTTCCTTATCTTCCCTCATTGTAAGGAAATATTGCAGATATCCAACCAATGATAAGGGTTTAGAAGCTAAAATTCTAAATTTGTCCCCATAAACATTAGCAGGTTCTGAAAGAGCAACTTTGAAAATAGGGAAATATGCCACAATCCATAGTTGCAAGAACCAAAGAGGACCTCCTATATTAAACATGAGTGGTTTTGATTGGCTATCAGATCCTATCTTGTAGACATAACCCAAGAAGTATGAGGCCAAGTCAAACTTTTCATCTTGGGAAAGGCAATATGCCAAAGGGGCGAATTCGTGCATAATTTTCTTACCACTATGACAGAAGATCATTTTGCACAAAGTATATAGAAGATATGCAAATAATTCCCTGTCAGATACTGAATCTCCAAACTTGGCTTCAGAATGAAGAAAGTTCCCATATGATGCATACGAACCAAAGGTTTTCATGTTTTTCAATAACAGGACATCAATAGACTTGGAAATATCAAACATTGGACCAAATGGAGGAAGTCCAGTAAGAAATGACACATCTAAAACTGTGGGACCCATCATTCCACAGTTGAAACGAAAATAATTGAATGATGAATCTCAGAAGGCTAGGGCAGCGTGTATGAGAGCAGGGTTTTGTTGGATACCGTATCGAAGCAGTGCAATAATATGCCAAAGCTCAATTTGCTCCAACTTTGTTTTCTTGTGCTTCAATATATGCTCAGTCCATTCACTCCAATCCTTATCCTGAACTGGCCAGCATACAAAGTTCTTGGTTGGCAATTCTACGAAGTTTAACGCTTGATCCTTTATAAGTTTACTCTCTTCTAAGATGGGGTAACATGGCGTAAACTTGAGGGGAAGATCAAAGAACGCAAGCCCTAAAATGTGGGTATCAACTTTATCAGGATTCATGATGAAGACCTGAGTATGCAAATTATCTTGTGGGTTTGATGTTTCTTCTTTGATGTACTTTTTGAGAACAAGAGAAGGAGTACCTTTGGATGTTTCACTATCAAAAGCCATGACTGTAGAGAGTTGAGAACAAGAGAGGGAACACAAGGTGTCTTTGGAAGTTTGAAATACGCAACTGGTAATGAAAACGTTTCAAGCCCTAGATTTATACGTTGCGATGAAACGAGGCAGCAGTTCGGGTCAAGCATTCGTTAAAGGTAATTGGGCTTATAATTATTTTTGGGCCCAAGTTTAAATTTTAACCTTTGATTGATGATTGTTTTCAAATTTTGAGTTATTTTGTGCTTCAAACCATTTTATTGGTTTAATATCATAAAGTATACTTTATGAATTTCTGTTTATCATGAGTTCGAACTGGTTTAACGCACCTTTAAGTGCTTCGAAAAGCATTAAGAAGTGCAAATTAAGCCATAGAAAGGACTAAGATTACATTAGCATAAAAGAAATTACATGCTACACAATAAAATCCTATTACATCAAAGAAAATTAGCCGTCTACTTTTGGTGGAGCAGCTGTTGGAGTAGGAATAACTTGAAAATAATGAGGAAAGCTCCAAGTCACTAAGGCATGAAATTTTGCCCAAGTGAAATCTAAAAATTCTTTTTCCTTCATTCTGACTTCGGTTTCTCCATCTAGCTTGAGTTTGTTCTCAATCAGAGGCCTGATTTTTAGAACTAGAGCTTTGGCCTTGATTTCGAACTTATCCAACTTTAGAGCATTCCTCTGTGCACGGCTTCTGAACTTCTTTCGAAGTCTTTTGGAAATTCCAGATGGAATTTCGAAGGACTGGCCTTTTAGGTTTTCTATTTTATTGTGAAGCTTAATGACTTGATCATGTGCAATCTCAAAGTCATGAAGGTCTTGGTTAAACCCATAAGCAGCACTATTGTTCCTCATCCACATTCGAAGGAGAGGAAATTGGCTTAGAAAATAATGAAGGAAAGAGCCAGTTAGCTCAGAGACGGAGCATTGAACAGTTTCACAAGCCCATAAGAAATTTTTGCAAGGGATATCTTCTTCAAGAATCCCTATGTCCAAAAAAGCAAAAGCAGCCAATAGTTCTTTGGCTTTGACAGAGTCAGATTGTGGGTAGAGAGAATAAGAATAATCAACTTGGAAAATAGTAGGATCGAACTTGATACTCTTCAACTCTTGGAACCAATCTGGATTTTCAGGAAGGGTTCAAAGAGAAAGGTTGGAGGGATCAACAAAACTTCCTTCAAAATGAGGCCTTTGAACCTCATTTAACCAATAAATATATTGGCTTTTTGCTTTCTGTTTAAGTTCACCATAGCCAGCAAAGCCAGATTTTTCATCTTCACAGACTTTGAAAAATACAGAGGTAAGACAAGTGGCAATGAGACTATCAAGCACCATTATATTAGGATCACGCCTAATGACAGGAGATAAATATCTACTCATAGCTAATGAACGATATTTACTCCAGCCTCTATAGCCAGCGGGATCATCCATCTTCACCACCACTATTTCAGATGGTAAACCCCATAGAAAGGGTTTAGGAGTAGGAGAGATTGGAGGGTTCCATGGATCAATAGGCTCAGAGTCTTCCACTTGAACCATTACATAAGAGCGGTTCCTTCGAATTTCACCCATTATTGGGGTGTTGGCATTTCTAGTGTCAACAGGGACTTGGTCATTAAGATCCAAGTTTTTGAGAGCATTTTAAGTGTTGGAAATGTCAGCCATGGGTGAATTAAGTTTAGAAAGGATAAGATTTTAGAACAGAAAATGGGTGATTGATTCACCAGTGATTGAGATCTTTTATAGACAAAAACCTTAAGTATGCAACGATTCAAATTCTTGTGAGTGGAGAACGTGGGTATTAACCGCCCATTATCCCTAATTCCCTTATGAGAAACATAGAGACTTAATGATAACTGTATCATTGGAAGTGACGAAAACTACCAATAACTTCTGCTTTGGAAGTTTACAGGAATTCGAAGCGGCAAAGGCACATTAACACTTATTCAAATTCCTTGAACAAAGATGTTAATGTGGGGGGTATGTTTACATATAAAATTAACGAATCCAATAATTGATTGACACGTAATAAAAAATGCCAAACGTTGGCAAAAGTCTGTCAATGAAGGCACACTGGATTAAAGGAATATATGTGAGTAAATACGATGTAGTATTGTTTCTCAAATATTGAAAAGTAGTTATTGGCAGTTACGAACCATTGCTGACGTAAAGGTTGATTTCGAAGCCATGATATTAACTGTTAAACACATAAACTCCACGTGTAAACTTGGGAAACAAGGTAAATTGGCAGTTAGAACACGTGGAGTACTTGTTGAAAGCCAGTTATTCTTCTTAATGTATAATCATTTGAGTTTGTTTAAACAACCGTGCAGATTCAAAATCAAAGCCTCTTGAGGAAGAATTAGAAGAATTCAAATTCAGACGTGGAGGAAAGAAGAAACTGCCAACTCAAAGAGTAGAAGTTGGAGTTCGAAGCAAGCCAAGCTCAAACTCACTGGGCAGGAAGTTCAACTGCAAGCAGCGTCTATAAATAGAAGAAACTGAAGAGTGAAAAGCCCCCGGACAAATCTTCAACAAATAGCTATCAAAAAACTGATGCTTGGTTTGTTTATTGGCAAAGTAGTTTAGGATTTCGAACTCAGTTTGAAGTAGATTAGGAAGTAGTTAGGATCAATCTCGATTGTTCTTGTAACAATCACCTGTTCGAAGTTCTTGTATTGAAGTTGAAGACAATTTCGAAGTAAGTGTACCTCTGATTTATCAATCGAAGTATCTTGTTTCTTTGTTGTTCTTTGATTTCCTAAGTATATTGGTTTACATTTCTTCACTTGTCAAGAAAAATTCTCTTAATTGAGGTAATTGAACCAATAAAACACAATCGCCTGATTAGATTTGATTTTTTCAAACTTAATCTGAGTGAGGAGATTGAAACTCTCTCTAGCACGCTCGCACACAATCATTTTCCATTGCAAAGAAGTAAAAGAACCAAACATCTATACAGGGGTGGTTTTATCCACCTTTTTTGTTCCTCTCACTTCCTTGTCTCTCATAGGTCCCACTTGGCTATAGTTTCCACACTTACCACAGTTTACCACTGCGCTAGTTCACTATCCCTCCTGACACAAGCTAACCACAATTTGACTACACTATTGCAACAAAAAAAAAAACACTAAGTATTACTAACTGACCTAAATCTTACACAAACTACAACTTTTACTACTCCATCCGTTCCATTTTAAATGTCCCCTACGTAAAGTTGTGTTAGTTTTCATACATTGGGGCCTTCTTGGACTCACTACATGCCACCCAATTATGTGCATGTTTTGCTATTATCCTAGCCTTGCGGGTTGTGCATGGCATTAACCAATTATCTGCTTCACTTATTGCTTTTGCTTATTTATACCTATGCTGGCGGGATGTGCCAGTAATTCTTATTTTCCCACCCCGGCGGGTTGTGTCGGGGACCACACACTTTTCTTTTCTTTCTTTTCTTTTTTTCTTTTTATTTTGTCCTCCCTGGAGTATGCCTCTTGTAAGCTGTACATTCGCTTAACCTCTTTTAATTTCAAGCTTATTTACCAAAAAAAAAAAAAAGTTCGTGTCATTTTGACTTTAAAAGAAAATGTATTTCTAAATATTTTTTTTCAAAAAATTTTACACCATTCGAAAGTACTCGTTGAGATCTTTTTTGAACAGTGCAAAAAAAAATTTAAAAGTAATTTCGAAAGTATTTTATTTTTAAAGTCAAAGTAACCCGATCTCTCGTAAGAGATTTAAATTAGAACGGAGGGAGTATGTTACTGGAGATGGCCTTACTGGTTTTACCGGACTGTTGGCTCGAGAAATGGGTTTCATAAAGTTACATCAGGTTGGAAAGCTGTGTACCATCCGGTTTTCTATGCAACTTTGTAAAAGAAGATGTGTACAACTGTCCCACAATGCGTACAGCTTGCTGGGGAAGGCTGTTGATTTTGGACAAAAGACTATTGTTGGTCAAAGACCTTATTACAACCTGATGGGCCATTCCACAGCCTTTTTCGGTTGAAATAATTTTGGGTCCTATCCGTGCCAGCTATAAAGCTCTACGTTTGGAAAATGCAAGCACCTAATGGGCCATTCCACAGCCTTTTTCGGTTGAAAGGTGATTTCCTTGGGGAGAGATACCACTTTGGAAGCATATTTGTGTAAAAAAGGGAGATTTACACGCAGCAAATCAAGGGAATTTGTGATGACAGCTATACCACATGTTTCCACCCGGCGGGTTGTGCCGGGAAACACGTACTTTTTTTTTTTTTCGTTCCGTCTTCCTTGGGGTGTGTCTTTGTAGGTTTTACATTCTCTTAATCCCTTTTAATTTCAAGCTAAATTATCCAAAAAATATATATATTTAGCTCAATTAGGCTCGCAAGCTTAGAATATATACATATATCTAATAATAATTTCGTAATATAACCTTGAATATGTATAATTTTCATATTTACATAAAATTTTAAAACTTGTACATGTATAAATTTATAAAAGTATTGTAAATTTAACTTTTAATACTATGTTTTTATAATTTTGTATAAGTATAGGCTATTTCATTTACAAAATAAAAAAATTATCTATAGTTTTAGACATGTATGATAGTATAAATATCTAATATTTTTTACTCATTAAGACTCATGAACAAGTCCGAATTCAACTCAAACCTCGGCCTCAGCTCGAGCTCGGCTTGTCAAATTTTCATTGAGTTCGAGCTCGGCTCGAGTTCGTTTAAAAACTTAATGAACGAACTTGAACATTTTAAAGCTCGACTTGTTTACGGTCGTGCTTGTGCTAAACTTGCTCTCCAAACCATTTAAAATTTAAATGGTCGGAGAAAAAAATGTCAGATAAACGTATTCAGGAGAACTAGCATGTAAAAACCCTTTTTTTTAATCTCACTTTAACGGTCCCGATCATTCATATTTTTGAATTCACTGAAAGCTTTAAGCATGTTAAAAATCAATTTGATCGGTTACTGTTGATATGATTTCGAAACACATTTATATTACAACAAATTAAAAGAAAGTAGAAATGAGTTTTGTTCAAGTTTTGCAATCTTATTTTTTGCAAGATAATGTATTACCAATGTATTCTAAAACCATATCAAATAATGTCCAATAAACTTGATTTTTGGCATATTTGATGTTCTCAACAAGCTTAACAAAACAATTTCAAAGATCATGAAATTTTTGGTCCAAAAAAAAAAGTTTTACTTTCTCCGATGATTCGAGAGGGGAATCAAATCCTCTGTGCCAATTTTCTCTGTGCTCCTATCCCATATACTTTCAACCGTTAGATACATGTTAATTTTTTAAACACTCAAATTTTATAACACGATC
>CM037155.1:50562631-50607631 GCA_020921065.1 Vaccinium darrowii
CAACATCTCAAAACAAGTTTGGAACAGAGAAAGAGAGGAAAATGGTTACATAAGACTTGACACCTTGTCGAGGAGCCAGACTCCAGGAGCTTTACCTCCCCCCCCCCTCCTCCTCTCTCTCTCTCCCCTTTCTTTTTCTTCTACTTCATTGCATCCTATATATACTCCATAGATCTTCGAACATCAAAACAGGTAAGCTTTCAACAACAAAAATTATACCCATCTTGCCCATCTCCTGATCCTGAGCATCACCGTCATTAAAATGATTATACTTTTTATTTTATGTGTGAAATTTTACTTTTTACTTTATGTGTGAAATTTTAATGATATTCGTGTATAGGTTGCTGAATTAGCTGATGAAGGCTCGCCATGATTAAGGCAAGTTAATTACTCCATAGAAGTCATCAACCCCCGATTTCTTGTAATTTTTTTTTTTTAAATTTTATTCTGCTCACCTTTTTTCTTTTACTCGCTATATTTTTGCTATGTTGTGAATGACACTACCTTCGATTCGTTCCTCTTTTCTTTTTTGGATAAAATTTCTACTCTGTTCCTTGCTAGTAGTTTTTTTTTTCTTTTTCTTTGCCACGGTATACATCGGAGTTAGAGGAGAGTTAGTAAGTTAGTACATAGGGAGCCCAGAGGCTGTCCATAGCCCTGAACCCGCAACCGTCCACAGCCCTGAACCCGCAAACGTCCACAGCACAAACGTCCACAACGAGGCTCGAACTCTGGCCTCCCTCCTGGAAAGGACGAGGAAATAACGTTGGGCTACAAGCCCTTAGGCCTTGCTAGTAGTAATTTACCCAACGAAAAAGAAGAAGTCATATTTCTACATTGTGTGTGAAATTTGAGTGATATCATTTATAGGTTACTAGCTGATTTTTAACCAAGTGGCAGTTGGCTAGAAGCCTAGAACTCTTGCATCTTGCTAGAAGATGAGGAGTTTGAATTTCAATTTCCACACGCAGGTGGGTGTTATTCCCCTTGTATTGGTTTTGATTATTTCTCCCCGTAATATGGTGCTATTAGTTTTTTTGGGTAGATTGGTGCTATTAGTTGGGTTGCGGTTATTGCGATTGTGATCTTGTTTCCAGTTCCATATATGTAATTCTGATAATTGTACTCTCCCACCGCTTGTATTTATAATAATAGAAGAGAATTATCTGATACTTGTTTGTCCTTATCCCTTGCAGCTATATGAATAAATCGTCTGTGTAATAGATTCGATGGCTTATCACGTGTTCTTGAGCTTTAGAGGTGAAGACACCGGCAAGACCTTCACCGACCACCTTTATACCGCTTTGTCGGGTGCAGGTTTTCGTACGTTTCGAGACGATGATGGGGTTGAGAGAGGTAAAAATGTTAAGTCAGAACTGGACATGGCTATAAAAGAAGCAAGGAGTTCAATAGTTGTGTTTTCCAAAGACTATGCTTCTTCCGGACGGTGCCTTGATGAACTCGTGATGATCCTCGAATGGAAGAGGACATCATCGGGGGCCGGTCATGTAGTTTTACCCGTCTTCTATGATGTGGATCCCTCCGAAGTTAGGAATCAAATAGGGAGCTTCGGTGAGGCATTCTGTAGACACGAAGAGCAATTAAATGCGGAAACCAACAAAAGAGAAAAGGAGGACTTCAGGGAAAAAGTGGAAGTATGGAGGAGAGCACTTAGAGAAGTTGCTGATCTAGCAGGGATGGTCTTACGAAATCAAGTAGACGGGTAATGTGATGAATTCCTCACTTTCACATTATTTTTACATATCTTCATTCATTGATTTCCTTTATGAGAATGCAAAAAAGTTAAGCAGTTAACAAAAATTTGAAGCAAAAGAGGGAGGAAAGAGGTTTGGGATAAAAGAATAGTTAATACTTCCTGTTTGAAACACTTTCCGGAAAATTTTTTTTGGAAAAAGTAGTGGGACCCCCCTTTTCTCTCTCTAACTTTTCAATTATTATTCTCATTTCTCACTCTATCTCTCTCCACCTTTTTCCTCTCTCCACAATCATTACTCTCATTTCTCTCTCTACCTTTTTTCAAAAACATTTTTCTAAAAACCAAATCAAACACAACCTATTTTGGCATGAAAAAAAAAAAGTGACTCCGCTTCAAAAAATGGAAATACGTGAAAACACGCCCACCACTCATCCTTTGGGATAGCACGCCCACCACTCGTCTCTCTCAGACCATGAAAAGAAAAACTCACCAATCAGCTCAATTTCTCTATCTACTGGGTATTAATTTAAGATTAAATGTTTTTTTATACTCATGAACCTTGAAATTTTTGAATTTTTTTTAGCGTTATGGCCGCTGCATATATGAAATCATGGTTCTGTCCCTGACCATAAATATCACATTTATGGCTATTTTAATGGATAGTAGTGCTCGGGTAGTTCAAATTGGATTTTATCTTTCACGAATTGTTGTGCCCTCAACAAAATAATTCCAAAAGTAAATGAGTAGTTAAATACTGTTTAGTTTTTCTTAACAGTCCTTGCTTAGCAGATAGCGTATTCGTAAGTTATAAATTACATTATGCAACAACGCATTCTTTATCGTTTCTTCTTTTGGACAAGACCATTTGGCCTCTCTATTTGCTAAGTAGGCTCATTTTTAAGTTATGACAAACTTATTGTGCTTTACTTTCCATTTAACTTTGTAGGCACGAGTCGAAATTTATCCAGAATATTGTGAGAGTGATTGGGGATAAGTTGAATCGGCCAGTTTTACACGTTGCCCACAACCCAATTGGAATTGAATCTCGAGTTAGAAACATCAATTCATGGTTACATGATGATGAGTCCAATTTTAGGATAGCAGTGATTTATGGGATGGGTGGAATAGGGAAGACAACTATTGCTAAATTTGCTTATAATATGAATATTGAAAGATTTGAAGCTAGTAGCTTTCTTGCAAATATTAGAGATATGTTAGAAGGACCTAAGGGTTTAGTTCATTTACAAAACCAAATTCTTTCAGACATTTCAAAAAGAAAAATGGAAAAAATACGGAGTGTTGATGAAGGAATCAGTAAGATTAAAGGTGCCATTGGTTGGAAAAGAGTTCTTGTAGTTCTTGATGATGTGGATGACCGAGACCAGGTTGATGCCTTGATTGGAATGCGTGATTGGTTTCATCCATGGAGTAAAATTATCTTGACCACCAGGAACATTCATCTGTTGAAGGCTAATGAAGCTAAGACATTTGAGGTGGTGGGATTAGATTTTGATGAATCATTGGAGCTTTTCAGTTGGCATGCATTTGGACAAGGTCATCCCATTGAGGGTTACACTGAGTTTACACGAAGGTTAGTAGAACACTGTCAAGGGCTTCCTTTGGCCCTTAAAGTTTTGGGTTGTTCTCTATCTTCTGACCATAGCTTAGACATATGGGAAAATACAATACAAAAACTGTCACTCGTTCCCAATTCAAAAATCCTCAAAAAGTTGCAAATAAGCTATGACAATCTAGATTACAATGACAAGGAATTGTTCCTTCACATCGCTTGCTTCTTTATTGGAAAGGGCAAAAATTTTGTAATCAGAGTTCTAGGTGATCTCTACCCAGCTGTTGGGATTCAAACTCTCATCAAGAGATGTCTCTTAACCGTTAATCGACGCAACAAGTTGATGATGCACCATCTTCTCCGGCAAATGGGAAGAGAAATTGTTCGCCAAGAATCACCCAAGGAGCCGGGTAAACGTAGCAGATTGTGGCACCATAAGTGTTCCTTTAAAGTATTGAGTGAAAAAACTGTGAGTAACATGCTTCTTGTTAGTTTTAAGTTTTTTTTTGCGTGCAGGTTCAATTCTAATCCAAAATGTTCTCTTTTGTCAGGGGACGGAAACAATTGAAGGCCTCTGCCTTGACATGGATCAGGTGTTAGAGGAAGATAGTCATCATCTGCTGAAGAAAGGTAGTCGGTTCAAGGAAAACTTTGGTGTTTGTGATGTACAGCCTCCCCGCTTTGAAGAACTTAATCATGAATTATTGTTTGCAGAAGAAGAATATTCACTGAAACAGCATTGGTCAATTGGGCGCCCAACAAACAATGTTGGAAGAAGTTCAAATCAGGTGGAGTTGAGGACTGATGCATTTAGAAGGATGCGCAATCTTCAATTGCTCCTGCTCAATAATGTAGAAATCATGGGAAGATACGCAGACTTCCCTGCGGGGTTGAGTTGTTTGATTTGGCATGACTTCCCTTTAACTTCCATACCTGCAGAGTTTTCTCTGAAGAGACTGGTTCATCTTGACTTGCGCTATAGCAATTTGGAGCAAGTTTGGAAGGGAGAAATGGTATGATCCCCCCCCCCCCCCCCCCCCCCCCCCAAAATTTATTTCCATTTCACTTATCTTTTCCTTGGAGGATATGAATACTGGAAACATTTTACAGTTATCTTTTTTTTTTTTTTTTCTATGTTACAGTGTATGAAATCATTGAAAATCCTCAATCTCAGCTTTTCCCATGGCCTTGAGAATACCCCCAACTTCACTGGAGTTCCTAATCTCAAAAAATTGATCCTTAAGCATTGCATAAGTTTGGTTAAGGTTGATCAATCGGTAGGGGTTTTAGGGAGTCTTGTTTTGTTGAATCTCAAAGGCTGCAAAAATCTTAAGACGCTTCCCTGTGAAATTGGCCATTTAACATCCCTAGAAAAACTCATTCTTTCGGGTTGTTCAAAGCTTGATCATTTACCTGCAAAGCTCGAACTGATGAAATCTATGACAGTGCTCCATGCCGATGGAATTTCCCAAGACATTGGTGAGGAAGGATCATGGACTTCCCTCGTTTCGTCTTTGGTATTGAAACCAAGAAAAAGTCCAAAAACATTGCCTTCTTTTCCTAGCTCACTGGTAGAACTAAGTCTTTCAAACTGCAGTCTGTCAAGTGACCATCTTGCGAAATGTCTTGGGATGTTATCTATTTTGAAGTACTTGAATCTGAGTGAGAATCCAATTTCCAGCCTACCAGAGAGCATCAAAGGTCTTATTGTGCTCGAATCACTTAACCTAAGAAAGTGCACGAGACTTCAATCGCTGCCAGAACTTCCAATGAATTTAGAAATGTTGAATGTACATGGCTGTAGCTCATTGAAAACGATCACAAATCTTCCTAACCTGTTGACATCTCTACATGTGGACATGAAGGGTTGTCCCGTAGTTAAGGTTCAAGGAATGTTCAAGTTACAACCCATTGGAAATGCTGATGCAGAAATCATTAACGAGATGGGCTTATCATCTGAGTTGGAAAACATGGGAAGCCTTGAGGTGGAGTTGTGTAACCCGTTGTATGACGCATTCACATAAATAAAGAAGGATACACTTCAGGTGCTCTCTCCCTCTCCCCCCCCCCCCCCCCCCCCCCCCCCCCGGTTTTTGTCTATGCATTAGTTTTGTATCCGTACTTGTTAAATGCCCAATCTATTGTTGATATTATTGTGGGCTCAGGTACTATATGAATGTGGTATATGCAACATATTTCTTCCAAGGAGTGAGGTGCCTACTGGCTGGCGTAGCAGCAATAAAAGAATGGGGTCCTCATTAACATTCAATGTGCCTTCATTACCTAATCTTAAGATCCAAGCCTTGAAGATTTATGTTGTCTTTGACGATCTTCGTGTTGTCTTTGACCATCTTGCATGGAAATTCCACTGTTTTGTCAAGGAGTACGACTATATAACAGTCAACAATGTAACCAAGGGGGTGAAGTGGGCATACAGCCCATTGTTCAGATGCATTCCTTCAGGTGGCATGGTATGGTTAAGCCATTGGAAGATTGGGAATCAGTTAATATTGGAAGCTGGTGATGAAGTGAAAGTGTCGGCGGGCACACAAATGAGGTGTTTATGGGTAAAGGAAATTGGAGTTCATGTTGTGTATGATGAGCCTGAAGAGAAAGGTAGCCAACACCATAAAGCCTATTCTCGTCATCAAAATGTCACCAATGTTGGAGATCTATCAGCATATCAATTGAGACCAGGCTATTACCACCTAAGCCATCATGGTAACCATCAAGACTACTACCAATATAAAAATCTTGTACTTCAGAACGAGGAGAAGACTATATTCGGGGAACCCGGTGATGGCGATTTCGGGAGCTATGAGTTTCGGGAGCTTCCAAGAATTCCTTTGGTTGGCGATTTCATTGGACCTAGGCATAAGTTGAACCCGGTGATGGGTGATTCTTCAACTCCTTCATCCATTAGAGATCAAAACAGGAAGAAGCTCAAGGAGAAACTCAAGATGTTAAAGGCTTCAAGAGTTTAGTTCTTGAGGCTCGCATGACATTCTTTTATTTTGGTGTTTTTATGTTATTTCGTTGTAGTGTGCTTTGAGCTTTGTGGAATATCATTTTGTTGTGGTTAGGTTTTTGTTTCTCTTTTTTGTTTTTTTTTTTTCCCTCTTGGGGTATGCCCCTTGTAGGTTGTATATTCGGTTAACCTCTTTTCTATTTCCAGCCCCACCCCAAAAAAAAAAAAATTTTGATGTAGTGGATGCGCTTAAGTGGACGATGAGGAGCTTGAAGAGGATGACTAATTGGTTATAATAAATTGGCCGGATTTTGCCCTCTTTTTTTTTTCAATACCTTGACATGGCCCAAGTGTGAAAGAGGTTCTAACGAAAATTGGATTCTAATAGAGATACTAAAGAATAGTCCTTTGCATTTTCAAAAGGTAAAATCTGAATTGCCAATGAAGAAGATTTTCTTGATTCATTTTTAGATCTAATTGACTTGTCATTTGATTAGTTTTCCATATAAGAATCAGGTGTATGATAATTCATTTGTACACCTATTTGCTTTCAGATACTAGATATGGTACACGATACATAGGAATACATGTATCACAACTAATTTTCAATTAGGGGTACGTTGATAACAAAGTCATTCATTAGTTTCGACTCATAGGTCGGATATGAATCATTTGAAAAATCACCATATTTGTTATGTAGGAGGTGATTGTACATTTCGATTGGATAAATATAATTAGCCATTCTAAGAAGATAGCATGTTCGTGTCATACAAGTGTGGAACACCAACGCCCTTTGACACGTTGGGTACACATGTCTAACAGAGGTGATGCCATGTAGAAACGAGCAATGTGAGTCGAATTCTAAGGAACATAAATTGTCATATAATGGATAACGAGTGTGGTGGAGTTTTTCCGTGTGGATGTTTCCCTCAGCGCGTACTTCTTTCTACTTTAATGGATCCTGCACCAGAGAACACTGGTTAGTGTCTCTTGGGCCTCTTGCCCAAGGACACTTCGACGATCAAGTTAGTATATAGAAGAGGAGAGTACAGAGAGTAGTAGATCTGAGATTGTGTGTGTACCTCTAGGGTTTATCCCTTGGTATTTATAGATACCTCTGTACTTGCTCTCCAAGTCATGTGACGTCACCCATCACGTCTGCAGTCACGTAACTCGGCCTATAGCAAGATGCCACGTGGTCACCTAGAGGCTTCTAGCAGCCTCTCCCACAATACCAGGTGTCCCTTGTAACCGCCATACTGACCTAATCGGATAAGCTCATGGGTCGGGCTTTAACCGCCCACCCGTACACCGCTCAACCCGATAGGCCCATACCTTGATCCGCAAACAAACCGTTATTCCGTTCGGTCCTAACAGGGCATATAAGATACCGTCGGTCACATAAGATTGTCGGCCATAAAGGGCCCAAAGATCTATGATCTGTGTTAGGTACGGCCTTATAGTTAATCTGGCCCAATATAAGTTTATTCGGCTCCCACAATAGCCCCTCAACTTTTCGTTCTGTAGAGACGGGGAGTTGAACATTTTTAGGCCGAAAACAAAAGCAGTGCCGCATCCGTCTTAATCGTCGTCTCGTATTTCAAGCTTATCATTTATCCACGTGTCGTATTCTGAGCTACGCAATCATTGCGTATCATTATGACGTGACGTTTCGCTAACAGCCCCACGCGGGCCCTGTACTTGTTTTACCATGTGGCGAGCCCCCACTTGTCGGTGCCCCTGCCGTTTCAAATTTCGGCGGCGGTGCATCGTTTCCTGTGCCTCTTTGTTTCTCGACCCTTCCCCTATAAATAAGGTTGATATTGATAGAAAAACACTTTCGCTACTCGAGAACTCTTTGCGAAATCTTTCCATCACCCCATTCCAGCCCGTGATTCTTCCAAGAATCATCAAAGCTCCCTTCAATCCACAGGTCAGTCACGTTTTGATTCTTTCAAGTGCTCGTTTTTATGTTGTTTCTTGTTTTTTACCCGTTTTCTAGTCCCCTTTGGGCCTTTGATACGTTTTTCTGGGTTTCCAAGTTGAAACCCTCCAAAACGCTGTCAAATCACCAAAAAACTCATCCTAAGGTGAACCGTAAGTTCCTTAGACCAGCCGTAGGCTTAACTCTCCAACCGTAGATGCTAACAACTTCACCCGTGCACTTCCAGGTCCCTAAGATGTCTGACGATCTTCGTTCAGCAACAACTGACGAGGGCGACGAGGTCAGAGATTATGACCAAGGCCGTACTGAGGAGACCTTACTCAACTCTGCCGAAGAAA
Source organism: Vaccinium darrowii (assembly GCA_020921065.1). Taxonomy (NCBI): domain Eukaryota; kingdom Viridiplantae; phylum Streptophyta; class Magnoliopsida; order Ericales; family Ericaceae; genus Vaccinium; species Vaccinium darrowii. The sequence goes on from CM037155.1 coordinate 50,571,170, forward strand.
CCGGTCCTTCGGCAGAACTACAATCCGAGCCTTCAACTTCTCTAACCCAAAATCAAGCCAACCCCATTATAGAGGCCCGTAGAACCAACAACCGCCAAAGAAGAGGGCGTGGCCGATCGTCAGGTCAGCACCGTGGTCGTGGGCTGACGGGATCTAACACATACCGCGCCTTTTTTGCATCAGAAGATGCAATACGGCACTTTAGAGAGTCCTTTCAAATACCAGCCGATGTCGAACTTGAGCTCATTCCTCTGGATCCCGGCACACACTGTCTTCCTCAACGTCATGAGACCGTAGTCCCTATCTTTGCTATTTGTGCCGCAGGCCTGCGATTCCCTATCCAAACCTTCACCCGCCAATTCCTTCATGTCATAGATGTAACTTCGGGGCAACTGAGCTTGAACACTTTCAGGATCATTAATGGAATAGCCGAACTTAAGAGACTACATAATTTGGAATTACCATAGACGACCTGTTTGGTATATACTATATTAGTCAAAACCTGATGGCCGGCCGTATCTACCTCTCCCCTAGATCAACGGAGAGTGTAGTTAATTTATTTACCACCTACGACCTTCCTCTCACTTCGCTTCCCAACTCAGACAAATACGCCAATGACTTCGTGTTTGTAAGAGGCAATTGGGAGTTCGGTCCCAGCGAACCCAATGTTTACCAGTGCCCCGCACTGCAAAACCCGCAATCGGTAATTTCCTTGTTTAAATACTTCATTATATTTCGATTCGGCTGGTTATCATTAATTCTTGTGTTGCAGACAAGACCCTTGCTTCTACTCGGCAACGCTACGCCGACTGGCAAAGGATCAAGGCTCTCTTCCGAGTCTAAGACTGAGCAGCCCCAGCACTACTTGGTTACGTGCCGAATTACAATACAACACTTGACCAACGGTGGAGGCAGAGGCGTGCCCAAAAACTTGCTGCCGAAGAAAGGGTTCGCAGTACACCCTCGAACGTCCTTCCAGCCAACACAATTCAAGTTCCAGCACAATCCCTACAGCCACAAGTACTACCGCCTTCGCCGAATCATCTGCTACGTGGGTCCGAGCGACTTCCCATAGACAGAAATTCGCCCGACCCTTTTAGTTCTACCGACGACATTATGGGGCGCAGTTTTACCCCAAAGTCTTTGCTTTACACCACTGGAGTCCCAGCTTGTACTGCCGCCAATCCTCAACCATCGGCCCCTGTCAACACAGACGCAAGGCCTACGGTCTCTGAGCAAGAGAGACGGAAACATCGTCGGGCGTCTGATACCGAACGAAGCCGTATTGAGGTTTCCTCTATCCTCAATGTTGGGGAATCTTCGCTCTCTGGAGGAGGGACCGAAAATCAAAACAGGACCGAACAGACCTCAACCGAAAACCTGAATCCTGACGACCCTCCGTGGAGCCCCCGCCTCTTCCGGACAGCTGAATCGCATTTTGGACGGTTGAAATTGCCGAGTGAGTACCATGTGGGCAATACCCACTCGGCACTGAAAAATTTCTCAGGGGCCAGACAAGAGGAGCTGAGGACAGAGCCTAAAACCCTATCTGTACTCTCTCTCTCTCTCTCTCTCCTCTGTCAAACGACAGTTGGGGGATTTCGCAAGAATTGGAGACAGAAATGCAAGTAATAAAAGCGTGCGAGTCTTTTACTCATCTTCTTCCACAACCTACTCATCGAATCCAAATCCCGAAAGAAAGAAGACGTTGCTTAGGTCGGCGGGAGCTCTGCTTCGACGGCATTTCCTCTCTCTTCCGAACCACATGGCCACGACTCTCCCCACGACGTTTCTCCCCATTCCAATCCCACTCCAAGGTATTGCTCAATTCTATCAGCGCTGCTTTGTATTTTTATGGGTAAATTACACTGACCTCCCCTGAGGTTTCTGACTTGTACACTGACCACCCCTACTTTATCTGAAATAGCACTGACCTCCCCTGAGGTTTATATTTTAGTATCAAAAACACCCTTCTACCCGTCGGACGGGTACCGACGGCGCCGGGGACCCCTTTGTGGGTCCCCAACAGTCGATCCGAGCCGTCCATTCATTCTAGAATCGAATTCCGAGTGGGTCTACGCGGGAATCACCTCAATCGGACGGTCCTAAGTGCTCGATCCAAAATTTTTTGAACTAAATGGGGTGATTTTGGATCGAGCACTTAGGACCGTCCGATTGAGGTGATTCCCACGTAGACCCACTCGGAATTCGATTCTGGAATGAATGGACGGCTCGGATCGACTGTTGGGGACCCACAAAGGGGTCCCCGGCGCCGTCAGTACCCGTCCGACTGGTAGAAGGGTGTTTTTGATACGAAAATATAAACCTCAGGGGAGGTCAGTGCTATTTCAGATAAAGTAGGGGTGGTCAGTGTACAAGTCAGAAACCTCAGGGGAGGTCAGTGTAATTTACCCTATTTTTATTGTGGTCATATTTCATTGGCCAAAACAGTAGTGTGTATATTTCATCATTGGATGGAAAAAGAGTCCCATATCCCGGTATTATATCATTGGGCCGCGCTACGGGATGGTGGGCGCGAAAGTTGGGTCAGGCAGCTGAGTTTTCGAAGAAAACTATCCCATGATATTCTTATTGACATATTTTTGAATTTGCTTGATTCTTGGAATCTGGGGTCTTAATTTGATATCAGAATTTTTTATTTCAGATTTAGAGAAGCTGAGCTTTTTATTTATTTAATATATATGTATATCGAATGTTTGTTCTCGCTAGCATGCGTGCCCTGACTATTTCCGGGGCCTCAAGTTTGTGGTGTTTTTCGGATCATATTTAGATTCTAAATATTTTAAATGTTGGTTTGTAACTTTTTAGCTTGATAATAATTTCATAACTAATAATAGACAAAGCTAGTACTAAACAAGTTTAAGTTTATGTGTTTCTACAAGAATCTTAAAACTGTTCCTGCAGCTACTACAAACATCCCATAGGAGTGGTAGTTGTGCAACGAATCAATTGTAGTAATCAATCATTTGGAAATACAGTCGATCACATGTCTGTACAGCCAATCAAAATAGGTGACATGAGACTAAATTGCCATTTAAAATCAACTTTGTTATTGCACTGGAATTGAGTTATTAATCGTTGTAATGATATTAGGATTGATCAAGATCACAGCAAGGATTTGGTTGAAGTAATACAGAAGAGCTCTCCTTTCACAACACGACGGATGTTGTTTTCAAGTGTATTCATGTACTCATGTTATCTTCCTTCAAGGTACTTATCAGGTTTGCACAACTTAGCTTTGTTTCCTTTTGAGTCAATTTCCTATTATGCACCTTTTGCTACAATGACCATAAAGAAAGCACCTTTTGGTATAATGAAAAGGATTCAATATTTCAATGTAGCTTACTTTTTGTTACAGTTCAATGATTGGGGACTAGATGAGTTCTGTTGTTGTTGTTGTACAGTTCAATGTAGCTCATTGGCTTTTAACAATGTAATAGCTTTTCATTCGAATGGCCTGCACATTCTTTTGGCATTGTCAAGCAGTATGGTATATGTAAATATTATGTTAAATGCTATTAGTGGATATATCCATACACTTAAGGTTTATCTTTATTCACCTGATTTTTCTCAATGACCTAGGTTCAGATTTTAGGTGCCCTCTTTTTGTACTTATCTGCAGTTTCTCTCTGATCATGTATTTGAACTTTTGGATATACAGCCCATGCTTTAGGGGATCCATCTGTCACAATCGAAGAAGTTACAGTGCCTGCTTATCCTTCTGGGGGACTCTTCCCTTCTGAGGTTCGCTTTCAATTATTTCAGTCAATTTGCTCTCCTTTTCTTTCGGAACGGTTCATTTGTCAATTTCCCATTCCCTCAGCGATGGGTTTCTTATGGTAGTTCAGGGGATTTGTGTTTTTTATGGCAGGAAAGGATTGTGAAGCTCTTTGAGAAGAACACTAATGCCGTTGTCAACATCTTTGATGTAACGTTGCGTCCTCAGCTAAATGTTACGGGTATGGCTGAGGTAATCCTGTGAATTGTTTGGGCAAGTTGTGTTTGAACTTTTTATGTTGCAAACTAGATTCTACACGTATTCTGTGGCATGTGCACTAAATCATCATTATTATTACGTAAATAATTTGTGGAAATTGTGTACTTCAACTATATTGTCTTCTCGTGCTTGGACATGGCAGATTCCTGAAGGTAATGGTTCTGGAGTGGTTTGGGATGGACAAGGTCACATAGTGACAAATTATCATGGTAAGTCAGCTAATAATTTAAGTGCTTTTGCATGCATGAATGATGACACCGCAAGATATAGGTATTACAGATAGTTGAATTTAGCTACTGTGCATTCTGTTGTCATTCACATGGTTGGGTAGTAAGTGTGTTATACCTTCATTAACTATGTAGATGATAATGCTATTTAATCATTTCAAATGACAGTATGGAAACTCAATCATTTCAAGTTCACTTACCAAAAAAAAAAAAAATCATTTCAAGTTGCAACATGAGGTTTGAAAATATGAGTAACCCAATTTTCTTTACATTGTCCAGTAATAGGTTATTCCCTTTCGAGAAATCCTAGCCGTGGGCAAGTTGTTGCACGAGTTAATATTCTTGCTTCAGAAGGGTAAGTTCCACTGTGACGTATGCCCGTATTTCATAGTTTGAGCTGCATATTGGATGTCTGGTCAGGTCATATGGGATGGCCAAATCTCAGTTAAGTTGATATTCTTACTCTTTTTGCCCCAGTTCTTTACTGTGCTTGGTTTTTGAAAAGGGTCCAAAAGAATTTCGAGGGCAAGCTGATTGGTGCAGACCGTGCTAAGGATCTTGCTGTGTTGAAGGTAGAATTTATTTCGAAGCTCTTAATACCGCTTGCCATTCTGCCTTTTTGTTGATTATTAGCAATTCCATACGTATGTTCCCTTTTCTGAGTTTCCAAAGCCTGGGTTTATGCAGCACCGACCCCGTCATGCGACACCACACAGACACTCTGACATGCAAATTTTAGAAAGTTGAGAGGATGCTACATGCTTTTTTGTTTCGATTGGCAGATTTATGTGTCTTTATAATCAGTAGTCATAAGAGGAAAGACTTTTCTAAGTTTTGATAAGATTCTTAACTATTTCATTTAACACCCCTGACGTGTCTTGTGAGTGTCCCGAGACTGTCTAGAGCATGTTGTAGAGTGTCTCCGGAGTGTCCACACCAAAAACGTAGAGAAAAAATTGGACACTTCGGACTTGAGTGCCGGACACATGTTGGGGTCCGAAAAGTGTCTGACACTGGTATGTTGATACTGGCTGCTGTGTATAGCAAGTAGTTATGACTTAGGGTTTACATCACTAATTACAGAAATGCCCCAGTCTAGATTTCAGGGGGCTGCCTCCAAACCCCAAAACGTCAGCGAAGCACGACCCAAATTGAATTAGGCTTCGCCAAACCTAACAGTCGCTGCTTGGTACTTCCAATTCAATTTCTTCATCCAATGAAACTGGGAGTCTGTCATTCTGGATAACATATCAAGTGTTCTACACATCAATCAATGGCGTTGTGGCTATTGTAATTGTTGTGCCCATCTTTAAAATTGCTTTGCGGATATGTACTGTTCATACTGTATGCTCTCACTCTGCATATTTGGTGTATCGATATTGGGAGAATGAAGCCTCAACATCATAAGTATCACAATAGGTCGAAGCCTCTGAAGAATTACTGAGGCCTATCAAGGTTGGGCCGTCATCTTCTTTAAGAGTAGGCCAACAATGCTTAGCTATTGGAAATCCTTTTGGTTTCGATCACACTCTCACTGTCTGGGTTCTTAGCGGACTGAATCGAGACATATCTAGTCGAACCGGAGTCACAATTGGTGGGGGTATACAGACAGATGCAGCTATTAATCCTGGAAACAGGTATTTCATTGGGAATATCAATTCTCTGCTTCTGATTTCTCTCCTCTCTGTTTTCTCTGGGGTTCTCTCCTTTCATCACTTGTAAATTACATATGATGTAACTTTTACATTTCCAATGGTGTTCATGGATTCATGGCAGTGGAGGTCCTCTACTGGATTCTAAAGGGAATTTAATTGGGATCAACACTGCTATATTCACTTCAACAGGTACTTCGTTTTCTCCGCCTTTCTTGTGTAATATGTCAGAATCTGAAAAGAATAATGGAAGTTTTTTGTACCTAGTTGCTAGTAGTGGTCATAGTAAAAGCACTTTTTGATGCCTATACACCACATCTGCTTGATTCCTCTCTAAATAATCCTCCTCAGATACATTTAATGATATGTTTTTGTTGGTGCAGGGACATCTGCAGGTGTAGGGTTTGCGATTCCATCCTCAACTGTCGCAAAGATAATACCTCAGTTGATCCAATTTGGCAAAGTATGTTCTCTTGCTACTAGTTTAGATTCTTTCTTTTGTTAGGCCTCCTCTATTCCAAATTTCCATTTGTTTGTGCATTCACAACTTGGCTTTAGAACTGCTACCGCCATTTCAAAAATGATTCTTTTGGAAACCATTTTTGCAGGAATTTTTTCGATAGGCATGCCAAACAATTTTCTTACGTTTTGTTCCACTATGTTAGGTTTATCTAGCTGGCTTAAATGTGGATATTGCTCCCAACCTGGTTTCGAATCAACTTAATGTTCGGAAAGGAGCTTTGGTTCTGCAGGTATGCTTCCATAATTGTCAATGCTCCTACACTACTTTCTATTGGTGTTCTGTCCTGAAGTTTGAGTATGTCTTAAATTTACGTTTTGTGTTGTAGGTTCCAGGAAATAGTCTTGCTGCGAAAGCCGGGATACTTCCCACTACAAGGGGCTTTGCTGGTAATATTGTGCTGGGGGATATAATAGTGGCAGTGGACAACAAACAGGTGAGCTGTTTCTTTTTCCCACTCTTTTGACAATATTTTCCTGGTTGTCTCAATTTAATAAAGCTGCAAGCTTAGTTCTTTCTTATCCAGAAATTGATAGGCTAAATTATATTCTAACATACTGGCACCTCATGGAAATTTGGTTACTCTTTTTCGTATTGTTGAAACTTAAGCAAATGTTTACATAAGAAAATATGGAACTTAGTAGGGGTGAAAAAAAAACCGGCGGGACCCGAACCGAACCGAAAACCGAAATTTCGGGCCGGTTTTCGGTCGGTCCATGCTTAAAAAAAACCGAAAAAACCGACCGAAAAAACCGAAATATATTATCGGTTCGGTCTCGGTTTAGGGGAATTAAGGCCGAACCGAACCGAACCGAACCGAAACTAATCAATACCGTCCATTTACTTTGATCTACACCGTCCATCTATGAAGTATAAAACCAAAACCCTACTTCTCTCCTGTCAGTCCAGTGTACGCCCCACTTTCTTCTCTCTTCTTCTCCCTCTCTTCTTCTCTTCTCCCTCTCCCACCATGAATGTCTGGTTTCTCTACGCCCACCATGGATCTCGACATCTACTCTACTCTACTCGACATCTTCTCCCACCATAGATCTCGGCACCACCTACTCCTGCGTCGGAGTTTGGCAGCGACCAGGCTAACCGGAAATCGGATCGGGGAAGGAAAAATGTGTAACTTCGGTATCTCTCTGATCTCTTATCTCTCTGATTATGATGTTACACGATGGTTGTGGAAATCAGAATCTGGCTCTGTATGAAAACCTCATATGTTTAAGCTTTTGAAATTTGATTTTTCTTTGTGAAACTGCTGCCCATTTTGTGTTCATGAGCTTGAACCGATTTCCCCGATTTCCCCGAAAACCCCGACCGAACCGAAACACCCCGAACCGAATCGGTCCCTCAGGCAAATCGGTCGGGATCGGTTTAGACAAATCCTACCCCGAACCGAATCGGTCCGTGCAACATTCACCCCGAACCGACCGAAACCGAACCGATTTCACCCCTAGAACTTAGGGCCTCAATGATATTTTAGTGTACCAATGTGTTCTGTTTGGTACCTGGGATCAGTTCTTTTTGCTTACACAATATCTAAGAGGTAAGGGGTTAGTTGAAATTTTTTTTTTGCCGTCTATGGCCCCCCAAAAAGGAGAATTTTTGGCACTCTTGAATATTTCTGGGTATAATAAGTTATTGAGCAAGGACGATATTTTAATAGGGAACATTGCAGAAATGCAAATTAGGTCACAGTCGTTTTGCATATAAATATTTGCTGAAGCATACTATCTGCTATTACATAACTTCCATATCTGTTTTCACCTTCTTTTGGGTTGGCAATTTGTTTGGTGCATAAAAAATAGACTTCTCAAAATGAATCGGGCACATGAAGCAGAGCGTATCGCTTGCCGTTCTTGTCGTTTGTAAATTCCACAGTCTATCACTTACTGTGTTGCTTTTTCGTTGAACAAGTTAGAAGCAAAGCAGACCTAGATAGAACGTTGGACGACTATAATGTTGGTGACAAAGTCCTCTTGAAGATTCAGAGGGGCAACGAGAACTTAGAGTTGTCTGTACCTTTAGAAGAAAAAGATAAATGACAAACGGATTAATAGTCCTTTATTTTTTTAGTTTTTACCTTCATAATGGATTTGGAAAGAGAGAGAGATACGTCACCCTCGAATTTGTGAGCGAGAGCAAGAGAACCTGAAATGAGTGATGGTAATTTTTACTCCTGTACTTGTGAATTGCGATGCATTGACTACATGGTTTCCAAAGGTTGTAACTTGTAAGCAAATTGAAATACTGTGAGCTTTTCTATTTTGAGAGGTTCCTTAATAAGCGTGTTTTGAAAAATTAATAGGTGAAACTGTATACAATTATTATTTTGCCCTATTAAAAGTTAGCGGATAAAGAGTTAGTGGATAAAAGTGGAGGTAAAAGTTGATGTAAAACATGTAAAGTGGAGTTAAAAATTGATGTAATGGTGATGTTTCTTTAATAAGTTAGATTTACGAAGTAATACACTTAAAAAGGGATGGAGGGAGTAACACTTACCTCATGAATGAATTATTTTAATCATATGCAATGATGCATTATTTTGGTCATTTATGAATGCAGATATCCATATATAGATCTAGACAGAAAATTTGACATAAAATCTATTTAGAATTGTTTGATGCACATAAGTACCATATAATACACGCGGGACTTATGAGCATGGAATTCCTTAAAATGATACTCCTAATTTAGTTACTACTTGAAAGGCCCATTTCAAATTCTCGTCAGTAGTTTTTTGCCATCTTTGACAACTGGGTCCGAGAGAGCTTACACGGGTCTCGAATAGAATTAGCAGCCCATCATAGGATAATTGCCAAGATTGTGGAAACCAACTAAAGCCTAAAGGAATGTAGTGGGTTTATACTTTATAATCCAATCACATCCTATGGGTTTCTGACATGTCTAATGAGCAGAGTGATGAATGCAAAAATCCTTTCCCAGCATAATCCACAAATGCTACAACTGACATGTAAAATAATACAGTTAGGGCATCTTTATCAGATACAAAAAAAAAAAAAAATCAAATTTAATTTCAACAGTACCTTTTATAATTTCGTAAATTATTTTTCAAAAAACTCACAAAATCAGACTCTCTATTCTAACTTCACTATATTAAACTATTCTTTATTTGTACTCCTACTCCCAAAAAGTAATAAAAAAAAAAAGGACCAGTGCGTGAACAGTGCCGCACTAAATTTGTTCAGCTACTGTAGCAAAGTTAAAAAATCTGCAAATTGTTGAGGCATTTGGTGAGACTGGTTTTTTAAAGCTTTTTTGAGAGTTTACTCTCTGCTTTAACTTAAAATTAATTTGTTAAGCCATATATTTATTGATGCACTTAAATATGCATGAGTAAGCTATCCATGAACATGAATTAAGTTTCACATGGATATGAAGTCCAACATCGGTTAAATATTCCTGGCATTTGTTCCTAGGATGAGGCCATAGATAAAAACAGACGTGAATCTACACAGATCGATTACCCACAAAAACACAAGCTGCCGGACTGAGACCTCACTGGAGTCGCAACAAGACGGGTCATTAACCAGATTTAAGGTTTTTTTTTTTATAACTTTTTTAAATAAAACGCGTGTTTTTAAAACTTTATTCCCAAAATATAGGAAAACGTGTTTCTATTTCACGCTTTCACTTTTAGTGAACTAGAAGCTGGGGCACACGCAATGCGTGTGCACGTTGATTTTTAACAAAATATCCCATTTTTCTTTTGTATGGGCATATTTTGTCAAACATTAACGTCGTGTGTGTCCTAACCTCTAGTACAACTTAAAATACCATTTGTTTCTTGAAACTAACAATCCAAAGTTCAAACTCCAATAATGGGTATATAATTCTCAAACTCTAGTTCTTGCATCTTTGATGCTTACTTCCACAACATACATTTATTTGGGGACTTACTCTATAAGACCAACAACCGATTTATACTGTTTTTTAGATGGAATAGGGATGGGCATGGAGAGGGTAGGGGGTGGATACCACCACCTCCATCCCCGATCCTCGGACCTATATCAATCCCCATCCCCACCGGGGATTTTATTTTAACCTCCATCCCCGCCCAGATGCGGGGAACGGGGATCCCCACGGGGAATTGAGGATCCAAAATTCCATACACTTGTCATATACTCATATGTATGAAAGAGGTACATATTTTTTTAACTGAAACATATTCGTAACATTGACTTAAAAAAATAAAAACCACATTTCTAAGAACATTGCAAACACTTACCTTCAACATTTCTCAAATCAATTTTGTTATCAATTTGGAACCCAAATCAGAGTGAGGAGGGAATGAGGAAAGTAGTTAGTTTGACAAGGGTTGAGTGAGGGAGTGATCAATAAACTCATTTGGAAAGTACAGAAAACAATTTCGAAGATGAAATAATGAAAGCTTGGCAAGGGTTGAGTGACTTTACCTGTGAAATCCTTTTTAATGGGTTTCACTTTGGTAACCCCTGCACCCAACCTAGGAATAATAGTAGTTAGCTTCAACATTTCTGAGACAATGCTGAGAGATAAAACGAAGCCTGACCATATATATATATATATATATATATATATATATATATATATATATAGAGGAACTCTCTAGTCCGGGACCCTTGGGTCCGGATCTCATAGTTCCGGATCAAATTTTGACGATCCGAACCGTCCAATGTGTTCAAAAGGTGTTTTCCAAGGCCCACGCGAAAAATCTTCAAAAAAAAAATACCGGGAAGGGCTTGATCCACGCAATTTTGTAAATATGCAGTTTTTGCGAAAAATTGCATGGATCAAGCCCTTCTCGGTATTTTTTTTTGAAGATTTCCCGCGTGGGCCTTGGAAAACACCTTTTGAACACATTGGACGGCTCGGATCGTCAAAAAAATATCGGGAAGGGCTTCAAAATGCTTCAATCCGGGAAATCCGGGATCCTTGACAGCATAGTTATCGAAATCGTGCGATTCGCGATTCGAATCGTACGATTCGGTTCGATTCAGGGTGTTTTCGATACGAACCGATACTATGAATCGCAGGTGTAATAGAATCGTGCACTGAATCGGTGAATCGTGAATCGAATCGTAAGAATCGTACGATTCAGTTCAATTTTAAACCCATGTTTTGCATGTGGGCCAAAATGAAATAATTGATAAATTGCTGGGTTTTCTTTAATTTTTTTGGCATATAAATGGTCGACTGTCTTTTCAGAAGCTTCCATAGCATTTTTTAAAAGATTGTACTCGAAAAAGTTGTGGCTTTGCACCTGCTGGGAAGACCACGACCATATCCCTTGCTATACAAGCAAGTGTTTTGCCTATGTAGACCACTTGATCATCTATTTATCTTCTTAAACATTTATTTTATTGATTCCAACTTGAAATCTACCTTTTTTATGCATTCTTAAAAAAATGACCGAATCGGAGCGATTCACGATTCGATTCGATTCACGATTCGCAACCGGACCATTTCGATTCTCGATTCGATTCGCGATTTGACTACTATGCTTGACAGGATCTCCCGTATATATATATATATATATATATATATATATATATATATATATATATATATATATATATATATATATATGGGGATGCGGGGTGGGGAGGGGAACGGGTAGGGGACTGACAATACCATCCCCTAGCCGATCTTCGATTTTTTTTAAAAATAATCCCCATCCTCTACCCGATCCCCGAAAAAATCCCCGAATCCTCTACCCATTTGGGGAGGGGACGGGTTGGATCGGGACGGGTCGGCCGAGATGGCCATCCCTAAGATGGAAGTTAAAACAAATTAACTAGTTGAAGTTAAAACAAATTTAGAAGAGAACATGGGTCAGAAGCATACCGGGTCATGAATTCGTATTTGTATGGGAGGCAGATTTTTTCGCTTTAAGTTTCCCACATTCTCCCATGCAAAAGAAAGTATAAAACCTAAAATGTAAAAACAACTGTGTTATAAAACTACTGAAAGTAAAAAACTGTATCTAACATCTACTATAAAGTACGTAACTAACATCTATAGAGTATGGATTTTTCCTTTTTCCCTCGTGGCAGTGGTAGAGAATTGGAAAACTCGAATCCAATTACAGGAGGTTGGACGGGATTTCCGAAATACAAACCCAATGAGTATGCGTTGATCTTTTCTGCAGGAAGTTTGGGTTGAGAAGGGAAGATGGAGATAGTTGGGTGGAGAAGAGAGGGAGAATGGTAGAGGACAAGGGGGGTTCTGAGGGTGCGTGGAATTGGTGACACTATTTGGTAACTGCCTAGTAATTTATACATAGAGTCTTTTGTGTCTTGAATTTACTTGGCTGCCCCTACGATTATTTCTATTGATGGATGGCAAGGTTAATTAAAGTGTAAAAACTGCCCTTCTTTATGGGTTTTTTGGAATAGCAAATTGTGAGCCAGCCTCAAAATTTTGTCCACACCAAAGTGTTGCTCCCCTTTTGTACATTAGAATTATTATAGTCTGAGATAAAAGCATGTATACAAAACACACTTTCTGAAAACGTGTATTGTAAACACGCTTTTAATGTCTTCTTTGGTGGAAACAGTTATGGAGCTCAGGCCATGCCTCTGTCTGGAGATACCTGGGTAACTGTGGCCAAGAACAGCGGCCCTCGAATGACGGCGAAACTAGATCGATAGCAGCCCTAGGTCGGCAATGGGAACGATGACAGCCGCATATCGGCGGCGTCAGGATGGGATCGATGGCATTTGTGTTGCTCTATCTCCTCTCTCTTTCGAGAAGCCGGCCACACCGACATAGCCACTTCAAGTTGAAACTCGTCAATTTCCCAAGCATCCCCTCATCAATTTCGTAAGCACTCACTCTCTCTCTCTCTCTCTCTCTCTCTCAGGAATCAGTACAATACGATAAATGGCACGTTCAATGCACTGAGAATTCCTGTTAACCGCAGCTTCTAGAAGAATGGGGTCGACCCCACGGAGAATTTATCTCCCAAGAAGGTTTCCCGAAATCATCCATGTCAAACCGCACGGGAGGGGCAACTTTACAACCCGCGTGGAGGGAGGGGGCCACAGCCACTACGAATTGACCTCATCTGTTTGGTAGCCAGGGAAAAGAAAGGAAAAGAAGAGAAAGGAAAAAAGAAGGAAAGTTGGGAGGAAATTTTCCCTCTCTTTTTCCACAACCACTACGTATTGACCTCAAGTGAAGTCGTTGATTTCCTAACTCGCTCCCATGCTCTTTCCATTTAATTATCACCCTCAACTGCGGTGAGAGGGCTCCCAATTCCCATTGTCAGTGTTACTAGCAAATTCATTCTCTGAAGAACATGGCTGCTGATCAAGCGGTAGCCTCGTCCAACGCAATCCGTAGTGGTGCGATTCACTCGGATGTATCTTGTCGTCTCTTTTCACTGGATGAGATACTAACAGCCACTAACTACTTTGATGATGCATTAGTCATTGGGACCGGGGGATTTGGGAAAGTTTATAGAGGATTCATTAGTTATTTGGAATTGGAAACGGGGAGGCTTCACACTATGGCTGCTGCCTTAAAGCGGTTGAATGCTGAATCCAAACAAGGCGCAGGAGAGTTTTGGACAGAGGTCATGATGCTTTCAAATCTCCGGCATACTCATCTTGTTTCATTTATCGGCTACTGCAATGAACTTTCGGAGATGATCCTTGTTTACGAATATATGGCTCTAGGGACCCTCGCCGATCATCTTTATAAGCTACGTGCAACAGCAAGTGGTCAGAGTGTTTCTCCTCTCTCGTGGGAGCAAAGGCTTACTATTTGTATTGGTGCCGCCCGAGGACTACACTACCTTCATGCTGGTACCGATCAAAGTCTCATACACCGAGATGTGAAGACCACAAATATTCTACTGGACCATAATTTGGTAGCTAAGATTTGTGATTTCGGGTTGTCAAAAGAGACTACAAGTCATTCAATAACCCATGTTACCACGGATGTGAGAGGCACATTCGGGTATTTGGATCCAGAGTATTTCCTAACCCGGAGACTAACCAAGAAATCTGATGTATATGCCTTTGGTGTGGTATTATTAGAAGTGCTATGTGGGAGGCCAGCCGTGGATACAAGACTGGAGGAGGAGCAAATCGGTTTAGTTCAATGGGCTCAACATTGCATCAAAAAGGGAAAACTTGATCGAGTAATTGATCCCTATCTCTGTGGACAAATAGCACCGCGTTCTCTGAAGTCTTTTGTTGAACTTGCTAACAGTTGTTTGCATAGAGGTCAAAAATCACGGCCAACGATGGCTGAGGTGTTGGGCAGCCTTGTTTTTGCATTACTGTCCCAACAGAAAGGAAGAACAGAGGGAATAATCACCAAGGCATTTCACACTATGGATCGGTGGTTGAGGGAGAGGAAGGACAATGGTTACTCAAGGGGACAATCGAAGGATGTGACGCACGGATCAGATGAAAGCAGTGTTCCACAATTATGTAGTCATTCTTCGCTGCATGGGGAAGGATTTCGGTTTGGCTACCTTCTATCTTTTTTGATGCATTTGTTCTGCATTTACTTTTATTCAACGCATTGGTTCGCAGTTTCATTTGAAATCGTTTTGTGTGTGGATCTTTGTCATCCAAGATAGGATTGCACGTGAGGGAAAGGGTTGGACAGTTTGAACTGCATTTTTCAAGCTTATTATTTTAACGGTTTAAGCGTGGGACCATTTAGTAATCCATTAAATATTGAAAATACTCAACAGGAACGGAGAATAATGTTAGTAACAACGCCATTACCCCCTATGCCTTGTCTCCCATTTTCTTACTTCTGACATCAAGGAAACATTTGCTCCCTATGTGGACAAGGGTCGAGCCCTTATCGTGCTCTATCTCTATCCTTGGCTTCCATTTGGGCTTTTGCAACACCAACTTTCAGGGAAATACCTGTTTTTGCTTTGCATTCTTTCAGCGAACTAGTCCTCTTTCTTTTAGCTGCACTATATAAAATATATATACTATTCATCCAAAACTATCTATTTGTTGCTTGTCAGAAAAATAAGTCCTGCAATGTTTTCTTAATACTGCACTTTTTGCAGGATGTTAGTGGGCCGAGATGGTTCATCAGACAGAGCTGAGGCAAATTTAAGTCCTTATCCACTTGAGTTTGCTTTTGGTTCAGAAGGTACTGGATCTTATTATTTGCAAAAAATGTGCACAGAATTCCATAACGTCTAACCTAATCTGTTGCAATTTGAAGATGGCCCTGGGATAGAGGAATTCCAAATTATTGGCAAGGCTAGACCGGGGTACCAACTTCTAGGATGTGGATTTCCTGTTCGTGGAACTTCCCACTGCATTTTCCAAGTAAAATGTTTTTTTCTCATACTTCCTTTTTCATGAGAAATAGTTAATCTGTGACCAGTCCTCCATACATTAAAAGTTGAACTTTCTTTTCATAAAGATTGTTTTTTGCGTGTCAGTGGATTCGTCATCTTCAGGATGGAACAAGGCAGTATATAGAGGGTAAGTATTGGAATGAGCTTTTCTGCTTAATGTGTATGGGTCTTTTGACTGTGAATTTTTTGGCTGTTGTTTGAGAGAGTAAAAGTGTATAGGGTGTTGATTAACTCTAACACAAACACTCATAATTATATTATGAGATACTCCATTACAAGACTAAACTAACCAATATGGGACAAACCACTAAACAATGCTCTAACATATTCTTACACTCCTCCTCAAACGGGAGAATAAATATCACAAAATCCCAGCTTGTTGCATAACAACTCTAAACATGGTTTGAACAATGGTTTGGTGCAAATATGAGCCAACTGAGCTCCTGTAAACACGAAAGGAGTAGCTAACACACCACAATTATCCTTTCTCGAACAATGTGACAATCTACTTCAATATGTTTGGTTCTTGGATGAAATACCAAATTGGAAGTGATATGTATTGCTGCCTGATTATCACAATACATAGGTATAGGTAAATTGCACACCAAAACCCCTTGAGTAAAGCTCACACCCATACAATCTCACATGTACTGTGAGCCATGACTCGATATTTTGCTTCTGCGCTATATCTTGCAACAACAGTTTGTTTCTTGCTATGATACCAAGTTAAAGCGTCCAACTTAAGACCAATGGGCAATAGGTGGAGAGGCCGCCCATCTCATACTCTTACATTGGCAACACAATAATTTAAAGAAATTGATTTCTCTAGTCTTTTCTTCTTTGTTCATTTGTTTTCTCTTTCTCACTCTCTCCCCTTTTTGGCATTCAGGAGCTACATTTGCAGAATATCTTGTCACTGCCGATGATGTGGATAAACTTATTGCCGTTGAGTGTATACCAATGGATGATCGTGGCCGTCAGGTTATCTTCAAACCTTATTTTAAAGACGTGGTTTTGTTGTATAATTTTTCCGTAGAACTATCTACTTGCGCTGAAATGAGATTGAGCTTAAAAGGAGCTTTTAGTATGCCAAAAAAAAAAAAAAAAAACCTCAAGCAACCTGTATTGAACAAATATGTCACCTTTTTTGAAGAGATCCCTGTATTGGAGTGTGATATTTAGTCACAAAGGGTTGGTTGTCATTCGATAGTCCATAAGCTGTCTCCTTTTGTGGTGGATAGTCATTGAGATATATGATCCAAGGAGTGCATTTTTCTAGTGTTTTGCTTAGCATTAAATCTTTTGGTCGCAATTTTGGAAAGTTATTCATTTTTATATTTCTAATTTCGCTTATAAAGTGTGGTTGTCTTGAGATTGGTGTGGCGTGCATAAGTGTTTGCTAAATGCTTGGTCAGGCCTACCTTCCACTAGGTTGAATTTGTGGTTTAGTTGGCTTTCTTCTTACTCCTACTTTTTAGAAATAGATTTATATGGAGAACAGCCTGTGATGCTCTCCAACTCACAATTATGACAGTCATAACCACCACAACAACAACACACAGAACCCATATAGTCCCCAATCATTGGGGGTATGGGCGGGGGATGATTGGAGATAGACTTAACCTTTGGCAATATGCACAAAGTCGTTGCTTTCAAAATACCACTGAAACAGTGGCCCCCTTATACCTGTTTTGCTGCAGAACCATGCCCCCAAATCAAAGCCAAATGGCATCAGTGAGGGCAGGCCTAGAGACTAGACCCAATTCAATTTCTGTGCACATTACCATGCTTCCTTCATTGATAGTCCAGAGCATCAGTATGCACAACACAGTCATAACCAGCTTGACAATTTGTGAAGAAAACATACTTACCAAGTCGAGACCCAAGTTCATATCATCATTCATAAACCTATTTGGATCAAGATGGTAAGCTTACATTGTAGGAATGGGTTAATTACGTTGAATGGTTTGGTAATTGGAAAGAAATAAAAGAAATTAGTTTTGCCATGATATCTGTCTAATTCGTCGCACACCAAAATTCTGGAGCCATAATTATAGTAGAAGCAAAGTTTAATTTGGTTATGCTTTTGTACTTCATGCATACAGGGTTAAAGGTAGTGTTTAGAACTGGGTGATAATGTGTCTATTTAACTAATCTTTTCCAATCTTAGAATCCTTATTCCTTCTACAAAACCTATTTTCAATGATTTCCGTATCTCATAACTGCTGCAATATCAACATTAGGGTCTAGTTGTCTAATATGTCTTCCACTCTTCCCTAGATCAGTTCTTAAATTCTTCACAATTACTGGCTTTCACTCTTTCCTCTCTTCACTATCTATCTTTCCCAATGCGTACACCATGTGTCCCTTAAATTTCTTTGAAATGCCTGTATATGGGGTATTTTTGTTCTCGGGATGAGCCGACGAGCTAAGCACCGTCAAACTATCTCAACATCTCTCTACCATGGCTCTTGCTTATAGGCCCCCACAATATTTTTCCTAGGGACCTCAATCACCGTGCCTGATCATGTTGCATTTGAAACTGCAATATTCTATTTCATTAGTGTGCTGGTAAATGAGAATTTATCACCTACGGAAAGGATAGGAAAGTACAAGAAGAAGGAAGGTTACCTTCCAAAACAAGAGGAGAACAAAACTCAAAAACCAAGAAAAAAAAAAAAAGGACAACTGCAATATCATGGGCAGCGATTATCTACTATATAGGTCCATTTGGAAGCCTTAAATAGGAGTATGGACGTTTTCATTTATTGAACAAGTAACAGATACTTCATGTTGAAATTTGTGAATTGGTTAACAGGTGGATGAGACATACAGTGAGAAAAGTTTTTTTTTGGGTGCTTTGAAAAACAAGAAATGGGTTTGTACATAACTATAATAACTAGGGTGTGTTTCCTCTATATTGTTTAACTACAGGCTAATGGCAATAGTCAAGTTGTTTCCGCTAAATGGTATTTTGGTTGATGTGTGTAAGGAGAATGACCTGCCTAGAAATCCGTGAAAACTTGGGCTTTAGTCCATGTAGTTTAGCGGAAACGCCCATGTCTGTATTTCCAATTAATTTCACGGTTGATAAGATTAATCTAATAGTAAAAGAATATATAAAGGTCATAAATCATCTAAAAGAAGAAAACTGGGGAAAGCCGAAGAAACTTCTGCTTATTTAGGTAAAAAAATGAATGCTTCGGGTTTAGGAGCGGGAACAGCTTGAGGGAAACAAACATAGTATATGAACTTTAGCAAACAAAACATAGCTTTAATATCTGCAGCTATTTCTGAGGCAGGATACAAACCAACCAACACAAGAAGTCCCTAAACTAGGTAAAATACAAAATGAACTTCTAAACTAAGCAAAAACTCTAGGTTGGCTCCATTTACACTTACACCACACCGACAGAATGTTGTTCATTCGATTGCCTAAGGGTGGTTTAATGAATATTGTAGCTATAGTAAGGTGGAAAGGAGAAACTGTTTTGTATATGAGTAGGTTTTGTAGAACGTCTTCTAGTTTTGTGAAATAATGTTGTTACCAAGTGTGTGAATCAAGCACATCTGATTAAATGGAAAGGAAACCATTTGATAAATGCGTGGAATGGTGAAATAAGTCCAAAGAGAAGTGTGATGCTCTGCGCTACATCTACTTTACCTTGCTAGGGACATCATAACAATTAAATGTGTTTGACCAAGCTTCATGGTCTGAAAGATCCAGCAGGGGAAAGACGTAAATTTAGCATTACTGAACATAGTATATTAGCTGTAACATTCATGCGTTTTCAAAAAGGAATAGTCATGTATATTGGAATGGTAATGCTGATCCTGACTGCATTTAGTTCGTAATTCTTTTTAATGAAGGGTTCTGTGATCTAATTTTCCTTGTAAGTACTGAGTTACACCATGACAAGGAATTTCTAACATGTGGGATCTTTAGTTATTGTGTCCCGTTTGGTACTTGTTCCTTGACACATCAGAATATTCTTGCAGGCATTAACTATGTTGTGTTTTTGGCATCATTTTATCTGTTTCTTTGGTTGTAAATGTTTTTTCCTTTTTGGTAATTCATGTCCTTATTAGCTAATTAGAACCTCTCTCTCTCTCTCTCTCTCTCTCTCTCTGTGTGCGCGCGCATACACACACAAACCTTGGTTCTCCAATTTTTCAGGTTTTTTTGCTAAATAAATGGAGTATGACCAATGTTATAGGAACAAATAGAAAACTAATTGTCACGCCCTAAAATAGGAAGTGACCGGCCATGAACCACGGTGCCAATGGGACATGAAGCCTCAATTAAAATAAGCCAATGAATACTAAAAGACCATTCTTTATTATCAAATAAAATGAAACCAAAATGTCTCAACATAGCATGGGGCACACCATCCCATGAACCAATCAATAAAAATGATCACCAACAATAACATGAATCCAATATTTTACCAAAAAGGTTTAACCATATGCGGAAGCAAATAATTAAAATAATAAAACTAGGATGCAATATCCTATGGAGGTCGACACAGTAACTCCCACGATGCCGCCAGAGTCCTCACCTACCGACTTTATTTTCCTGAAAATGGTGTTGGAATAAATCCGTCAGCTGACAAGCTCAGTGAATGACAAGCATGTATATTAAATAAAGTTCTAAAACAAGGATTAAATTAAATCACATATCATCATAATTTGGCACACACGATGTAAGAAAAATATTAATAACATTTCTTAATGGTGATCACAAATGATATCCAATAACAATGGGGAACCACAACCAAATAGTACCATGGCCAACAAAATAATTATCTCAAATTTGGATCCAATATCGAACTTAGAGTCACCAGGCGTTGGCAAACCGTGGTACTCTTCCCTAAGTCGATCCGGCGAAAAGACAGCCGTTGAGCAAAAGGGTCACCGGCCTAACCCGGGTCTCTTCCCTAATGGCCAGGGTCACCTATTCAAAGGAATAATTTCCCTGGACTTCCAATAATAAAAGTTCCCAATAATATCCATAAAGTTCTCACCAAAAAGAACAGAATACTTTTTATCGCGTGCCAATTTAGAGAACCAAACATAAATATTTTCCAATTAACAATTCCAAATTTTTCAACAAATAATTTTAAGGGACACGGGAAAGTTCGAAAGTACGTAACATACTTAATCACTCACCTGAGTCCAAAGATGATGTAACACGAACACGCAAAAAGAGACCCTAACCTGTACAAAAGTAGGAAATAAAATTTAACTACAAACTATTCTGAGTATTATAAGACTGATTACGGCAACTAGAATCTCATATCCTAACAAAGCTGAAACCCAATCTATTAAATAGAGTAGTAATTAGCCATCAGTAACCAAAATCTACTCTTAGAAATCAACTCTAATCCAAATGTGGTAACCATGACTACCCCTGATTGCTTTTAGGTGCACATCTTATGCCACAACAAATACAAAACTCACTTTATTAACTAGAAGCCACCAAAACAATGCATGGATTATGATTTCCACGTAGAGATTTGCTAAAAGTCTAAAGCCCAATTGTCGATATTTGACTGCCTTTGCTAAAACCCACGTAGAGATTATAACATAGTTCTATTCTATACCATCAGTCCACCTCCGAACACAATTGTCGTATGCGCACACCACCACGCACCGAACCCAACACCATCCACCCAATCAAGTCCAAATATATTTTTACTCCACAAATACAAAACCAGATTCTACCATGAGAAAGGAAAAGAACAAGAAGGAAAGGAGAAATAAAGATGAAGAGGGTATAGAGCCGCTTACCTTTACCCACGCACCAACCTGCGGAAACCCTCAGACTGCGCACAACTACTCTCTATATCTCAAGGTTCCCTTAATAACAACCCTAAGCCAGAACTAAACATATTTATATAGATGTAACTTAACACAACTACCCACTTACAAAATATCCCTAAATTGTAGCCAACTATTTAATTAGGATATTAAAAATAACATACAATTTAGTAACAACAACAACAACAACAACAACAACAACAACAACAACAACAACAACAACAACCCATTAAATATACTCTATTAAAGTTTTGATTATATATATCCTCAAACTATAATAATGCCAATTACACCCGAACCAAGCGCAAAAATAATTAAATAGAACACGATCATAAAAACTAAATATTTAAATGACCAATAATAATTATGAAAATAAAATTTTAGGGCCGTTACACTAATTGCTCCATCAACGCCTATCTTTATAACTTTCTCTCTTGGGGTTCCAGTCATTGTTTGCGGGGATTTGAACATTTCAAATGTTAATACTCTTGAATGCTACTCATTCTCTGCTTTTTCAGTAAGAGCATATGTCTTGTAGGCATATTGCACGTATATTTGGGTTCCTGAATCTTTTATCTATCTGTCTACTGTTATCAGGGGAACCTGGTGCGGCATTTTGCCAATGGTCTAAACAAAATTACCTGCGGTATGTTCATTTAACCATTTTTTGTTGATTAATTTCATTTTATTTGGCAACATGATGCAAGCTGGAATATTTCTTTCTTTTTCTTGTTTCTTCTTCATTCTTTTGTTGTTGAAATGAACAAAACAGAAATTATACCTCTTCTAATTTGTTATTTTTCTGCTATTGCGTTCATGTTTTCATAAGAATCTTTTAACGATAGGAATCAACTTACCTTATCGTTAGGCGAATTGCTAACTAAGAAGAATGGTAGTGCCCCCAAGATATCCAAAGTTAAAGAGTTCTCCTTAGTCCAAAAATTTCTTTTGTGTTCGATATCTTTGAGTCTTATTTGGGAACATAATCTTCAAACAACCATTTTTCCCGTTTCAAAACAGAGTTAGTTTTTCGGCTGTCTTTGTGTGAAATGCATATTTGTTGCATCCTATAAGCAATTAGGAGAGCTCATGGCTGGGACTTATTTAAATGCCAATTGGACAGTGCTCAGATCATCTTATCATTGGACAGTAAACCCCCCGCACCTTGGATTTCAAGATTTAACTAGAGATGGAACTCCTTGATAGTTTGAAATATCCAATGAAGCCCATATTGTCTGAATCTAGAAGTCCTATTGGATTCGAAGTTAATCCTGGATCGGTTAAAAACCTGACTTTCGGTTAAAATTTTTTGATTGTTTTTTTTCTTTTTAATCTGGTAGACATGCCAAAAAGGCTACAAAAGGGAATTACAAGCACAAGAAAGCAAGCTAAATAAACTCGGTGGAGGGGATCTAATCCACCCAGGGCAACCTAAAATTTTATGATTGTTTTTTTCTTTTTAATCTTGTTGGCTGATCTACGGACTTTGGAGGTTAAATTCACGAGCGAGTGCTTTATTTTCCTAATCTTTTTGGAAAACTTTGACTACCAATCCCTCTTTTGGAAAGAGTGTTCCTCTCATTCTCTATAGGCCGTATAGTTGCCCTGTCTAAGCAAAGGAATAGGTTGTCCCTTAGCTAGGCATGGTGCTCTGCATTGATGAAGACTACTCTGCAGGCGAACTGCCCACCAGAATAGTAATGTGTTGTTCTATCTGTTCTTTTCGGCTCCATACCTATTCCGGTGGCGAGATAGATCAGGGACGGCCCTCGCACACGATAATGTTTTTCATGAGCGAACGAAACATATAGACATTTCATTACTCACTTGGGGCACTTCGTTCGCCATCACTTTCTACAGGGTTAAATGCCATACATTTTGTCAGAGTGTCAGCAGCAGCAAGATCTGAATCACAAAGGCATTCCTCTTAGAGTTGGATCTTTTATAAGACTCGAATTTCTCAGTTGAACTAAAAAAACCTAATTACTCGAGTTTATAAGACTCGAGTTGGTTCAAAAAATGAGCACAATATCACAAAAGAGAAGGAGCATACACGAACGTGGAAAGCCAACTGTTAAGATTCTTTGGCCAAGTAACTATGAATCTGAAAATGTTTTTGGATTTGTAACGGACCTCCAAATCAACATCATCCTTCTACCATAAAGCAAGGCCACCCGAACAGCCCACCGGATCTCCATAGTTACTACCATGGAATTGGAGACTTTCATATTCCTTCTAGGGTATTCCTCTTGTTCTTTGTCTTCATGAGGAATACTATTACAGGGCGATGGGTTTGTAAGCAACCCTCGTAAGATTTGGAGCATCAGGGGTCGCCCTATAATTGGTTTCAACCTAAAATAGTCCTACATCAATAGAAGTGGTAAACTCTCTCTCTCTCTCTCTCTCTCTCTCTCTCTCTCTCTCTCTCCTTGGATGTTATAATATTGATATACTCTTTAAAAAGAACTCTTGTTTCTTCAGACCCAGATATGCAATTGGAGATTGACGCATATATCTCTAAAGGCGAAGCTACATTTAGCATTCTGCTGCTGGTAGGTTGAATTTAGCTTCCAGATTTATAGAAGACGAGTATCTCTAATTTATGTGATCGCATATACAGTGACATAGAAATATCACATGCTGAACTTGCTAGATTATTGGTAAAATTTTGCTTTGTCAAACCCATGTACCACTTGGAAGATATCTGCACTTGTAGATTTCTGTTTCTTTTACGATAAGGGGGTGGTGGGCCGATAGTGGTGATGGGGATGGAAACGGCATAGTGTAAGTTTTGCTTTCTATTATGTTCACAAATTTGAAGTATTATTGATGTTTTAGGTTACCAGAGAGAAGAACTTATGATGCTTTAGTTAAATTTTAAAGTTTGGGAAGAATAGTGTTCTCTCTCTCTCTCTCTTTCTCTCTCTCTCGCACGCGCGCGTCTTCCCTGCTTCTTTTAATCTATCACAAGTGGTACTCTTCATCTTGTTGCAATCATGAATTAAATGCTTGTGGAGGTAAGTGTAAGTTTAATGGTTTCTATCAACATGGTTACTATTTGACAGAGGAATTAATATGAACAAGGAGAGAGAAACCTAAAGCATGAGGAACCACATTGGGGGAGGAGGTCAAGGTTGAGAAAAGGCGAGCTGAATTGATTGAGAAAATCTGGCAGGGACAGAGTGCTTGGTCTTTGTGACTGAAAGATGGTGATAGAAACTGGAAGTTCCTACACAAGATGGTGAATACTCCTTGATAACTGAACCACATTGGGAGCTTGGTGGAAGAAAAGGGTATTAGTGGGAAGTGGTGCCATCGCTGGACGTAAGAATTTGATAAAAAGAGGGTCGGATGCCTATGTTTTTTTGGATTGGAGGGACTCTGGTAGAAAAAGTTCATTTTTGAAGGGGCTACGCGGTAAGGTAAAAACCGTAAAATTATCAAGATTTTGAAGTTGCAAAATCACCAAAATTCTGACTAAGTGGTTATTTTTTATGAGATTACTCGAATTTTGGGTGGTGTTGTGGCCCCCCGGTCCCCCTTTGTCCACCACTAAGTGGTTCATTTGTGTGAACAATTGTGTAGACGGTGCTATGATAAGGGGCGTCGGTTGAACGGAGTAGAATTGAAACATTTTCAATTTTAATGTTGAAAGAAGGACTAAATATTATTGTGGACTCTTCTCCTAAAAGGCATGGTTTTGTTCCATTATCTATGATGTGCTATTTGGAGGCAGAGGGTAGATGAACCTTTGAAAAGGCCAATTTTGGTATCTTAGGTTCAACTGGGCTCTTTTTCATTGCTTCCAGTTTTTGTCAGAAGGAAGTTTTGTGATTCGTATAATTCTTTTTATTGAATTTGTAGCAGACCTTTCCATAGAAGATATTGAGTTGCTGATATTTCTTTTGGTATAGTCCTGGTGTGTGCCCCTTTTGGCGCATTTAGTGAAATTGTCATGATCTCCCCAAAACCAAAAAGGGTCTTGGTTCTCTTTGTACTCCTGAACGGTTGAGAGAAAACATAAGATGGATGTGGCTGAAATGCGTGCATGTTTGGAGGAGCTTGTACCACTCTTGCTAAGACTGAAACAATAGGATCATCATTCCACTTAAATTGATAATTTAATCTTCTGTTAATATTCCTATCCCTTAAATGATAAAATGGATATATACCTGTTGTTGTTTGAAGATTTTATTTGACCCGATTATTGAAAGATTACCAAAAAAATAATTAATTTTTAATTAATTTTCCATTGCATTTACAGTTTCAACAGATGGATTCTTCGGAGACTTGGGAGCCAACAACTCTCATTTTGAAACAATCAGGCTACCAGATTAAGGATAGCAAATCCCCAGATACTTTAATTGCAGAGAAATTCCCTAAAGATTTATCGGTATGTTCGTCACTTTTTTTATTGCCTTCAAAAGAACATTCTGAATGCGGTGTAGCGATTCAAGGATTTACTTTGTGGGCTGCCTCCAATGTTCCAAGTCATGATGATTGTTTAAAAACTCGTTCAAAGTCGACTTGTTGGACATTCTAGATAGTGAGGCTCACCTTGCATGCATGTTGTACTAAAAAACTCGTCATGTAACATTTTTGTTCTGAAAAGCTTACAATTGCTTTCTTGAGGTTGTTTTAATGTCGGGATTTTCTTTCTGTGACTAATAACTTGTAGAGCGCTCTAATAATTCCTTCTTGTTGCAAGATCTCTAAAACTAGGGAAGTTCCTTCACTTTTGCTTTTAGTTTTTATAACAACTCTAAAGTAAAATTCTCTAGTTTTGCTTAAGTTAATCTTGGAAGGGCCAAGATTAAGAGACCAAGTTTCGTGTTTGTAAAGTCCCTGCTCTAAGCCTTCCCTTGTTAAATCTCTAGCTCTGGCCCTTCACCTAAAACAGAAATATACCCCGTATGTTTGTTTGTAAACCTTTATCTCCTTAAAATATCCGTACAAAGCTGGCCTGCTAGTTTAATTAGCCAAAGATAGTTAATAGTAGACTTGTGACACGAGAAGAAAAAATAGGCGCAACTTATGATGCTTAAAGACATGAGTAATACTTAATTGTCACCTTACAAAATTGAGTTGTCTCTGTGGCACCATTCTGTGAGAAAATTTTCAGAAATTCTCCTTGACATGATAAATATTTCCACATGAAGTTCCCCTGTGAAGCATGGTGTGATTTGTAATGTTTTTGTTGATAATTTGCTTTGCAGATCAAAATTCCTAATGGGCTTTCTACTCAGTTTGTTTTAACATGTTCAAATGGCTATTCATATCTGCTCAGCACGTATAACGATGTTCGGTATGATACTATCCTATGGCTAAGTTATCTTTATTGGGTCTTTTGGAATTCATCTTCTTCATTTTCCCATTTTCTGTCATTCTAGTGTTGCAATAAGATTAGAATCACTTAAGGGAGAAGTATCAAAAACTCGTTATGTCCCCTAATACCCACGTGTTTCAGTGGCAATAGTTCGGCATCATTACTACCTCAGGATTAAGTTCTTAATTTCAGTCTTCAGCTCCCCCTTTTACTCAATGAGGCTGTCACTAATGTGATAGTTAGGCTTGTTACAGGCTTGTATGTGTTGTTGGACTTTCTTAGGGAGTTGAATGGTTAATTTGATGTTGTTCTCATTATGTCATGTCTATTAGACGATGAAAAAAACTTGAGGCCACTTCACTGGATTTTGAAGTAAAATAACTGAATGAGAATGTAAACCTCCAATGAAGTAAAGATACGAAATCGGATTCGCTTTTAAGGGGTTTAAATCCATGTCAATACCAAAAGCAACATTTATCTATTTATTTTGGTGCATGTGTGGCATCAGAATTCTACTGTCGAGTTCCTGCCCTTGTTCCCCAATTTGTTGCGACTACTTTAGATGTTTGGATCCTAGTGTACTTAACAGTTCCCTAAATGCCTGTTTATAAACTACTTATTCACTTTGACTTATATCTCAGAAGCATTAGTATTTAGATATACAGTAGAGGGAGAAGAACAAAAGGAGAAATTGTTGGAATGCTAAGATGTTGTGCCCTCTCGATAAGTTCATCGATGTCTGATGTGGTGCTTTCTTTTTTTTTTCTTTGGACTTGCAGGTTGCGTGATACTCTCGTATTGACCATGAGAATGTTCCAAAGGTATTGTCTGCAGTTCTGACATTTGTTCTAGTCTTCCATAGATACCCATATTTTTGTTTCTGTTATTCACAATCATATGCTTCTATAGAATTGCATTGTCGCAAATTCGCTTCATTGAACTTTCGGGATTGTTTCTACATTCTTCAATGTGAAAATATAAAGGTCCGATCTCATCAACGATTATTCTCTACAGTAATCAACACACTTACAAGATGCCCTCAAGAGTTTTGCTTCTCCGTTCAGATCATGAATGTAGATAGGAATACAGATCATACTACTATTTATTGAGAGTACAATGTGTGATTTGCACCAGTCCGGTAAAAAACCGCATAATTTAAAAATCACTATGTAGATATAGTAACTATACAGATATGTATAGATCTTTGTAACTCTCATGGCATTTTCACTCTTTTCTTCGAACTCTTAGAATTTTTCGAGGCACTCCAGATATGTTAGTATTTCTCGTCACACATACTTCCAACTGCACGATAGCCATTTTGACCTACGATTTCGTTTGAGTCTTTAATCCCGTAAGTGAAACAATTTCGTTAACATTGAATTATTCTTTGATTTTATGGGCAGGCGCTGGATGAAAAGGAGGAAAGGAAGAGCAGAAACCCTCCTTTTTCTTGTTTAGGCATTGTATGTAGCAGTCATTCTTCATTCTTTGTATTATGTAATGTAAAGGAAAAAAAGGAAAAACCAATAACTCTGTGTAAGCTCATAGAATTTTTTTTAGTTGGAAAACAGTAAATCCCTTCTTTGATGGTAATTGCACATAATTTCTGTTGGAAATTATCAAAATAAACGAGTCTTTATTTGGGGTTTTTATCAAAGTATTCCTTGTGCCTTTTAGAAAGCTTTTTTGTTGTGTTTTGGTTTTGTCCCACATTGGCTAGTGAGGAAATGTTTGAGTTGTATATATGTGGAAACATTTCTATAATGTTCACATAATGTTAAGTAGCAAGGCACCTATGGTGTCGAGCACATTACCGGCGTAGCCGGTGATGGAACACACTCATACGCACCCGCGCGCGCGTGCATGAGCGTGGCAGTGGGCTGTGTGGCGCTTTGATGGCGCACTTAGCACGTCGGCGCGAGGCGCCTTGTAGGCGCCCTTTCTTATTGCCATTTGGCGGTAAGGTGTCGCTGACGTGGCGTACGGATCGGCATAGAGTGTTGGTATCGATACCCCCTGATAGGTGTATCGATACCGGTTGGTTCGTGAGCGGCTGTTTCACGAACAGAAGGTTAGGTATCGATACCTCTTCCAGGGGTATCGATACCGGTTCGTTAGCTCGCGAATTTCAGACACTAGTTCGTGTACGGGTGCAGCTCTAAACGGAGGGGTATAACCCAAACTCAAGTCTATTCACTAAAGGGCGTGTCCTAAAGTGAAAGGGTACGTTTGGGTCTATTTATAACACCCAAATTACTTTCATTTTACACCGATTAATTCTAGCCTCGTTACTCTGCCAAAATTACTACAGATTGCTTTCTAGTTTTGCTGTACCGTTACTCTGCAGAAACGGTGCCAGCAATTCCTTGGTTCTTTCGATTCTTTTTCGACTCGGTATTCTGTCTGTCCTTCGTTTGTGCGGACGCAGGCAGAAGATCATTGAATTGATCGGGCTTCGTTGTATCCTCGGACAGATTCGCTATCAACCCGGTGCACACCAAACGGTGGGGGCGAATACTGTTTTCGGAAAGCGACTCAGTAACGTGCCTCGAAGCAAGTTCCATCATCAACAAGTTCAGTTTCCCGAAGACTCCCGGATTTTTGCACCAACAATTTCTTTCTGAATGATAAAACAGGAAAGAATTGTGCAGGATTTGCTAGGGAATTTTTGTTTAAATTAAGCGTATTATTGGGCACCTTTTTTTCGTTCGAAAACTGGTTGTTGGAATGTCACCAATTTGTTTGAAAGTTGAAGGATCTATCAATGAAATTGTTTGCTTGCTGTGAAAAATGATAAATAACCGCTTTTGCCTGAGCAGTCTAATGCGGGTGCTCCAGGACTGAATTGCAGTCCAAATGTTGAGTTAGGTCTTGTGCCTTTGCCTGACTTCATATCGAATGCAATTGTGATCTAAAGGGCAGAATCACACAGGTTTGTCGTGCTTTATCGAAAAGGACTTACAATTTCCCAAATGGTTTTAGAAAATGAGTATAACGAGATAAAACAAAATCAAACTTTGTTAATGATGGTCAATAAAGTTTGGATACAAGGGAACATAAGGACGAATGCTAGTCTAGGCTAGATAGACGTTTGAACAAAGCAAAGAAAACATTGAAATCCACGTAAGTGGAAAGATAAAAACTCAGAGAAGAGTGGTTTGTAAGCGTGAGTTTGATGGTTGAGGATCTTCAAATCTTGTATTTATAGGCCACAGGTTCCATTGTTTTGGCACCTTGATCTTGTCACTTTGATTTTGAACTTTCCGCCTAAGAGTTGGTTTCACGTTTTGAAAATAATCCCCATCTTAGTTAGCTCTTTGGTTAATCTGCAAATCCAAACCGTAAAGGCTGGTGGCTGAAGAGTCTTATCTGCGCAGGCCTCTTTGCTATACCACCCGTGTTAAAGCATCCAACTCAAAACCAATTGGTAATGAGTGGAGAGGCCGCCCAGACTCGTATACTAGCTTTTGAGGTTATAATTAATCAATGTGGGACAATCTCTAACAACCTGTGCAACCGTTCTCCCTTAAATCGTGGATGGCCAATGGCTGGAGAGTCCAAGCCTTGGCCATCTCTGTTACTCCGTGAAGATAGAAACGATAGGCCTGTAGCTACTCCCCCAATTTTCGTGGGGAAGTTGGGGATAAACCTTTGTGTTTATCTTTTAATATTTAGCCATTTATATATCAAATAACTTTGGATATAAATCCATTATTTATAAAAGTAAGCTAATTTAGGCCGAAATGAATTAACTAGTAAACCGAGATCAAGCTTTGAGAGAGAGGGGGAGGGATTTCACCTTTAAAGCTTTTTGTTATCGGATGCAAGCCTCAAGGGACAAAGGGGCCTCCGGGCTCCATGAATCAATGATCGGGATCTGTACCGCTGCAGTTCTTCGTTTTTTTTTTTGGTTCCGGAATCACCGCACAGTGATGCTGATACCAATCTCAGATTTGGGCCTTTGGGCCCCTTGGCCATTGTGTGAGTGAGTGGTTGTTTGGGTTTTAAAATGGGCTTCAATGCACACATACACAAAAAAAAAGGGCTTATATACTAGGTGCTAAAAAATATTGGGGGCCCTGTTTTTTTATTTTTTGGGAGGAGGCTAAGACGCCAGCCTATTGGGTATTAGCCGAGGGCCAGCCCTTCATATTTTAGTTACCAATGTGTTCTGTTTGGTACTTGCAATCAGATTTCTTTTTTCCTTATACAATATCTGATTGTTATTACATACTTCCATATCTGTTTTCACTTTCTTTTGGGTTGACAATTTTGTTTGGTGCAACGGAAATAGATTTTTCAAAATGAAACGGACACATGAAGCAGAGCATATCGCTTGCCATTCTTGTCGTTTGTAAATTCCACAATCTATCACTTACTGTTGCTTTTTGGTTGAACATGTTAGAAGTTAAGCAGAGTTGGATAGAGCATTGAACGACTATAACGTTGGGGACAAAGTCATCCTGATGATTTAGAGGGATAACGAGAAGTTAGAACTGTCTGTACCTTAGAAAGAAAAAGACTAATGTCAAAAGGTTTTATAGCCATTTATATTTTATTACTTGGTTTTTATCTTTATAATTGATTTGGAAAGAGAGACATATTATCCTTGAATTTGTGAGCAAGAGCAAGAGAACCTGAAATGGGTGAGAGTAATTTTTACTCTCTGCACTTGTGTACTTGTGATGTAGTGACTAAATGGTTACCAAAGATTGTAATCAAAATGAAACTCTCTCTGTCTCTTTTTTAGTGTCGACTTTTTCATTATGGGCTGTCTCTGTCTCTTTTTTAGTGTCGACTTTTCCATTTTGGACTGTCTCTTAGTAAGTGTGTGTTTCGAAAAGTTAATAGGTAAAAATGTATACAACTATTATTTTGCCCTGTTAAAAAGTTAGCAGTTAAAAAGTTAATGAGTAAAAATAGAGGATAATTTTGGAAAGTTGAGGCAAAAGTTGATGTGAAAAATGTAACGTCAATTTAAAAATTGCTACGAAATGTGTAATAATAATATTTCTTTAGTAAGTTGGATTTACGAATCAACACACTTAAAAAGGGATGGAGGGAGTAACACCTAGCTACCTCATGAATGAATTATTTTAATCATATGCAACGATGCATTTCATATTCAAGTCTTGTTACAAGAGCAATGTTACGAATGCAGATGTCCAAACATAGAACTGGACACAAAATCTGACATAAAATCTATTTGGAATTGTTTGATGCACGAGTACCATGTGATGCACGCGGGACTTTATAAGCATCGAATTATGTCCGGAAACCTGAGTCCCACGCAAATTTGTCATCAAGAGTAGTTCATCTCCCGTTCGGAACATCTTGAATCTACGCTTAATTAGGAATCGAAGCATATACACAAAAGTATTACCATCCCTGTTGCAAGACAATCCTAGAGACAAGACTACCATCCCTGTGGATGTCTTTTCAAAATCATTGTGATGTAGAATGCCGATTCAAATTGAATGGATTGAAAACGATGTTGCTCCATGGAAATGTCATTGTAACATATACTCCTTCCTTTTTCATCCCTTAAAACGATACTCATAGTTTAGAACTAGAAAATCCCATTTCAAATTCTCAATTTTTAGTACTTTCTCGAATAGTCAAAACCTAAACCTGAGTTCATGTTTAGTTCATTTAACAGATGTGTTCAACTTGAACGTTAATTTACTAAGAGCTTCGAATAGTTCGCAGACCGACTTGTTTATTTGTAGCTCGACTTGTAACATTTATTGGATCGTTTGTGAAACCAAAGACTTTTTTGAGTTTTATGGTGTTATTTTTTGGATTTAATTACAATTAAAGCTGGGTATATAAGTCGTTTTTTTTTAAGGCCAAGAGGCACACAATGTTTCGGGTGAGGGGTCCCACTGGAGTTGTTGTACACCTCATTGACTATTCAAAGTCTAGGGTTTGGACTTTGGGAAAATGGAATCCAGTTATTACCTGTCGGGTTATGGGAGAGAGAGAGTGAAGAAGAGAGAACAAATGGACAATTACATTACACGTTGAGTTTTGGGGTGAGGGGCCCCACTGGCTCAATTTTTGCCGGTAAGAGTGAAGTGGGTTGACAGAATATGAAAGGGGTGGGGTGGGGCCCGGTGAGATGAGAAAGGTCAATTATTTTAAAATTTCAAATTGAGGTTTGGGAAACACTTTTCAACATTGTAACCGAACAAGGCCAATGTTTCCTGAATCTTAATTCTTGAAGTTGTATGGTTTTTCATGAAGGGCAACTTTATAAATGGATCGCTCGTTGTTGCCGATCCTACACATCGCTCGTGTTTTTCCGTTTGTTACGATACGCCCTAGCTCCCATTTTGCCTGAGTTCCTAATCATCTTCGTTGTCAATCGAGACGGTGGTAAACATAGCAGATTGACGTTTGCTAGAGTTTCTGTTGAAGTGGATGCGGCGAAGGAGATTCCCAAGTCCTTTGTAGTGAATTTAGGTAGAGAGCCATACGAAATTAGAGTAGAGGTTCCTTGGAAACCTCAAGCTTGCAATATTTGCAAGATTTTTGGCCATTCTACTAACACATGCACTGTTAAACCCAAAGTTTCACTTCCTCCAGTGTGGAAACCCAAGGAGAAAGTAGGACAAGATGTCCCGGTTGTTCAAGAGCAAAATGTCAAGGACAATGTAGGACAAGATGTCCCGGTTGCTTAGGAGCGAAATGCAAAAGATGGAGTACTTAGTGAATGTAAGGATGATTGGGTAGAGGTGGTGAAGAGGAAAATTCAAAATCAGGGTATGCCTTTGGCCATCTCATTATCTCATTGGCGTTCTTGAGAAATGTGAGGATTCGGGTGCCTCATCCGCTGTGGAGGTGACAAAGATAGATGGTGTGGGCGTTGGAAAAATGAAAGATTTGTTCGAATTGAGCCTAAATATGAACAAAATTCATTTTTAAGAGTGTTCACGGCCAAAACGAACACGATAGTGAGAACAGAACTCCGTTAGGTGATGTTCCGTGTGATTACTATTGTCTCGGTTTACACAAATGACAGAACAGTTCAAAGCGGGACCGCACACTAGTCAGTCAGTAAATCCGATAGGTCTTCACAAGGGAAGGTTCAAAGCCAAAAGCTACCTATCCTATGTGGGATTGATCCGTTGTACTCTCTCTCCCAGTCTCCTTTATTTTCTGTGTCAGTTTCTACCAATTTCATTCATGTGGGGAATTGTTGGAAAAATGAAAGATTTGTTCGAATATTTCATTGTGGGAATCGAAAAAAGCCTAAGGGACACGCGTGCGCGTGCCGTCACTGAACACCTGAACGAGACCGGGACTCAGGGTTCGTGGGCCCGCAGCCTGTGGTCTGAGGTCTGTGGTCTGTGTCTAGCTCGAGTAAGTTCGATATTGAATTTGGGCAAATTGGTGCATGGATCGGACGATAACTGGAAATTTAGTGTCCTTTTAAATGTCCAAGGCAAATTTTGTAACTTCGTGAGTTACATGTATGTGCTACCCACGTGTAGCAAATGCTACTAATTGGCTTTCAATTGCCAATTGAATTCCCACGGTTATTTTTGATGTGTTGATTGTGAGAATCAATACACTTTAAATGGAAAAGGCTCCCCATGGCTTGTATATAAATTGGTGCTTCCGTAAAGAATTTGATACACACCGAAACACACCACTGTTACACAAAACATTATTTGTTGTTTTCGAGTGGGAGAGAGAACAAGCACTTATTCGTTCGACAGAGTGATACGGTAGGTGTTACTGTTGGTCGTTTAAAGCCGTTATATTCTGGGAAGCAGACGTTGATCAAAACCCCCAAACACCCTAAGTGGGGCGGTGAATTTGCTTTAAGGAAACCGTGTGAAACACGGCCCCAGCTTGGTAACTTCGTTCCTTTCCAGATTAGTTTTTAATTTCGGTATTATGTAATTTCGTGTTCCCTTTTTCTAGAAATAAAATTGTCGATTTCTATTTTTCCAGTACTGTTTTCCTACAATCTTAAAGCAAATTCACTTACTGGAAAACAGTTTTGTGGAAATAATTTTCGCATCAAAGCAGTTACATTTCTGAAATTTCATTTCTGGAGAAACTGATTACATGGACGAGTGAGGGCATTGTGATTAGTGAGTTGGATAGTCAAACAACTTTGATTCATGGTTCAATACTCTAGTGACTTGCTTATGTGTCATATGTGAGTCTATTTGTTTTATACTAACTTTTGCTTAGTCAGTGGCACATAAACCAGTGGAATTTGTGTTTGGACTAATTGTTTGATTTGGTTTCGGTTCAAAGGGAAAAAAAACGATCGAAATCCTTTTGGTTTTGGAAAACAGATTGGGCACTATTCTGATTGCATTCTTTTGTTAAGATTTATTTAGCAATTGGTGCTAAATCTTAATTTTCTGGAAAGATGTCCACTGACCTTGCGAGGTTTTTGTTGCGAGGTTTTTGTGTAAGAATGTTTTTGTCTTTGCCGAAGGCGTGCAAGACGAACAATGTTTGGCAGATCTGGAGGTAGTCTCGAGAGATGCCTTTGATCTCAACCTCACAGCAATGGTTTCTGAGGTTAATATGGTGGGACAAACCCACAAGATTGGTGGGTGGACACTGGAGCCACTCACCACATATGCGGTGACAAAAAGATGTTCACCTCTCTCAAGCCTGTTCCGAATGGCGAGAAGCTGTACATTGGTAACTCAGCTACCCCGATTGTGGAGGGTCAAGGCAGAGTTGTGCTGAAGATGACTTCAGACAAAGAGTTGACCCTGAATAATGTCTTGTATGTGCCAGACATTCGCAAGAACCTGGTGTCCGGGTCTTTGCTAATCAAGCATGGCTTTCGCATGGTTTTTAAGGCGGATAGGGTTACACTTACCAAGGCTGGGGTGTATGTCGGGAAGGGTTATTTAACCGATGGTTTATTTAAACTCAATGTTATGGATGTTATTCCCAATATGAATAAAAAAGAAATCCCTATTGCATACATACTTGAGTCTTCCAATCTGGGTCATGTCAATTATGATACACTACGTAGATTAATTAACTTGGATCACATACCAGCTTTCAAGATTGATAAAAATCGCAAGTGTGAAACTTGTGTAGAACCAAAAATGTCTAGGGCTTCTTTTCATTCAATCGAAAGAAGTACTGAACCATTGGACTTAATCCACAACGATGTGTGCGATTTAAAATTTGTCTAATCATGGGGAGGCAGTAAGTTTTTTATTGATTTTTGTCGATGATAGCACGAGATATTGCTATGTGTACTTGCTGAATAGCAAGGACGAGACATTGGAAAAATTTATTCTTTATAAGAATGAAGTTGAGAATCAACTCAACAAAAATGATTAAGGTGTTGAGAAGTGACCGAGGTGGTGAATATGAATTCCGTTTGGTGGATTTTGTGAACAACACGGAATCATTCACCAAACCACTGCACCTTATTCGCCTCAGCAAAATGGAGTTGCTGAGCGCAAAAATCATACCTTGAAAGAAATGATGAACGCTATGTTGATCATTTCTGGGTTACCACAAAACATGTGGGGTGATGCAATTCTCTCTGCAA